>CM033433.1:3021185-3363700 GCA_019425775.1 Rafetus swinhoei | reverse complement strand
CACCTTGCTGTGATGAGCCATAATGCAAATAACATTGTGGAGAATGAGCTGGGCTCCTGTGGCCAGTTGCGGCCAGCGCAAGCCCAGTGCGCGCACGCAGTGTGAAGGTGCAAGTGGAAAAGGGAAACCCAGCCGGGCCCAGTGGTGGGTACTTGTGATCCCAGAGCCCAGGGAGGCTGAGGCCGGTGGATCGCTTGAGCTCAGTCCTGGGCTGCAGGGGGCTGTGCTGAGCGGGTGTCCACACTCAGTGGGTGGCTCTCAGCCGGAATGCTGCCCCTAGAAATGTGCAGCCCCAAGCACGTGCTTGTTTTGCTGGTGTCTAGAGGTGGCCCTGAGAGAGAGACAGGGCAGGTGTGTAGAGGGAGGTGTTAGGAGAGGGGATGAGGAGGGGTAGCTCACATGGTCAGAGTGGGGCTACTGGTGGAGCTGGCACAGGGGAGAGAAGGGCTGGTGGAGGGGGGCAGGTCACAGCAGGGCTGAGGGCAGTGAGAAGGGCAGGAGTCAAGACGGCAGAGGAGCGTGAGGGGTTGGGGGAGACATGGCCGCAGAGGGAAAAGGAGAGGTTTATAAGATATTTATTAATAACTTGGGTGCCACAGTGGCACATCCACATGAACCCAGTACTGGTGCACAACACACAATTCATTCTGCTCATGGGAGGAAACTAGAGGGAACACTTCTCCCAGCCTTCCACCACCTCCACCCCCGAGTTAATGTCACACATTGGATTAATGCTATTGCAGGATAGTTGCATGAGGGGGTTGGTGGGGCCAAACTAGAAGGATGGTGGGAAAAGTCTTTAGAGAGGGGTCACATGACACCTTTTACTTCTGGTCATGTGTCCATCTTGCCCCCAAGCGTGTTACCTCCAGAGGCATGGCTAATGGGAGTCAGGTGTGTGGCTAATGGGGGTCAAAGAGTAAAAAAAAATTGATGTGAAAAAGTGGGCCATTCTCAACCCATTTCCTGGGCCTATTTTGATTGCCGGTCCGCCCCTGTCAATGGCTACCTGAGAATGGGGTTTTGGACCCTGTCGGCCATGGGACAAGGTAAGTGCCCTCCTGCCCCAACCATCCTGACTTTCGGCTGCAGCCCCAGACAGGGAGATCACTGCCAACCCTAGTGCCTTCTGCACAGACCCTGCTCCCCTCCCCCCCGCCAGGAATCATTCACCTGCCATAGAAACCTGTCTGACCCAAGACATACAGTAGTTGATGTGGTGTAGTGTCAGTCCCTTGCTGGTTGCTATGCTTCAACTGTGGGCTGTGGGTGACCCCACTGGCAGCTGTCTGTAAGCATGGCTCAGCAGGGGGGTACCCTGATGCCCCCAGGACAGTGGCCAAACCCGTTCTACAAGTTAAGGGAAGAGAGGGAACAAGGGGGCTGTGTCTACATTGGCACCCCTTTCCGGAAAAGGGATGCTAATGAGACACTTCGGAATTGCAAATCCACGGGGGATTTAAATATCCCCCGCGGCATTTGCATTTACATGGCTGCCGCTTTTTTCCGGCTCGGGGTTATGCCGGAGAAAAGCGCCAGTCTAGACACGATTTTCCAGAAAATAAACCCTTTTCCGGAAGATCTCTTATTCCTACTTTCCTGTAATCTGGTTACAGGAGCCATGGTTAGGATGCCTCAGCACATGTCAGCCAATGGATTCTCCAGAGTTTTTCATTTAGGGACCCGACTGGGTCAGAACCATCTAGGACCGGACTCTTGTGGGAAGGGCGGCACAAAAAAAAAAAAAAAAAAAAAAAAAAAGGCACTAGTGGGAATTGAACCTATGGTCCCCAATGTGATATAAATCCTAAACAATCTTACAATATAGGGGAGAGGTCGAACTGAGGTCACGTCTCCTCACAGGAAACCAAAGCTGTGGCTGGCAAGAGTTTGATTTGAATCCAGGCCTTCCTTGGGAGAGCGGGACACCCAATTGAGTGACCAAACCCGACATAAAAGGCTGCACAAACACACACCTGCGATTATGATAATGACATCTGGCAGAGAGTAACAGGTTGTCAGCTCTCTGACCTGCCATATTTAGCAGGAGCTCCTCAGATTCCACCATGAGAAGGCTGGTGGGGGCTGCGTGGCTCCATGTTGCTCACATCCAATGTCACTGCCAAGTCCAAGTCTGTGAATCACTCCCTTGGGCAGCCACAAAGGCTGACAGGGAGCCCCTCTAGCCCCCCCCATCACCCACCCAGCTTAGACAAAATGGAGCGCTGGCTCATGCTCACTGGGACACGGATTCTCTTGTTTTCCTTCCACCTGGAACCCCCTTCTTCTCCTGGGATGTGCACAGCCAGCCCTGGGATGTGATGAGACAGGCTCAGGATTCTGCCACCCCACAGCCAGCCGCCCTCCACAGGCTTTGGCAAAACAAAGGGGCGGCTTGCTGCCTCGATTCTCCTTTGCTAGGTCACGCAAGAGAGGGCAGCAGGAAGAGCTGCCTCCATATGCCAACCTCAAAGGCGAATCCACAAGCCTCCAACAGTCTAGCTTCTCCAGGCTGACTCAAGGTCCATTCTCAGCTGAGATCAGTGCCTGGAAATAAGAAAACCTTCATGTTACTGAACCAGGCACCTTTTGCGTGTTAGGCAACTGTGATAACCACCTGTGACGTAGTGGAGGTACCTGGCTGGTTTCTATGCTGGCTCTGTGGTAACCCCCACTGGCTGCCATCGGTACCACAGCCCCGAAGGACTGGAGATGAGTCATTATGCAAAGAGGGTCTCTCAACCTGTCTGACCAGCTACCCCCAAGGAGAGAGACAAGGGAAATGCTGCCTGGCTGGGGCAGGGCTGGAAGAGAGTGGGTTAGTTTCTGTCTGGGATCATGGAGGAACCAGCCTAAGCCAGGGGCTGGGATTTAGGGGCCCAATCTCCCCATCGCAAGGGGGCTGAGGCATCCTAGACCTGCCCTGTAACCAGATTACATCGGTGCTGTGCTGTGCTGTATCCTGAGAAGGAATAAACTCCTCCATTCTACGGGCTGGTGGAGTCTGTTCGTGCCATGGGGTGCAGGAGTCAGGGGACCCCAACGCGCCGTCACACTGGTGTCAGGAGTGGATGCACTGCACCCCGTGGATGGAGCATCCAGCGGCAGTGACTAGGCGCAGTAGAAGCAAGAGCCATGGAACCAGGCGTGCTGGAAACAGAGCGGTTCCTGAGAATCGGCAGCAGCACTAGACTGGTGAGTCTGCACCGAGGGGACCAGCGGGAGATGGCCTATACCCAACTGCTGAAGGCAGAGCTGGTGAAGCTGTGCAGAGAGAGGGGCTTGCCTGTGCGGAGCGCAACCAAGGCCCAGCTGATTGCCCGGCTGGAAGAGAATGACCAGCCACAGGGCTGGGATCCTGTCCCGTGGGGGAACAGCCAGACCCCACTGGGAGCGTGTCAGGCTCGGAGAGGGGCGGAGCGCTGGAGGCCGCCGAAGAGACCGGACTGCCTCCCAGGGGAGCACTGCAAGCCGTAGTCCACCCAGGGGGTCCAACCTCGGAGCCGCGGCGGCCAGAAATCCAGCTGCAGATGAAGGAATTGGAAGTCCAGGACCGTAGAGAGCAGCGACAGCATGAGCTGGCCATGGCCGAGCGGAGAAGCGGCAGGGCCCCAACTGCGCCGAGTGCAGATGAGCCCCAAAGGCCCGGGCGGCCAGATGCTTGGAGAAGCTCGTGGTGGCCCAATTGAAGGACATGGGCGACATAGACGGGTTCCTCAGCTCCTTTGAGAGGGCCTGTGGACTGCAACGGGTCCCCAGCTGACTGGCTGCAGGAGCTCATCCCTGCACTGAACCAGGAGGCCACCGGGTGCTCAATCAGCTGGAAGACCTACAGCCAGGGGATTACAACCGAGTCAAGGAGGCCCTGCTGCACAAGTTTGGGCTGACCCCGAGATGTACAGGAAGAAGTTCCGGGCGTGCAGAGGGAGCCACGGAGACCTATGTGGATCTGGCCTCCGCCTGGCGCAATACTGCCGCAAGTGGGTGTCTGGAGTTGGAGCCCAGATCGCAGAGGAACTGCTCAAGCTGATTATGATGGAGCAGTTCTATAAAGCGTGCACACCCAGCCTGAGGCTGTGGCTCAAAGACCGAAGTCCGGAGAACCCCCAGGAAGCGGGGAGGCTGGCGGATGAGTTCACAGAGAGCCGGTCCAGGTGTGAACGGGAATCCCGGAGGGAAAGGGAATCGCGCAGAGACCGGTTCTCGGCTGAGCGGGCGGAGAGAGGCACCTCCGAGGCGAGCCCCAGGACCAGGACCACTCATCGGTGCCCCAGAAAACCAGCCAGGGCTCGGGCGGAGCCGACCCAAAAGGGCCCGCAGAGAACCTAACTTGCCATCGCTGTGGGCAACGAGGCCACAAGAGGGCTCAGTGCACCAGGCACAAGAACAGGTCCCATGACCTGGGACTTTCCAGGGTTAACTGGCTGGGGCTGGAGGAAGGGCAGGCTGCCCCAGAGGCAGGGGCTGGCAGGCAAACCTCAGCTCAGAGTGGGGAAGGATGCTCAGTGCACCTCCTGGGAGGTCTAACCCTCTGGAGGAGGATTCCTCCGTGTACCGGGTGGGGCAGGGCGACCTCTGCGGAGCGACTGCCTCGCACTCTGGAGGTGGATGGTAGGAAGGTGACAGGTTTCTGGGACACGGGGGCGGAGGTGACGCTGGCCCGACCCAACGTAGTGGCCCCAGACCGTATGCTGCCCAACACTCAGCTGACCCTGAGGGGCATAGACGGCACCCCATTTAAGGTACCAGTAGCCAGGGTGCATCTGAAATGGGAGGCCAAGGAGGGCCCCAAGGAAGTGGGGTGCACCGCACTTGCCCACCGAGGTGCTGATGGGGAGCGACCTAGAGGAGTGGCCAGACGGACCCCACAGGACCCTGGTCACCACCCGTAGCCAGAGCCAGCGAGGGGCTGGCAGCCCGAACTCGAGGAGGTTCCCCAACCGGGGGCCCAGGCCCTGTCCCAGCAGACATGGAGTCGGACCTAGGCCGTGGGGAACACGCCTGTCCCAGCCCCAGCCGCTGAATTCCAGGCGGAGGTGCGGGCGGATCCTCCTTGCAGGCCCTGAGGGACCGGGCCGACCTGGGCACAGCTCAGCCCCGAGGGGAGATTGCCAGGAGAAGTTCCAGTGGGAGAGGGGATTTCTGTACCGGGAATGGCTTCTCGAAGGTAGGAGAGTGGGGCTCCAGCGGCAGCTGGTGGTCCCAAGAAAGGTATCGCCGCAAGCTGCTATACCTGGCCCATGACATCCCGCTCGGGACACCAGGGGATCCGGCGACGCGGCTGAGGCTGCTCCAAAACTTCTACTGGCCGGGATATTTGCGGCCGTGCAGAGGTACTGCCGGTCCTGCGACTCCTGCCAACGGGTGGGGAAGGCCCAAGATAGGAAGAAAGCTGCGTTGAGGCCCCTACCCATCATAGAGGAGCCTTTCCAGAAGGTGGCGATGGATATTGTGGGGCCCTTCAACAGAGCAACCCGGACGGGGAAGAAGTACATCCTGGTGGTGGTGGACTTTGCCACCCGCTACCCCGAGGCCGTGGCCCTACCCTCTATTGAGGCAGACACGGTGGCAGACGCACTGCTGACCATTTTCAGCAGGGTGGGGTTCCCCCAGGAGGTTCTCACGGACCAGGGATCCAACTTCATGTCGGCCCTGCTCCGGTGCTTGTGGGAGAAGTGTGGGGTCCAGCACACCTGGGCCTCGGCGTATCACCCCAGACCAACGGGTTGGTGGAGAGGTTCAATGGGACTCTGAAGCAGATGCTAAGGACCTTTATGCACAAACACCCGCAGGACTGGGACAAGTACCTACACCACCTGCTGTTTGCATACAGGAGGTGCCCCAGGAGTCCACGGGTTCTCACCGCTCGAGCTGTTATATGGGAGGCGAGTGAGGGGCCCCTGGACTTACTGAGAGACGAGTGGAGGAAGGTCTCCCGGAGGGGGAGCTGCTGTGGACTACGCCCTGACGCCGGGAAAGACTTTCCGAGCTCATGGGCCTGGCCAGAGAGAACCTGAGCAGGGCCCAGAGGAAGCAGAAGGTCTGGCACGACCGCAATGCACGGCCCGGGCCTATGCTACCGGGGACCAGGTGATGGTCCTACCTGGGAAGAACAAGCTGCAGCCATACCTGTTTACGCCACGGACACCACTGCCCCCTGACCTGGCTGCACCAGATGAAGGGGGCCAACGCTGCTGCTGAGGTGGAGCCTGCTCCTGCAGGACTACGACATGGAAGTGATCCACGCCAAGGAGCGCCAACATCATCGCCGACGCACTATCCCAGGCGAGGCCCGAACTTCCTAGGTCACGAGCGAGGACCCTGCCCAGTTCGCCTCGGAGGGGGAGAACTGTGACAGTGAGGTACTCTGGTTTCTATGCTGGCTCTGAACCCCACTGGCTGCCATCGGTACCACAGCCCAGAAGGACTGAGATGAGGCATTATGCAAAGAGGGTCTCTCAACCTGTCTGACCAGCTACCCCCAGGAGAGAGACAAAGGAAGGGGGAAATGCTGGCTGGGCAGGGCTGGAAGAGAGGAGTTTCTGTCTGGGATCATGGAGGAACCAGCCTAAGCCAGGGGCTGGGATCAATCTCCCCCATCGCAAGGGGGCTGAGGCATCCTAGACCTGCCCTGTAACCAGATTACATCGGTGCTGTGCTGTGCTGTATCCTGGAGAAGGAATAAACTCTCCATTCTACGGGCTGGTGGAGTCTGTTCGTGCACACGGGGTGCAGGAGTCAGGGGACCCAACGCGGCGTCACACCACCACACTCCACTCCAAGTGAACCTGTGCCATGCTGCATAGTCCCGCGCTGGCTCACAGTTCTGGAGAGGCACACCAGGACTGCACCTCACGCCTGGGAAAGAGGCTTTAAGTCACCCTAGCCACTGGCCTCGTTCCCAGTGGTGGATGGGCATGTCTGCAACCGCAGCTGAAATGCCAGGCCTGGGAGGCCCCAGTACAACCTGTCTTTGACCCCTCCCAGCCACTGCACAGCGCCGCCAATGGACACACACAGTCATCCCCACTACAGCAGTGAGGTGGTTTGTGGAGAGAGGGAAGGAAATGGGCCGGGCCAATAGAAAGGGGGGACACAGGCCGGGTGTGACGCAACGTCGCGCTGTTCTGTCTGCGTCGGCCTGTCACACACCCTATGACACAAGCACCTGGGAACAGACACGAGGTGCGAGTGTTTGATTTCGTGAATCTTTCCCTGCCGGGTCTGACAACCAGGACAGGATTAAGAAGGGCGAATAGACCCGGAGCGTCTGATTCTTTCTTAAGAACCGCGTGCTGAATGGCTCGGAGCCAGGTCCCATGGGGTACACTCCCCGGGGGACAGACCGACACAAATCTGCGCTCCCATGTCCCCACCTGACCGAGGACCGGAGCTCCGCCATGTCCCAGCGCACAGCAGCTCCCCTTGTCACCGTCAGGGCCAGATGTACCCAGCAGCCCAGCCCCGACAGGCTGCAGTCAATTCTAAACCAGTTCTATGTATGAATGGAAGGCTGGCTCTTTGCCAGATCTAACCCGGATTAAGAGGTTTGCTAGTTTCAGTCCAAATGCGGCCAACCTGTCAGGTGGCTATATCAGTGCTAACCAAATGCACTAAAATATAAGTACTCCCAGTAACTACAGTTTTCAGACATACAACTACCTGCCACAAAACAAAACCTAGCTGGGCAGGCAATGAAAATGCTGCACTCTTCAGTTTTCCAGTTGGCATGTACACTTCCCACTTCTCTCAAGTACCCCTGTACCAGGTTGAGAAACACTGGCAGGTCACCCAGTGCAGGGGACTGACTAGATGTCTCCTGGGCCCCTTCCAGTCCCATGAGTAGGTGTCCTGACGAACAGGAGAAGCATTGTGTTCACGCCCTACCTCCTGGCTCTGGCAGTGGGGTGCGTGCAGCTCCCTGCCGGAGGGACCCAGCCATGTCAGTGTCCGTGTGAGGAGGGGCTTTGGGCCCAGCTCTCTCTGATGCTCTGGCTTCACTGACTGCCCTGCTCAGAATCCGCTTCCCCTTTTTGTGCCAGTCCCCGCTGCCTGTCACTGTGCAGGTTCTGCACAGAAATGTGGGGTGTCTGCAGCTGTCAGCGAGCTGAGCCGAATACGGTGCTGGAAGAATCCACTGATGGTGATGCGGGCCTGGGGGCTGGGCCAGGCTGTGCTATCCATGTCCCATCCACTCCAGCCCTGGCCCAGGCTGCTGAGTGTAGCTGCTGCTGGTAACGGTGCCCCTGACAGAGCAGGAGTGTGAGGATCTCCCGGGACCGCGCTCCGGACTCCTGAGCCGGAGCTGACCGCACCTGGGAAAAGCAGGGATCTCGGACAACCTACCTGTACCCCGCCCCATCCGTGCCGCCCCGCCGAGACTCACCAGGGGCCAGGGCCAGGAGAAGCAGCAGGAGGAGCGGGGAGTTCATGGTGTGCGAGGTGGGACAGCGAAGGGCTCGCAAGGGGCAGATCAGCTCCTGGGGACACTGCGGCTGAGGGGCACCGGAGGCCACTACAGCCTGAGCTGGATCGTGGATTTGCTGGGCAGCGCCTCTGGCGGAGCTAGAAGGAGCACAAAGGCTCTGCCTCCCTGTGCCCTTCCTGGACAGACAGAGTCTCTCTCTCTCGCTCTCTCTGCTCGGTGGCTGAAAAGGAGGAAAACACAAAAGCCAAGAGTGAATTAAACTGTCTCGCCCCGTTTCTGTCTGTAAACAAAGCAGGCGCCTAAGAAATCGAGCTTTGGGCCGTGGGGCCCCAGTTATACCGCCCCCTTCCCTGTTCCAAACCCCCGGACGCTTGTCTCTGATGTGTCCCAAACTCAACCGTGATCGATTATTGACATCTGCTTATTGGTAGCTACGTCGGTGGTTAGGTGTCCCTATTGCCTTATTAAGGGGGAATTGCGCGTTAAGACCCCCCTAGAGATCTAGGCAAATCTCATCCTGATATTCCCAAGAATATCCTTTTCTGGAGGAAAGTAATAGAAATGTAGCCGTGTTAGTCTGGTGGGAAGGAAGAGGGCTACAGTATGTAGCACTAAAGACTGGCTGATGCCTGATGATGTGGGCCAGACCCACTTCCTCAGATCAAGTGGCTGGCCCAGGAAAGCTCATCATCTAATAAACCTTCTGGAGTCTGTGGTGCATAAAGTCCACTGCTCTGAGGCTGTTGCTCTTCCCCATAACCACACGCTAGCAAGGCTGGAGGTGGGTCAAGTTAGGTGGATGGAGCCTCCAATTGGCGCCAGGATCTCGGCTCTAGCCCCTGGCCTGACACCCCCGTTTTGGAGCTGACCTGAATAAATGGGGATTTTAACCCCGAATGCGAATTTCGTGCTCACATGTGACACTTTGCTGCCCCCATGTGGACAGGGGCTGTCCCATTGCTGATGTGGAATCCATTTCTCTCTTTTTCCTAAAGGTTCGTGTAACTTGGCCATTTGTTTTTGCTTCCTGTGAGGCACCGGGGCAGGAGGTTTGTTTATTTGTGGTTTGAAGACACTTTCCAGGACTGTCCCTGCCCCGCACAAACTACATCTTTCTTCCCGCAGAATGGAACTAGGGGCGCGTATTCAGACACGAAATAGTTAATCCGTGACGTCATCGAGTTCCATGCTGAGTGCACCCTGCCCTGTCCCAGGCAGGGCTGTGTGCGTGTCTCTGTTGCCCCTGCGGCAGACGCTGGAAGTTCTGCAGCTCTGGTGACGAGCCCAGGGTTGCTCACCGTGTCTCTCGCACAGCAACAGCGGGCGGTGTCCTCGCTTCAGGCCGGTCATTTGCAGGCAGCAGGTGTCTGAGCTGACCCTGGAGATAGTGAAGCGGCCCCTGAAGGCCTCGGCGTAGTAGATGAAAGCAGAACTGGGGGTATATCGACCCACTCCAGCCCTTCCCGCAGCTTGACCCAGACCCAGCAGCCGGAGGCAGAGTGGTTTCACACCCTCCGACTCCACCACCTGCCCTAGGACTGGGCACCCAAATAGAGGCTATAAATACTGGTATCAGCACAGGGAATGTAATAGTCTTCCAACTTTGCCATTATTGGGGCAAAGTACCTTCAGCCGCTACAGCCAACATTACAAGGAACAAAAAAAATTGGCCCTGGTGCAGAGAGATAGGCCAGCAACTGGCGCCCAGGCAAACCATGCAATTGTGCTGCCCCCAGCCCCAAGGGCAGATATAGCTGAGGTTTTTGATGAACTAAACATTTTGCCCTATTTTCCATTTAATGTTTTTAAAGCATATTTATTTAAACAGGCATAATTTTTCGGTTTGTCCATCCAAGCAATGTTTCTGAGATCAGATTAAAATAGACATGAAATTTTCAGAATAGATTTGTACATGACAGATGATATTTCAGTACGATTTCAAATAAAAATGCATTACAAATGTTAATTATAATTTTTATGATTACAAATCCAAAATAGTCCACTGCTATCTTGCTTTAACTGCCATTACCACCACATCTCTGGGAAGAGGGGGGCTGGGGATGGAGTTCTGTGGCTGGGGAGTGAGAGGAACAGTGCCAGTGAGAGAGTCCTGCACCCACCTCCTCCCAGGATTCAAGCTGGCGCATGCCTCTTCCAGGGCCGACCCCCACTCCACGGAGCAGGGGCCCTGCAGCCTCCCTTTACACCCTCCCAGGCTGGGGAAACCCTGCACAGCCTGGGGCCAACTTGTGCTTCCTCCAGGGCTGACTCACCCTCCTGCGGCACAGAAACCTTCCTCGGGCCAATGCTGGGAAGGGAAGTGGTGGGGTGATTTAACTGGCGCCTAGGCAGCTGCCGAGTTTGCCATGGCATGGGCTGCCCTGCAGAAAAGTTCTTGGGGGACGGTCACTGCACAGACCCAGGGGGCTGTGGATTGTCCCTGGGAGTTTCACCCAATCTCTGTGAGGGTGTCTACACAGCAAAGTTATTTCGGAATAACTTTGCAAGCATCTACCCAGAAAAACAAGCAAAAAAGTGTTTTTTTGAATTCTGTAAACCACATTCTAAGAGGAATAGTGCCTGTTCCAAAATAGCTATTTCGGAAGAGGGGCTGTTTTGAAATAGGGGGGCTCCAGCCCTTCCCAGAGTGCCCTGTTGGTCTTTCTGTCTACACTCAGCAAAATTCTATCCCTCCCCTGGCCACCACCCTTAAAGCCCCAGAGCTGCAGATGGCTTGAAGCTTGCAGCATGCTTGACAGGAGAGCTACCTGCAGATGCTCCTGACTGCAGTTAGGCCCAACATGAGCGTGACCACTGCCCAGGACTGCCAGCCACAAGAGACGGGCGCCTTCTGCTGCAGCTGGGACCATTGAGGTTTGGGGGACAAGACGAACTCTGGGTCTCTGCACCAGCACAGGAATGGGACGTCATGGCCAGATGGCCGACAGCCTGAGGAGTGGCCACCGCACAAAGAACAGGTGCGGATGAGAGTAAAGAGCTCACAGACTTATGCCAGGCTTGAGGCAGCCAGATCTGGGGCAGAGCCCCACATCTGCCCATACATCAAGGAGCTGGACAGCATCCTGGGCAGTGGACCAGTCTCTTCCCTTCCTCCCCCAGTTATCGACTCTGGCCTTGAGATGCCCGTCATCATCCTCGCTGGGGGATGGCAACAAGGAGGAGGAGGACCAGGACCTGGACAAGACCAGCCTCACCACCCAGCTGACCCAGGAGCCCTGAAGCCTCCCAGTGCCATGTTCCAGGCATCGTCTGAGGCCGGGGAAGGAACATCATGTGGGTGCCATCACTGTCCCTTCATACAGGGAATGGATTGCTGAGCGCACCATGCTTGGCCTTTGCTGGCTGTGGATCCCTCAGCAACTTGTGCACTGGGAGCATCTGCCCTCCCACTCCTGGGCATGTGGTCCCAGGAGAATGCCACAGAGGATCCTGCTGGGCACAGGGTGTGTGGTGAAGCCTGCCATGCTCCTGACCCCACCTTCCCTCCACAAGCCACCACAAGAAGGAGGCAGGGACACACCCACCTCACACCCACACACACCCACACACACACACACTCAGCAGGCCCGCACATGGCACACAGGCTGCCAAGTCTCAGCACCCACTCCCAGGGACATCTCCAGTGGCCAGGAGCATGGCCTGGAAGCACATCGCTGCAGCAGAGCTGAGAACTGTCACTTTGGCTCAGATGGCTGGGCTGACTGACCATCTCTTTGTTGAGCCAGACAGCTGCAAGGGATGTCGGATCTTATGGGACAGCCTCCTGCACCCGAGGTTTCCACAAGTGCACCCGTCCTCTGGATGAATACCAGAGACAGCACCTGGCGGCACTGCAAGCCCTGCATCACACCATTCAGGGCTGGGTGCAGGAGGACCTGCAGCTACAGTGGGAGAGCTGGTAATGCTTGCACAGGCTTCCCTGTGCAGTTAGTCCCTGATGCAGCTGCCTTAAGTGTGACGTAGTGGGGTATCTGGCTAGTTCCTATGCTGGCTCTGTGGTAATCCCCAATGGCTGCCATCGGTACCACAGCCCAGAAGGATGAGTCATTATGCAAAGAGGGTCTCTCAACCTGTCTGACCAGCTACCCCCCAAGGAGAGAAACAAAGGAAGGTGGATTGCTGCCCTGGCTGGGGGCAGGGCTGGAGAGAGTTAGTTTAGTTTCTGTCTGGGATCATGGAGGAACCAGCCTAAGCCAGGGGCTGGGATTTAGGGCCCAGTCTCCCCATCTCAAGGGGGCTGAGGCATCCTAGACCTGCCCTGTAACCAGATTACATCGGTGCTGCTGTGCTGTATCCTGGAGAAGGAATAAACTCCTCCATTCTACGGGCTGGTGGAGTCTGTTCGTGCCATTACGGGGTGCAGGAGTCAGGGGACCCCAACGCCGTCACACTGGTGTCAGGAGTGGATGCACTGCACCCCGTGGATGGAGCATCCAGCGCGAGCGACAAGGCGCAGTAGAAGCAAGAGCCGTGGAACCAGGCGTGCTGGAAACAGAGCGAAGCGGTTCCTGAGAATCGTCGCAGCAGCACTAGACTGGTGAGTCTGCACCGAGGGGACCAGCGGGAGATGGCCTATACCCAACTGCTGAAGGCAGAGCTGGTGAAGCTGTGCAGAGAGAGGGGCTTGCCTGTGCGGAGCGCAACCAAGGCCCAGCTGATTGCCCGGCTGGAAGAGAATGACCAGCCACAGGGCTGGGATCCTGTCCCCGTGGGGAGCAGCCAGACCCCACTGGGAGCGTGTCAGGCTCGGAGAGGGGCGGAGCGCTGGAGGCCGCCGAAGAGACCGGACTGCCTCCCAGGGAGCACTGCAAGCCGTAGTCCGCCCAGGGCAGTCCAACCGGAGCGGCGGCTAGAAATCCAGCTGCAGATGAAGGAATTGGAAGTCCAGGACCGTAGAGAGCAGCAGCATGAGCTGGCCATGGCAGAGCGGAGAAGGCGGGCCTCGGCGCCGAGCGGCGGATGGCCCCAAGGGCCCAGGGCGGCCAGACGCTTGGAGAAGCTCGTGGTGGCCCAATTGAAGGACATGGGCGATGTAGATGGGTTCCTCAGCTCCTTTGAGAGGGCCTGTGGACTGCAACGGGTCCCCAGCTGACTGGCTGCAGGAGCTCATCCCCGCACTGAACCAGGAAGCTGCCGGGTGCTCAATCAGCTGGAGGACCTACAGCCAGGGGATTACAACCGAGTCAAGGAGGCCCTGCTGCACAAGTTCGGGCTGACCCCCGAGATGTACAGGAAGAAGTTCCGGGAGGTGCAGAAGGAGCCACGGGAGACCTATGTGGACCTGGCCTCCCGCCTGGCGCAATACTGCCGCAAGTGGGTGTCTGGAGTCGGAGCCCAGACTGCAGAGGGGCTGCTCAAGCTGTTCATGATGGAGCAGTTCTATGAAGCATGCCCACCCAGATTGAGGCTGTGGCTCAAGGACCGAAGACCAGAGACCCCCCAGGAGGCCGGGAGACTGGCAGATGAGTTCACGGAGAGCCGGTCCGGGTGTGAACGGGAGTCCCGGAGAGAAAGGGAATCGCACAGAGACCGGATGTCGGCTGAGCGACGGAGGGAGTCAACTACGAGGCGAGCCCAAGGAACAGGTCGTCTGTGCCCCAGAGAACCAGCCAGGGCCTGGACAGAGACAGCCCAAAGCCTAACTTGCCATCGCTGTGGGCAAAAAGGCCACAAGAGGGCTCAGTGCACCAGGTCCCATGACCTGGGACTTTCCAGGGTTAACTGGCTGGGGCTGGAGGAAGGGCAGGCTGCCCCAGAGGCAGGGGCTGGCAGGCAAACCTCAGCTCAGAGTGGGGAAGGATGCTCAGTGCACTCTGGGAGGTCTGACCGGGAGGCGGATTTCTCCGTACCGGTGGGGCAGGACGGCCCCTGCGGAGCGAGTGCCTCATACCCTGGAGGTGGATGGTAGGAAGGTGACGGGTTTCTGGGACACGGGGCGGAGGTGACGCTGGCCCGATCTGACATAGTGGCCCCAGACCGGATACTACCCCACACGCAGCTGACCCTGAAGGGCATAGACGGGTCCCCGCTTTAAGGTGCCTGTAGCCAGGGTGCATCTGAAATGGGGGCCAAGGAAGGTCTCAAGGAAGTGGGGTGCACCCGCACTTGCCCACCGAGGTGCTGATGGGGAATGACCTAGAGGAGTGGCCCCATGAATCCCAGCGGGCTCTAGTCACCGCTCGAGCCAGAGCCAGCGAGGGGCTGGCAACCTGGATCCAGGGAAGGACTCCTGGCAGGGTCCCCAGGGTCCCATCACCGTGGACACGGGGTCCAGCCAAGCGGGACCCCGGACCTAGGCAAAGGTGGGGAACAGGTCCCGATCCCTGCCCCAGCGGCTGAATTCCAGGCTGAGGTGCAGGCAGACCCTCTCTGCAGAGGCTGAGGGACGAGGCTGGCCTCCGTACAGCTCAGCCCCTGGGGAGAGGAGGCCAGGAGAGATTCCTGTGGGAGCGGGATTCCTGTTCCGGGAATGGCTTCCCCAGGAAGGTGAGGGCATGGGGGTCCAGCGGCAGCTGGTCGTCCCCCAAAAGTATCACCTCAAGCTGCTGTATTTGGCCCATAACGCCCCTTTGCGGGCCACCGGGGATCCGGAGCACCCGGCTGAGGCTGCTCCAACACTTCTACTGGCCGGGAATATTCGCAGCCGCAGCGCACGGCCGGTCCTGCGACTCCTGCCAGAGGGGCGGGAAGGCCCAAGACGGGAGGAAAGCTGCTCAGGGGCCCCTACCCTGTATAGAGGAGCCTCTGGGCTTGCTGAGAGAGTTATGGAGGGGAAGACCTCCCGGGATGGAGCGTCGGGGGTGGAGGCCGCCCTGGCTGTCCAGAGAAGGCTCGCTGGGCTCATGGCCCCGGCCCGAGAGACCCTGGCCAGAGATCAAGGCCAGCGGAAGGGTGCGACCACAGAGGACAGGCCTGTGCCAGTCGCCCTGGAGCGATGCAGCGAGTGGACAGAGGGAAGCCAGTTCATGTGGGGCCTTGCCACGGCCGGCCCGAGTCAAGGGGAGCACCCATGTCCCCAGGGCGGGTTCCCACGAGGACCCGAACTTCCCTAGGTCACGAGCGGAGGACCCTGCTCAGTTCGCTCTCGGAGGGGGAGAACTGTGACGTAGTGGGGTATCTGGCTAGTTCCTATGCTGGCTCTGTGGTAATCCCCAATGGCTGCCATCGGTACCACAGCCCAGAAGGATGAGTCATTATGCAAAGAGGGTCTCTCAACCTGTCTGACCAGCTACCCCAGGAGAGAAACAAAGGAAGGTGGATTGCTGCCTGGCTGGGGGCAGGGCTGGAGAGTTAGTTTAGTTTCTGTCTGGGATCATGGAGGAACCAGCCTAAGCCAGGGCTGGGATTTAGGGCCCAGTCTCCCATCTCAAGGGGGCTGAGGCATCCTAGGCCTGCCCTGTAACCAGATGACATCTGTGCTGTGCTGTATCCTGAGAAGGAATAAACTCCCTCCATTCTACGGGCCGGTGGAGTCTGTTCGTGCCATTACGGGGGTGCAGGAGTCAGGGGACCCCAACGCGTCGTCACAGCTCCACTCCAGCTGTTGCTCCTCCTCCCCGCCTCTCTCCTCCTCCTGCTTCTCCCTCCACACCCTCCTAGTGGATGCCAAGGCCCCTGCATCAGTGGCAGTGGGATCGACAGAGCCCGGTACCACTCCCAGTCTGAGCCCTGAGCCTGCAATCACGCCCACCCCTGGCAAGGCTTTGGAGGGTGGGACAGAACAAACCCTCCCGGGGACGGGGTTAACACCACCCCCACCCCCATCACCCCTTTTTCTAGGGAAGCCCATTCCATCCTCCTCCCCAGGACAAGAGCCTGAGAATGCCCTGCCTGCATGACCAGGGCCCCAACAGTCGATCTCCACACGCCACAGTGGTCCTCCATGGAGCGGTAGCTGTCTAGTGCGAAAAGCTTCCAGAGGGCGATGGTGACTCGCTTCTGGAGGGGGATGGCAGGCCTCATATATGTGTCCCATCACCTCAGGGCAGGGGCGAGCCACTCGCACAGCTCCGGGAAGGTGTCCTTCTTCATTCTGAAGTTCTGGAGCTGTTGTTGGTCTCCCCAGCGCTCCAGAACAATGTGGTCCCACCAGTCTGCACTGCTGTCCAGATGCCAAATGTGTCAGGGCACAGCATCCGGACCACAGCAGGCGGCCTCCAGCTCCTGTAGCTGCTCCCCCACATGCCCAAAGAGGGTCTCCAAGAAGTCCTGGGGGTTGCATTCTTCCAGAGCCTGGGAGGCAGCCTGCAGAAAGTGCTGCATGACTTGCTGAGAAAGCTGCAAGAGCTGAAGACTGTGGAGAGGCAGCTCTGGCACCATACCAGAGAGTGCTGTGGTGTCCTGAGTCATGGCAACTAGAGCACACAGAGAAAATGCTTCGCTGTCCCTCAGAGAGGTAGGCAAGCAATCAGGGAAACCTGAGAAACAACTGTCCAGGGGGGTTCCTTTAAGCACGAGCCTCAGATAGCTTCAAACAGTAGCCACACCAGGTAACTACTGACCTGATGCCCTGCCTGAACTAGTTCTGGGTGTCCTTAAATGCGATTCAGCGTCCAGTCTGTGTGGAGTGCTATTTTGAAATAGCTAAGCGCTACTTTGAAATGCATTTTGTGTGTAGACAGGTTATTTGGAAATAAGCTATTCAGGAATATCTCTTCCGTAATAGCTTATTCTTAAATAACGCTGCTGTGTAGACATAGCCCAAGGGAATTAGGCATGAAGGGGTTTAATCAGGAAGGCTAAAGTGCAACTGAAGTTGCAGTAGCAAGGGATGTGAAGGACAAGAAGGGTTTCTACAGGTATGTTAGCAACAAGGAGGAAGTTGGGGGAAATGTGGGACCCCTACTGAATTGGGAATGCAGCCCACTGACAGATGATGTGGGAAAAGCTGAATTACTCAATTTTTTTTGCCTCTGTCATTACAGACAAGGTTGCCTTATGCTGAAATGAGAACTAAGGTGAGAAACTATGATTTGTAACAACGTCTCTGAGTGCATCAGGCTTCGCTGGTGGGCTTTTGTTTTATTTTAGCTAAGTATCTTATGTGGATCTGCCTGGTATCTGCTACAATTACTTAAATCCCCGTTTTTACACTTAATAAAATCACTTTTGTTATTATCAAAGCCAGTGTAAATAAATGTTCCCTAGGGGGAAACAGCAGCTCTGAGTATGTCCCCTTCACTGTTGAATGAAGCCAACTTCATGAGCTTTCTCTGTGTAAAACACACATACAGAGTAAGAGGGATTGATGGTGGTGTGGTAGTTTGTGGTTGTTAATGGTTTAAAACTATTTACACCGATTACTATAGTCTCAGGGGGGCTGCCGTGTTATTCTGCAACTTTAAAAACAAGGCACAGTCCTGTAGCAACTTAGAGACTAACAAATGTATAAATAGTATCATGAGCTCTTGTGGCCAAAACCCACTTCCTCAAACTCTGCTCCCCTGAGGAAGTGGGTTGTGGCCATGAAAGCTCACGATGCTTTATACGTATTAGTTAGTCTCTAGGTGCTACAGGAGGACATGTTGTTTTTAAAGAATAGTTATTGGCTTGACCACATTGATGGAATTGATGGGAGGTTGCAGACCTCAACCACATTTCACCCACCTCTTCTCTTCCTATGGCCGTAGCAGAGCAGAGCAGCCAGGCCTCCAGCTGGAGGCAAGACACTGCCTGTGGGCAGCAGGATATCCTGGGTGCTGAGTGGGGCTGTGCAGGCAAGAGACAAAGAAAAGGGAGGGATGGGGAAATGGGAGCAGCTGACAGCCCTGGGACAAGCTCTGGGACCCAGCAGGATTCCACCCTTGCAACACATTTCCTGTGACCACCCTTCACTGTGGTGCCTAGAGCAGGTTCACTCTGTACCAGCTGCACCTCATCCCAAAGAGAGGAAGGAAGGTCCAGCTGTTGTGGGACTGCCCAGAAACCCTGGGGATGGGGTTTCAACTCCCTGCTGTACCGCAGGCCCCAGGGCACTTTCCCCTCCTTGTTTCCATTCTCCATCTCTACAACTGGGGGTGTGTGATGGATAGGAGGAGTGTTGGCCAGCATCGGTGATTGAAGTGTTAAAATCAAGTAGCTAACAAGGGTGTTGGCAGGGTCCAGGAAATCCAATGGGATACAGTGCTGAAATTGCAATTGTATATAGATACCCGGTCTGCTCTTCTTTTGTGCCTTCTAAGTTAAGGGCTGCAGGGACCAACATGCAGTCATCAGAATTACCATGCCTACCAGGAATTTGGGCCATGGAAGTAGACTGAACCAGGAAGGGATCATGAGGAAATAAAGGGGAAAGATGTATTTAGTTGTGATCCGGGCGATTTTCCTTGTTTTAATTGTTTAGTTAAAACTTCTCTGTGTGAATCCATGCCCTCCCTGGCCCATTCACTATCTAAGGGTATGACTACACTAAAAAGTTAATTCGAACTAACAGCCGTTAGTTCGAATTAACTTTCATAGGCGCTATACATACAAACCACTAGTTCGAACTTAATTCGAACTAGCGGAGCGCTTAATTCGAACTAGGTAAACCTCATTCTATAGGACTAATGCCTAGTTTGACTATAGTTCGAATTAAGGGCTGTGTAGCCACTTAATTCGAACTAGTTGGAGGCTAGCCCTTCCCAGCTTGCCCTGGTGGCCACCTGGGCCAAGCCAGGAAACTCTTCTGCCCCCTCCCGGCCCCGGAGCCCTTAAAGGGCCACGGTCTGGCTATGGTGCCTGTGCCAGGTGCAAGCCTGCCAGCACCCAGCCAGCAGACCCTGCACCTGGCACGGCATGAGCCAGCCACCCGCTGCCACCCAGCCTCCTCCTCTTCCCAGGACCAGGCTGGCGGCTCACAGGAGCCTGCCCGGGCCACAAGAGGTGGTGCCCGCCTGCTCTAGTGCAGAGATTGTGGACCTCATCCAGGTTTGGGGAGGCCTCCAACGTCCACGATCTCCTCACTAGGCACAGGAAAGTGCAGCCTAGGCAGGATAGCTGCCAGCCTGGCCACCAAAGGCCACATGCGAACCCAGGAGCAGGTTTGCATGAAAACTGCTGGTCCAGTGAGACCCCTGACCCTGAGCCCTGAGCTTAGAACATAAGAACATAAGAATGGCCATACTGGGTCAGACCAAAGGTCCATCTAGCCCAGTAGCCTGTCTGCCAACAGCGGCCAACACCAGGTACCCCAGAGGGGATGGACCGAAGACAATGACCAAGCCATTTGTCTCGTGCCATCCATCTCCAGCCTTCCACAAACAGAGGCCAGGGACACCATTCCTACCCCCTGGCTAATAGCACTCCATGGACCCAACCTCCATGAATTTATCTAACTTCTCTTTAAACTCTGTTATAGTTCTCACCTTCACAGTCTCCTCTGGCAAGGAGTTCCACATGTTGACTAATTGCTTAGTGAAGAAGAACTTCCTTTTATTAGTTAGAAGCTTGCTACCCATTAATTTCATTTGGTGTCCTCTAGTCCTTATATTATGGGAACTAATGAAGAACTTTTCTTTATGCACCCTCTCCACACCATTCATGATTTTATAGTCCTCTATCATATCCCCCCTCCGTCTCCTCTTTTCTAAGCTGAAAAGTCCCAGTCTCTTTAGCCTCTCTTCATATGGGACCTGTTCCAAACCCCTAATCATTTTAGATGCCCTTTTCTGAACCCTTTCCAAGGCCAAAATATCTTTTTTGAGGTGAGGAGACCACATCTGTACACAGTACTGAAGATATGGCGTACCATAGTTTTATACTTCCTCCTCCTTCTTCCCTGGCTTCCCCTTCCAGCTCCCTCCTCCCAGGTTTCCCTCCCCTCTTCCACCCTCTCTCTTCTCTCCCACCTCCTTTCCCAGTCTCCCAGAGGTTAATCCCCAGTTTTGTTAAATAAAGAGAGTTTCTATTTTTGAACACACGTGTCCTTTATTTTTTACATCAGGAAGAGGGGCTAAGGGTAAGTGGAAGGAGGTGAGGGAGGAATGGGGCATGAGCTGATGGGGAGGACTGGGGTGGCTCTGCGGGCTCTTGGTGTGGAAGCTCTCCTGCAGGGCCTCCTGGATCCTGACAGCCCCGAATGACCCCCTCCAGATGGTAGCCTGCGTCAAGTGCAGCCGGGCTGATGGCCGAGTGCTGTGATGTGCCAAGTGTGGGCACTCAGGGCACTCCAAGACAGGACTGCTTTGCTGTCCTCATCGAAGACAAGCAAGCGGGAACCCTGAGAACTGTCTGTCCAGGGTGGGGTCGGGTCCCTTTAAGCACAGCCTCGGCTAGCCTGAGGCAGCAGCTCCATACTCTAAGTCCTAACCTGATGCTCTGCCAGCACTGGTTCCGGCCAGCCTTAACTTCGGTTCAGGGTCAACTCAATGTGGACATGCTAGTTCGAATTAGCAAAACGCTAATTCGAATTAGTTTTTAGGTCTAGATGCACTAGTTCGAATTAGCTTAGTGCTGTAGTGTAGACATACCCTAAGAGCTTTACTCAGAGATGCTCTCTGTGTTTTTAATTTGTTTTACTCAGTTGCTCTGTAACACCCAGCAACCAAGTATGCTTCATTAAGTATTTCTTTTTGTGTTGTTAATAAAATCACCCCTTTTAAGGCTATGATTTGATTCTTGTGTCCTGGGAGATAACAAGAGGTCTGTCTATGTGCCTCCTAGCCTGAGAGGTCAGCTATCAGAGATACAGTTTGTTTTCTTCACTTTTTGTTTCTTTTTTTCCCAAGCTCTCTTGTGGCAGAGGATCTTGGGGAAGCCCTGGGAAGGGAAATCCAAGTGCTTCCTTCTTGGGTTCAAGAAGATGGTATTGTCAGCCATTCCCCAAAGTAAGTGAATCTGTGACTCTGGGGAGTTATGGTGTAGGTGAAAGAAAGAGCCTGAAGCATGGGCCTGGTGCCTGAACCAAAGTAAGCAAGAGTTATACTGCAAGTAATAGACAGGCTATGGCAAAAGTGCATGTTTGCCCTTAGAGGTAGAATGTTTCTTGTAAACCTAACCGAAATCACCCTTGCCACAGATTACACCCATTATGGTGTAACTTCAGTGGGCATAGAGAGCAGTGGATCACCATCCTCTTTATAATAGTGGCTTAGAAGATGGCCATCATGTCCCCCCTCAGCCATGTCACCTCCAGACTGAACACACTCTCCTCTGGACCCTCCCAATTTGCCCACATGTTTCTACACAACTGGACACACCACTCCAGCTGTGGCCTCACCAGTGCAGAGAGCAGGACAATTATCTCCCATGTCTCTTCTCGTTCATACACCAAGAATGCCAGTAACCTCCTTCTCAGCAGCAGCATCCATGCACCCTCCTCCCATTTCTCTTTCCTCCCAGCAGGGCTCAGAAATCACCTCTGTGTTCTTAGCTCTCCCGGCCTCACAGGCCCCTGACCCAGTCGAAAACAAAGCCAAGCCTGCTGAAGATGAACATGTGCTGTAGAGGGAGGTGGTGACAACCTGCATTCAGAAAGCAGCTAAACAAGAGGGGAATCCCTCTCTCTGTTCCTCTGCATCTTCTCCCCCTCCTCAAACATTCACATCCTGGACCCTTTATACCCCCACAGCCCTTGTATGGCATGTACAAAGGGCTCACCCAAGTCACGGTCGGTGGAACTTTTAGCCAACCAGCATCTTGACA
This sequence comes from Rafetus swinhoei, assembly GCA_019425775.1. NCBI lineage: Eukaryota > Metazoa > Chordata > Testudines > Trionychidae > Rafetus > Rafetus swinhoei. The sequence goes on along the minus strand of CM033433.1, from coordinate 3,341,628 downwards.
GGTGTTATGGAAAAACTGGGGACCCCTGGTCATGAATATGACTGTGTGATGTGTGCATGGGTTGTGTAGACAGGGCTGTGCAAGTAGCTGGAAATATGTTCTGAAGATTCTTGAGAGGCAAACCAGCCTGATTCACACGAATGTGGATCTATGAGTTTATGTGGATCAAGTGAACTGGCAGCTAAGAAACACGGCATGGCTTGTGTGCTGCTTTCATGTCTGAGGCCAGCTCTTGCCTAGGCTGCGGGGACTAGCTAAGAACTGACAGCTTCATAACTGGAAACAAGGCCAAGTCCCCTGGGTGTTAGTTTTGCTCTATGTCAGTATTCGGCTTATAAGAAAGTGTTTAATGTTTAGAGTCTACAAAATGGGTGTGTGTTGCTGCCTGCAATAAACTCACTGATCATGTCCATACCCCGTGTTATCAGGTGATATTTAATTGTTTGTTCTTTAACTGTAAACACCCACACAGTCCAGAGAGAAGCGTGACCGAGTGAGAAATATGAGTTTGCCACAGGAAGCGCGGCCAGGTGTGAAAAACAAGTTTGCCACAGGAGGGGTCATTTCCTGCCCAGTGAAAAAAAGCCCCTAGACATCAGGCAAACAATTGTGAAACATCAGAGGACAAAACACTTGGCTGTTTGCTCTTCAGACCCATGAACTGGAGATGAGCAGGTAGCTTGTCCCATCCTCCTGGTCTCTGCAGAAAAGGAATAAAAATCCCTGACAAGAAGAAACTAGTTTTTAGCCGTTTGAATTCTGAAGGGCTAGAGACTCTGAACTGAAGCCAGAGATCACCAGGGCTGCCTCCTCTTTCTACCCAGAGAGAGTTTTGATTAGACAAAAGTCTCTGTCACTCCTCAGAGTCAGGTGGTGACTCATCGCTGTATATTTGTTTGCCTGTTTTAACCTGGAGATCACTCGCTTATTACTTTTCCCTAGTTAATAAATCATTAGAGGGTTTCTCACAGCTCTGGCTACTGGTGTGGTCTGTGTAGGATCTAGGGAACCAACTGATCTGGGGTAAGTGACTGGTGTTTAGGGCCTGGAAGCAACCAACACGTGATGTGATTTTTGGTGTCAGTGACCATTGTCCCTAGTTCCCGTGTGTCTGGGGGCAAGACGGACTAGAGAGCCAAAAGGGAATAGCTGTGACTGGGCTGTTACAAAGACCCAGGAATTCACATTTTGATACTGGCTTTGAGAAATCTCCTAGAACCCAACAGTAGTTTGGGCCAGTGTCTGCCCTGGCTGTGACAATTGCTCTGAGGTTAGGACCCATGAGCGGCTTCAGACAGTGTGAAACGCTCACAGTAGCACATTTGCATGTAAGGAAAAGGGACTGTGATGAATGGGAGGGACACTGCCCTGTTCTGGGTATCCCAGTCACTCAGTGACCTAAATTGCTTGTAAGGGTTAAACCTACACACAGTGGTGTAGCAGATTGAGTCAGCAGGAGGCCAGGCTGACTCATGGCAAGCTCCAACTCTGCAGGCTGGATGGCTGCTAATTACCAGTTCAGGGCCAGGCAGTAAACCAGCTGTTAACCATTGGTCTGGCAGGCTGCCCCACAGTTCGGGAGCCCAGGCCCTGAGTCAGAGCAAACCACAACTAAACTCTGAGCCAGTGGTCCTAGGGCTCCACCACCGTTCATGAGCCCAGGTCCAGTCAGGGCAAGGAGGCAAACACCCAAAGGAAGGACAGGGTGATTCCTTGGCACACGCCTGCTCACAGGTTGAGAGAAGCAGGATTAAGTGTGAACTGTGAGTTTGACAGGGGAAGGGCTGTTACCTGCCCAGAGGAAAAAGGCCCACAGACATCAGACAAACAATTCTGAAACCATGGAGGAAAAAACACTTTGTTGATTGAGGCCCTGCCCCATGAATTAGAGACAAGCATGTGAACTTGTCATCTCCTCTTCATCTCTGGGGGGGAAGGGAATAAAAATAATAAGATAATTAACCACTCCCAGGGACCACTAGGCATCAGCTAAGGGGGCGAAATCTTTTTTTCCCAGGTTTTCCACCTTCTTTGGAAATAACTGACCAAATAACTGTCATCCTGAACAAACCTTTCTCCTCAGTTTGTTTGAGGTTTGCAGCTCTAGTTGCATCTAGAACTTCTTGAGGGGTGTGATCATACTCCACTTCCACTGAGCCCCAGATGATGGTGTCACCCATGGACGTGTCCACACCAGTAAGAGGTGGAGCTCTCGTGGTTCTCAAGCTCTGCCTGAGGGAAAGCCTAAGAGATGGTGTTTTCCAGTCAAGGGGTTAAATGTGCATTATCTTGAGTTCTCTCCAGTTAATTTTAGGTGCCAAAATTCTGAGGACTGATCCAATGTGCTGAGATCTGGGGCATTTGCAAACTGAGCTGAGATCTCTTCTCTGGTGGTGGTTCCCAATGTTCTCTTTTGAGAGCAGTAAGGAGGTCCCTGGGGCTCAGGAGATGTGTGTCTGGCTGTTGTTTTCTCCGTGTTGAAGAGGGAGCTCACCCCTTCTGTCAGATCCTCACCACTTTGCCTGACTTGCCTTGCTCCATCCTTGCAGGCTCAGCCTGGAATGCATTGCGGAGAGCAAATGGCACTTTCCCCAGGGATGGACACTGGCTTATCCGAATTGTATGGTCACCCGGCAAGCAGCCCAGCACTTGGATCAGGGGATGATGTTCCTGAGTGAGAGCCTCAGAGAGCTCCAAGTGATCTTCTAGGGAGAGCACCTGCTCTCTAGAGTGAGTTTCCACATGCAGCCATGAATGGGAGCCAACACATGGGGATTTTTAAGGCTGATGCTAGTTACCAATGCCCCACCCCCACCACTGCTGTGTTTGTTCCACAATAACCACGTCCCTGTGTTTGCCTGGGGCCCCTTTAGGTTTTACTTTCACTTTCTCCTCATCTGTCTCAGACAAAATGTGAACCTGAGCTCCTGGGGCCAGTGTCAATAGGAGACATTTTCCGGTCCCTGCTCTGGGCCGTGTCCAGTCCCGCTCCTCAGACCTGCTAGATCACAGTGTGTCTGCGAGAAACCTCTCAGCCAGACTGTCTGTCACTGGGAACACTTGACTTTCTGTGTTTGCAATCCCAGCATTGAGCAAAGTATTTGTTTTCCCCTTATTTAAATTTCCCTGAGGGAATATGCACCGTTTGGGCCCAGTGGTGATCCACACTCTCCACACCTGGTTTCACAGGCAGTTTTAATTTTCACAGGAAGTTGGACCCTCTTGGATGGGATCTATTCTAGGTCCATTCACTGGTACGTAGCACACGGGAAACCCCTTCTGGTGAATCCAACTCTGGCTTGTGCTGTCACAGTGTCTGCTGCCCTGTATGTCTGGGGAGCATGTTCTGAATTGAAATCTCCTGCATGGAGCCATTTCTCTATTCACACATTGTTAATACCACACGTGGGTCTGTCTCTGGCCAAGGCTCCATCTGCTCACCAACAGTTTTCTTCATTCCGTGCTTTATTGCACTATGATGCCATCAGGTGTTCGGCAGGCCTTTAGAAGATGGTGACTGTCACAGGCTCATTCCTTTTTGACTTGCCATTTTTTTCAATTTTAGTCAGTATCTGACTTCCTGCTTTCATTTTCATCTCACTTAAAATTATTATAAATGTCCAAAGCTTTTTGCCCCCCAACATTTTGTCTCCCCTGTGCCCATGGGTGATAAATTCAATTCAAATTCATGTAAGATTTGTTTTTTCAGTTCTCTGCAGCATTATCAGACAGTGTCAGACTTGATGGAGGTTGCACATTTAGCCTTTTGTGGTCAAGCTATTTGTGCTCACACAGTACATGCACAAGTATGATGCAGTACTACCATATTTTATACATTCTAGACATTCAGTTAATTAAATTGCCTGTAAAGGGTTAAACCAAGAGACAGGGGTATCCAGGGAGCCAGGAGAGAGACTGGCAAGAGAGTGAGAGATATGAATAGAAAACCGTCTAGTTCTGTGAAGGGGCCCTTCATTCTGTGCCTCAGATTCTCCCCACAAGGTGACCCCTTTAGCTAGAAACACCGGTGTCAATCTGGACGAGGAGACCCAGGTCTGAGAAACACCCACAGGGTCCAAAGGGGCTTTGGGCACCACCAACATTTCAGTGAGCAACTAAAATGCAGCCGTGTCCTGGGAGGGTTGTGGCTGCTGTGTCACAGCTCAAGCCCCTTCTCCCCCACACCCAAAGGCCAGTAAACTAAACTCTGATCAGCACAACTCTCCATCCCTCCCTGGGCTCCATAATCTGTAGCGCTTTCACACTCCCTGTCTCTATAGGGTCATCATCTGGTCCTGAACAGACCAATGATTCTGAGGACTTTCTCCCAAACTGAGCAGCACTTCTCCTCTGTCTCCTCCATCTGTGGGAGAATCTCCACCATTCCTAGGGGCAGACCCTGGGTACTGTGGCGACAAGCTAAGATCATAGACACCTCCAAGCTTCCTTAGAAGCTTTTGAACCTTGGAATTACTGTGGACACATCCCCCTGGCCCTCCCCAGGCTGTCTGCATAGTGTGTCTCTCCAGACCTCGCCTCCAGCCTCCACTGACCAGAGAGGGACAAGAGAGCTTCTGCCCCATCCTCCAGCTCAGCCTGCCTGGACCCCTTTCTGCTCACCCCTCAGACCTGTCCCAGCCAGGCTCAATCTCCAGTTGGACATGGCCTGGCCTCCAGCTCCTGTTCCCCAGAGCAGGGTCAGTCCCATCCCAAGTGGTCAGGGTTTGGGGAATGGAAACTCGACCGAGCCCCCTCACTCATTGTCTGTGCCAAAGTTCCCTGCAGCCCAACAGAACTTCCCAAGGTTATTTTTAAGCACACTGCAGGGCCCCAGCTGGATCTGGGCCTGGCTGGAGAGCTGTTGCCAACCCCCCACTGGGGTCAGTGTGTTGTGTCTCCTGCAGTTGATGGGGCCTGGTGTAACCTAGAGTAATTCAGCTGAGTTTCCTTTACACCAGCTGCATCCCTGGCCCAGCCCCAGAGCTGTCAGTCACTAGGGGTTGCTGGTTTAGCTCCTCCCCCAGTATCAGCAGTGGAAAATTGGCAGCCGTCCCCCACTCGCCCTGCGCAGCGAGCACCGAATTCAGTCACGATGCCAAGCTGAGCGGTGACCACACCTGAGTGTGACTTCCTCTGCCTGCATCAGAGGGGAGGGCGTCAGAGGGGAGGGTCCCATCCCCCCTGTGGACAGACGGGCCAGTAGCTGAGCTGAGAACCCAGCTCCCAGTCCAGAGCGATCAGCTCAGCATGGCGCTGCCTCTGCTCCTGCCTCTGCTGGGTAAGTGCCCTTCACAGCCCCCATCCCCTCTGTCTAGAAACTCCCCTTCACTCCCCACATCTCTCCTTTCCCTGCTCCCCAGAGCTCTCACCCCTCTCTGTTGTTCTCCTCCAGCATTGCTCCAGAGTCTCCCCAGGCCGGTGACCCCCGCAGGTAATGACGTCTCCTGGCCTTGCTGAGATGCTCGCGGTGGGTTGGGAGGACTCAGGCAGGGGGTTGGGGTTCCCCTGCCTCTCACATGGGGGTGTTTGAAATTGCAGAGAAGGGGGATTCACAGGTGCCCCCGTGTCACCCCCTGGGTGGGTCCAGCTGCCCATTCACAGGTGTCTCCCATAGAAACTGCAGCTGCTGCTCCAGTCCAGAGCCACGTCCATGGGGGCAGAAGAGCAAGCCCAGCTGATGGCTGCTTGGGGCATCTCTTTTTGTGGGCCCCTGCCCAGGCCATAGGGTAGAAGCTGGTCCCAGCCCCCTGGGCACAACCCAGCCCCTCACTGACAGCCCCAGCAGAATGAGGGAGGGCTGGATGGCCATGGAGGCTGAGCTCCCACCTTCCCATGACACTGAGTGCCTCTGGTCAAGGTTGTGTGTGGAGGGTGGGGGGTGTCTCTGCCCCTCCTCTGGGCTACCACAAAGGTCTCAGGGCCAGGGGCACAGACCCAGCACCACGCGCCTGGACACTAGAAGCAGGTTCTGTAGAGCCCAGAGGAAAGTCGGTGAGTGGGAAAACTCCCCCCTCCCTTCCTCACTTCCGGCCAGCCTGGCTTCTCTCTCCACTGACCCCTCTGCCTCTTTTCTAGATCTCCTGCCAGCTCCAAGCCTCTGGAGGATCCCCAAGCACACAGTGCATCCCCCTGGGGAGCAGGTTACCCTCATTTGCAAGGCTCCACAATCTGAGCTGGCTGGGGGATACAGATTCTTCTTTCAAAAAGGGCAGCAGAGCCCCAGCAGACAACTCAGAGATACGGCAGAGTCCCGGCTGCAGCTCACAGCTGAGAAGGGACGGGCTGGGTCCTACACCTGTGCGTACTGGAGATGGAGATCCAACGGAGAGATCTCCTCTAGGAACAGCAACTCCATCTCCATCACAGTGACAGGTGAGTCCCTGTTTTAATGCTGTTTGGTGGGTGGATCACTGGGAATCTCAGGCCCATCTCGACACTCCAGCTTCACCCCCTGGCTCTGCTCAGGGCCCCTTCTTTGTATCTCAAACACTCCATAGTGGGCTTAGGGTCTCAGCTTGTCCTCAGAAACTTGGCACTACTAGGTAGACGCACGCAGCATGGAGGTTCTGGGGACACTGCTGCAGGGAAGCTCACAGCACTGGCTTCCGGGAGACACTGATTCAGGGAAGCTCACTGCACTGGACTCAGAGCTGGGCACTGTTATGGAGACCCTCAATGAACATTGAGCCCTGCCACTGCCCGGCTTGTATATTGCGATTAGTGTCAGGAGAGGAATCAGTCACTGTCCTGTTACCCACCACACTGCTGGCACCAGAACCCCAGTGGGTGAATGGAGAAGATCCCAAGGGGCTGGAGCTTCCCTGGAGTCACTGGGCCAAGTCTCAGCTGGAGTGTGGGAATCTCCCCTGGGGCACCCAGAACTCTGCAGCTTATGGCTGCCTCCTGCTTTTCATGCATGGTGTCCTGCTCTGTGCTCAGTGGGCTCAGTTCTCTCACACCCCTGGCCTCAGCTGCACAAGTCCCCCTCCTTTAGCCTGTTCAGGCTGAGCTGCCCTGGGCAGGAGCTGCCCCCTCAGGTACCAAGCAGGGCACACTGGGTTCCTGGCAGGGAGATCTCTGCTACGCTTGGTTAAATGGTCCAGAGGGGACATGATTCCTGGGCATGGAGCTGGAGCTGGCTGGGGGCTGTGCCCAGGATCCCTTCTTTCTCTGGCCTTCCCTGCCTCTTCCTTTGTTCCTGTCACCAAGGAGGAACCATCTCCACCCGCTGACCGCTTTGTCTTTTCCAGTCCCTGAGCTCACTGTGTCCCCGCAGCAACCTGTCTACATCACTGGGGAAACCCTGACCCTGACGTGCTCAGCTGCTGGCGTCCCTGCCATGTCTGGGATCCGGTTCTTCAGGGACGGCCAGAAAATCCACTCCGTGGAATTACCCTTCCCTCGGGACAGTTACACCGGCACCCTGCAGCTGTCGCGTCTCTCTGGGTCACACATTGGAGCGTACACCTGTGAATTCTGGAAGATAATAGCCGGGCAAGAAATCCCCTCAGAGACAAGCAGCCCCATCAACATCGCAGTGACAGGTGAGTCCACCTTTCTCCTGCTGTTTGCTGACCCAGGGTAGGATATCTCTCCCTGATGCCAGGATGAGACACAGCCTGGCCACTCAAGACAGTTGGAACCCACCAGCAATATCACTCCCTGGTTCCACAGAGCTTGGTGGGGAATGGTTGATGCTACTTTGGCTTTTGGAAATCTGGGGATATTTAGTGTAACAGACACCAAATCTACCCTCCCGCTGTGGTAAGAGTCAGGCCCAGGCCTCAGACACGGCTGTGTCTACATTGGCACCCTTTTCCGGAAAAGGGATGCTAATGAGACAAGTCGGAATTGCAAATGCCGCGGGGATTTAAATTTTCCCCGCGGCATTTGCATGAACATGGCTGCCGCTTTTTTCCAGCTCGGGGCTTTGCCAGAAAAAAGCGCCAGTCTAGACAGGGATCTTTCGGAAAATAAAGCCTTTTCTGGAAGATCCCTTATTCCTGATTTTAAGAGGAATAAGGATCTTCCGGAAAAGGCTTTATTTCTGAAAGATCCTGTCTAGACTGGCACTTTTTCGGCAAAGCCCGGGCCGGAAAAAAGCGGCCATATGCAAATGCCATGGGGAAAATTTAAATCCCCGCGGCATTTGCAATTCCGACTTGTCTCATTAGCATCCCTTTTCCGGAAAAGGGTGCCAATGTAGACACAGCCATTATGGTGGGTTGAGATGCTCCCTCTGCATGGGAGCTAAAGCAGACCAGTAAGTTTAGGGAGAAGAGGACACTGCTGTGGGGTTGCTCACAGCTCTGGGCACTCCTGTGGGGTGCTCACAGCACTGTCATCCTACTTGACAGGGCACAAGTTGGAATCCTGCCTCCCTGCAGCTTTCTTCATTCTTACTACCAGGAGATGGATCAGTTTATGGCCTCTTTAATTAAGAACTTCAGAGAACTCAGTTGAGACAGTTAGTAAACTAGCAGGTGCTAGAGTTGGTTAACACAGTTAGGTTTGACTGTGACACTAGAACTCATTCAAGGACCAGCATGAACTGATTAAAAGCCTGCCCGTTAGTCAGTTTAGTTGCACACAAGGGCTGTGTCTACACTGGTGGGCTCTACACAGTAGATCTTGCGCAATAATCCGCAGAGTGTCCACACTGCCCACCTGCTCGTGTGCAAGAAAATTTACAGTACAGCATGGGAAGAGAGGGCTTCTTGCGCAAGGGCTATGCTCTTTTCTTACAAGTGTAAGCTCTCTTGCAGAATAGAGCTTACACTTGCAAGAAAAGAGCTTAGCTCTTGCACAAGAAGCTCAAGTGTGGACGCTCTCTTGCGCAAGAATCCCTATGGCTATTTTAGCCATAGAGCTTTCTTGCACAAGAATCCCTGCTGTGCAACCACACTGCCATGGGCACTCTTGTGGAAAAGCACATCTCGCACATGGCAGTGTGGATGTGTTCTTGCACAAGACTTCTTGCACAAGAACCCTTGCACAAGAACCTGCCAGTGTAGACATAGCCAAGGAGTGGTGGGAAGAAGATGCATAGCTGGAGAACAAGGAACTGTGGAGACACTGTCAGATCCAGGAGGGAACCCTGCAGGTCTAGATGCAAGGGGCCGGGAGAACTCTGCTGGGAATGGTCCTTCCAGGGCCTAAACCTCTGAAGGATGAAAACCCCCATTGGAAGGAAGCAAACTCCACCGCGATTCTAGCTCCCACTCATTTCAGTGAAGCAAGGGGCTTTGGAGAGAGAGCCCAGGTCAGCACTGAGTATAATGATTTCTGAGCACAATAGCCACTTTCTCTCCTCCCATGTCCCTGCTGCCCCTCCCCTTTGCTGTTCTCTACAGCTCCCCCTCCTCAGCCAGTGCTGAGCATGGATCCCCCGTCTGGAGCGGTGAGCGAAGGGCTCCCCCTGCTCCTCACCTGCACGGTCCCAGGAGAAACCGGCGAGAGGAGGTTTCATTTCTACAAGGACAGAGTTGAGTTTGTCCCCAGGAACACAGGGTCTGAGATCAGCACCATGAAGCCTGACTCCAGATCAGTGAATGACGCCTTGCTCAGCATCCCACAATCCAGTCCTAATGACAGCGGGAAATTTACCTGCGGGTACGAGAGCAACGTGAGTGGGAGGTGGATCCCGTCTCTCAAGAGCCAGGCTGTGAACATCATTGTCAATGTCCCCAGGACAGGTGAGAGGCCCCTAACTCCTTTATTCAGCCCCCTGTGCTGCTCCCATGGAAGAAGAGCCATCCTTAGGAGCTCTGCCGGGAGAGGGAGCTTGGATCAGGTGGCAGATGCCACATGGAGATAGAAAGCAGAGAGGAGATTAAAATCTACAAATCCCCCTCACATCCTTTCTAAGTATGGTACTTCGATGATTCAAGTCTTGGAGGGTCTGTACTTAATGGACTTATCCTTCCTATGTCCATTGTAGAGATGGGGAATGGAGGCAAGGAGAGGTAATGTGCCCCAGAGGACCTGCATTACAGAAAGGAATTGAATTCCCATAGGCCATGCCCCAGTGCAGGCCCAGAACCCCTGGATCTTCCTTCCCCTTTTTGGCATGAGGAGCAGGCTGCTACAGATGGATCGTGTCATGGGCAGCAGTGAAGGGTTATCACAAGATAGTTGTTGCCAGGGGAGATTTCTGTGTGGGTCTCAGACTTGTCCCATGGTGGTCTGGCTGTTCTCATTGGTCCTTCCCTCCCGTTTCTGTCTCCTGCATGAACAGCCTCACCTGAAGCCCATAATATTCTGCTGATAACTGGCAGCATCTTGCTTCCAGCTGGAGCCCTGGCTGCTCTGATCTGCTACTGCTGTAGGAAGAACAGAGGTGGGTGAAAGGTGGCCAGTGGCTTTGATCTCCCATCTACTCCCCCAATGCGGTCTAGTCTGTACGTCCTCTTTCATGATATTATTAATCCTCCAACATCCACAAACTATGGTATCACGAGGTGGGTATGGAAACAAAATCTTAATCTGCCTGGCTCAGCATATTTTTAGCTCTAACGAAAAATCTACTGTAGAAAAAGAAGATCGAGCTCTAAAGCTCTTAGTAGCTGTTCAGACATGTATTGGTCCCTGTTTGGCTTCCATTACACATGATGCCCAATAACCAGCTCAGCAGCTGTTTGATTTAAGACATTCAAATAACCCTTCACACAGCACTAGTCAGAGATAAAAGAAAGGAAAACCTGCACCCCGTGACCCTAGAGAACTGGTGGCACCTTCCTTCACTGCCCAGATCTATCCTTTAGATGCAGCTTGAAAGACAGAAAATCATTTATTGCGTCCTGATTTTATATTGAATTATCAAAGGCCAGGCAATGCCACAGCATCCGAGCATCCCCACAAACAACTCGCTTCATGCCACAGGCAGAGAGTGAGGTGTGAGAGCCATAATATTAACAAGACTGAGGTGGCCAGTTCCCCTGAAGTCCAAACTCACACAGAAAGAGAGGGGGGCAGAGCAGAGAATCTGAGTTTCCCCTTGTCTCAGGCTAGAACTCTGGCCCCAACTTTTTCTTGAGTTGTTTGGGTGAGTGGTTGGGGTTGTGGCTGTGGCCTTGGGGCTGGGTCATGGCTTCCCAATAGCACTTAGGTTAGAGATGAGCATTAAGGTCATTGGCTGTGGTGAGGGTTAAGGTTAAGGGAGGAGTAAAATAATTTCAAACAATCAGGAATCTCCATGGCTTTGGAATGCAGAAATATACAGATCTACACACACATACAGAGATATTTTTGATCTGTTTCCACCCTGTGCCCTGGTGGAAGCCTCAGACTCACACACGTACTGAAATCAACAGACAGAAAGCTGAGTTTGGCTTCTGCTTTCTCAGGGTCACAGACTGTCAGAGTCATTTCCTTTTGCTGCTCCCCACTTCAGTTCCATTCTCCTCTGATTCCATTTTAGTTCCAAAGCCTCTGACAAGTGCCAAGGGATCTGCGCCCAGGAAACACACCAGAAGCACGAATCCCGGTCATCACAAAAAGCGACCCAAAGTCCCTGGTGCAGGAGTGGAGCAGGGGGAACTGGTAACGGGAATGGATTTAGAGAGTCAACCCCCCAGCACAGTTCATCTGTCTTGAAACTGCATGGCCGGAATCTTATGGCCAGTCCTGAGATGCAGCTTCATGTCTTGAGGGATGGGGGGAGGGAGAGAACAGCCCCAAAGGGAAGTGGCCCGGGGTTTGTTTTGGCAGGAGAAAGGGCTGAGATTTGGTTGTCCCTTCCCCAACACCCCAAACTGCCATGGACTCCCAGAAACATAGGGCAGGGCCAAGACAGCAAGTCTTCTAGTCTGGCCCATTGTGCCAAGATAGGATTAATTAAACTTTCTGTGGACTCTGAGAACAGCCGGTCACCGTCCTGTTTGTAACATTGTCTCTGGTTATTCTGTCTCCAGCTTTCCCATCTCCTGACTAAACAGGCCCCTTTTCTGCACCTGTCACATGGGTCATAATGTATAAACATCTGGTCAGTTCGGTTGCTTTTCTCAGGGCTCTTTGCAGTTTCTCCCCATCTTTCTTCAAGTGTGATGTCCAGGCCGGACAGGGGGCTCCACCTGAATCCTCACCAGAGTCAAATAGTGAGACAGAATTCTTTCAGCTGCCTCACACACAGCACTCCCATTCATAGAGCCAGAGAGATGTGAGAATGTCTCTCAGCAGCAACTTTCTCTTGACCCAAAGGCCATTTCTGCTCTTTTTCCGCAGTGCTCCTGCCATGCCAGCAAAATTCAACTTTTACAGCCGCCTTTAATTTTTTCTTTCCTACATGTTGGTCTTTGTCCCTCCCTGCACGCCACCTCACTGATTTCAAGGTCAAATCTCCAGTATTTAAAGATCACTTTCACTCTGTCTTCCAATGTCCTTGTAAACCCGATTTCATAGAGATCCCTCCCAGTGCATCATTCAAGCACTGAGTGCCCAGGCACCCCTCCCCCTCACTGTTTCTCTGTCCTCCCCCACCAGGGCTCAGAAGTCACCTACGCACACATCAAGTTCCCCACCTCGGACGCTCACAGAAGTCAGTGGAAGAACAGAGCCCAGCCTGCTGCAGAGGCGCATGTGCTGTACAGCGAGGTGGTGACAAAGCCCACCCAGAAGGCAGCCAGATAAGGAAGGAGACACTGTCTGCATCTCCCTGCATCTCTTCCCACTCCTGCGGGCACCGATATCCTTAACCCTTTACACCCCAACAGCCCTTGTGAGCCATGTGGCAAGGTCAAGCCCAAGTCACTGCTGTTAGAACATGGAGCTGTCATGTCATGGATCATGTGACCCTGATGCTGACTGTACCTTTGTAGTGTGTGTATGAGGTGTGTAGACAGAGTTGTGTAGGTGCAGCTGATACACAAGATGGCCCCAGACAATGCAATGTGGATTGATGAGAGTACGTGAGTCAAGCCAACGAAAGAGAAGTGAAACTGGCCAGGATGTGATTCTGGCACGTCTGTTGCCTACTGTTGCCCTGGCTGCAGGGATTAGCTAAGAACTGACGAGCTCACAGCTGGAGACTGGACCAGGGCACCTGGGACTGGTTTGCTCTGTAGAGGTGTTAGACTTATAAAAAGTTCTATAGTGTTTAAACTTTGTGAGATGTTTGTGTATTTGTGTCTCCACTGATAATGGCCACACCCCGGCTACGTCTAGACTGGCATGATTTTCCGAAAATGCTTATAACGGAAAAGTTTTCCGTTAAAACATTTTCAGAAAAATCGCATCTAGATTGGCAGGATGCTTTTCCGCAAAAAGCACTTTTTGCGGAAAAGCGTCCGTGGCCAACCTAGACGCAGTTTTCCGCAAAAAAGCCCCAATCGCCATTTTCGTGATCGGGGCTTTTTTGAGGAAAACAGTACTATGCTGTCTACACTGGCCCTTTTGCGCAAAAGTCTTTCAGAAAAAGACTTTTGCCCGAACGGGAGCAGCATAGTATTTCCAGAAAAGCACTGATGATTTGACATGATATCGTCAGTGCTTTTCCGGAAATTCAAGCGGCCAGTGTAGACAGCTGGCAAGTTTTTCCACAAAATCAGATGATTTTGCGGAAAAACTTGCCAGTCTAGACACAGCCACCCTGTCCTAAGGTTATTTTTAAGTGTTTGCTTTGAAACTGTGAACACCCGCACAGTCACAGGATGAAGTGTGAAGTACAGTACTAGTTTGACACAGGAGGGGCGATTTTCTGCCAGTATAAGAAGGACCCAAACAGCAGTCAAACAATTGTGCAACAACAGTGGGGAAAACACATTGCTGATTGCTGCCCCAACTTATGAAGTGGACACAAACATATGAACTTGTCATCGTCTCTTGGCCCTGTGGGGAAGGGATTCCCACACGCAACCAGGCTTAAAATCAGTGGCACCTTCTTTGACACTACAATTAATGGGAGCCTGGAATTGGTGGGGTTTTTAAGAGTGATGCTAGTTACCAATGCTCTACCCCCACCCCGCTGTTTGTTGCATAGTAACCAGGTCCCTATGTTTGCCTACGGCCCTTTTAGGCTTTACTTTTGGTTTCTCCTCATCTGGCTCAGACAGAATGTGCAGCTGAGCTCCTGGGGCCAATGTCTGTGGGAGAAGCAGGGACTATAGCAAGGGTGAGGCAAGTGAGGGACTTGCCTTGGGCACACAGCTGAGGGGGTAGCAGAAAAATAATATCGAAAACTACTTATTTGAACACAGTGCAGCTTCCCTCTCCCACCCATTAGCATCGGCCATCCCACAGTTTACATGTCAGGCTGCATGTTGCCGCTCCGGGATGCAACAGTCACCAGCCCTGGTGGCCACCCAGCTAGTCAGCTGCTTCCGAGCACTGGCTCAGACATGCCAAACGATGCCTAAAGGTGCCCTAGTGCCGTTCCCAGGCAGAGGGCCTGGGAGAAGAGGCTCAGATTGCCCTGCATAGGGGCAGAGGTGCAGGGGGTGAGGTAGGGGTGTCAGGCTGGGACCCAGGACTCCTGCATCTTGTCTCACCTCTGCCAGGGCAGTGGCTCTAGGTCTTAGGGGTATGCGATTAGATCTGGGGGTCTGAGCGCTACAATCTATGGTTCGGGGTCCAGGCCCGTCGCCTGCTGGAATCATGGTTTCCCTTCCAATAGCTGGACTCCATGCTGCTGAGCCAAGTGCTTTGATTGTGCTACACAAACTGAGAGGACTAGGCAGTGACTGTGGCTTCTTGAAAAAGAAGTTTTAGTAAACTAAAATTAATTAAGAATGACCGTCGAGCATCCACAGGTCAGGAGAGGTTATCAGATATGTGCATCTTATCAACAGAACATGAGTTAGCACACAATATTAATTGCAACACAATTATTGATGAATTATCCTAATTAAAAGAGCACAAAAACTATGCACTAATACCTAACAGTACCTGACATGGTGATATTTTATTATATATATATGTATATATGTATTAATGGATTGTTTATGCAGCTCTCATAACTATAATAAATAAATGTCATGTTATTATTATTATTGTTGTTATTCTTAATATTAATATTAATAATAATGTATTTCCCCCTTTTTCTACAAAATAACTACTATAAATATAGACGCCTGAGGGGGTACGATTTTATATTCTTCCCTCAGATGCACAATTAGCTAGTTATGGCACTGGGGAGAAATGTTCCAGTCCCTGCCATAGGCCGGGTCCAGTCCCAGTCCTTAGGCCTGCTCGATCCCAGTGTGCCTATGAGATACTCCTAAGCAGACTGGCAGCCACTGAGAGCACTTGGCTGTTCTGTGTTTGGGATCTGCCACATTGTGCAAATTGATCATTTTCCCTTAACTGTGATAGAATTTCCCAAAGAGAATGCAGAGTTTGGGCCCCCGGCAGTGAGCCACAACTTCCACAGAACTCTCTGCACCCTGTTTCACAGGCAGTGTTATTTTTCATGGCAAGTGGGACACTCTCTCGGATTGGATCTATTCTAGCTGCATTCACTGGTACGTAGCACATGGAAAACCCCTTCTGGTGAATCTAACTCTCTGGCTTGTGCTGTCACAGTGTCTGCTGCCTGCATGTGTGGAGAGCATGTTCTGAAGTGAAATCTCCTGCACGGAGCTATTTCTCTTTTCACACATCTTTAACACGACACGTGGGTCTGTCTCTGGCTAGAAGCTCTGTCTGGTCACCAAAGGTCACAGCTTTGCTGAGTTTCCTGCATGCTGGGCTACATTGCTCCATGATGTCATCTGTTTTTTTGCACACCTGTGGACAATTGTGTCTCTCAAAGGGCTGGTTCCTTTCTGACTTGCCATTTTCTTCACGTTTAGTCAGTATCTGACTTCCTCCTTTCACTTTCCTCACACTTAAAATTGTTATAAATGTCCAAAGCTTTCTGCCCCCCAACATTTTGTCTCTTCTATTCCTATGACTGCTACGGTTAATTGAAAATTTTTTGCTTTCTTTTTTAATTCCTACTGGATTGTCTGACAGTGCCAGACTTGGAGGCTGCATTTTTGGCTTTGTTGCTTTTTTTTAATTTGGTCACACTATTTGTGCTCACACAATACATGCACAAGTATGATGGATGGGAGCCCTACTACCCTACCCTAGACATCCTAGACATCCAATTACTTAATGCCTGTAAGGGGTTCCACCAAGACACAGGGGTATCCAGAAATGTTGGCAGAGAGCCAGGGAGACAATGGCAAGAGAGTGAAAGATTTGAGTAGAAAATCATGTTCCTTCTGCTCAGAGGCATAGCAAAGAGGGGGATGGAGGGGCAATTGCCCCCGGGCACCACACTAGCGGGGCGCTGGGCAAGAGTGAGAGCCCAGCGCACGCTGCACAGGCTCACCTGATGCTCATGGGTGGCAAGTTATATGGGCTCATGGTGCCGATGCTCCAGCAATATTCAGAGCCAGGGGCCCTGCTCCAGCAATATTTGGAGCTGGGTTTCTCCCCCAGCCCTGCCTGGCCCCCAGCTGCCAGCCCCTCCCCCCCACATATCCCCTCCGGCCCTGGACTGTCCCTGGCATGCACAGTGTTCAGTCAGCTCCCCCTTGCCCGCACGAGCTGCTGGCTGCTGCTGCTGCCATGTGCGGCATTTCCAGGTGACTGGGGAGATGCCTGGGCATAACATGATGTCATGCCCGGGACTTTAAAATTACTCGGTGAGGCATTGCACCACTCGGCCTAGCTCTGGGTTTGGAGTCCAGAGACTGAGCACAGACTGCAGCCCACAAAGTGGAAGACAGAAGGTATGGCAGGGCAGAGAAGGGGGAAAAATAGGAGGAAGTGGTGGAAGAAAAACGGGCTTGTGTGGAGGGGGAAGGAGGGGGGAAGGAAGGGGCTTTTGCAGAGGGGGAGGGGTGGGAGAGGAAGGGGCTTGTGCGGATAGGGAGGGGGTGGGAGAGTAAGGCACCAAGGGACAGCCTGGAGGAGAGACAAATGCCAGTGGGTCAAGTGGAGACAATGAGGAAAAGGGCAGGAGGGGAGGTGTTAGTGAGAAGGGGGACAGGATGATGCTGGGAGAGGAGAGGATAAGGGCATTGAGGTCTAGAGGAGGGAGGGAGAGGTGCTGGGAGAAGGCTTGAAAGAAGGGGTGGGCATGAGAAAATTGAGGGCATAGGGGCAGGAGGGGAATGGGGGAAGAGAGTGGTGAGGGGGTGGGCATCAGGGAAAAAGAGGGCAAAGGGGGCAGGGGCAGTGAGTGAAGGAGGAGGCACCAGGAAGGTGTAGGGCTAAGGGCAGGTGCAGGTGCCAGGGGATTCTGGGGATGAAGCAGAAGGAGAGGAGAGAGGCACGGCAGGTATGTAGAGGGAGGTGTTAGGAGAGGGGATGAGAAGGGGTAGCTCACATGATCAGAGTGGGGCTACTGGAGGAGTGGGCACCGGGAGAAGAGAAGGGCTGGTGGAGGGGGCAGGTCGCAGGCGGGCTGAGGGCAGTGAGAAGGGCAGGAGTCAGGACAGCAGAGGAGAGTGAGGAGTTGGGGGGCAGCAGGCACCAGGGGAGCTGACGGAGCAAGGGGAGGAGACATGGCAGCAGAGAGAAAAGGTAAAGGTTTATAAAATATTTGTTAAAAACTTGGGTGCCACAGTGGCACATCCAAACAAGCCCCATGAACTCAGCACTGGTGCACAACACAAAATTCTTTCTGCTCATGTGAAGATGCTGTACAAGTTCCCCTCAGAAATGAATGGGGGGGGGAGAAAATTTTTCTTTTGCCCCCGGGTGCATAACATCCTCAGTACACCTCTGCTCCTGCTTGAGTTTTGTGAGAGTTAAGAGCAGGAGCTGGGCAAGAGATAGACTAAGCCACGATTTTTCAGCGATGAACATCCCTAAGGAAAAACTCAACCTTGGAACGGATGTGAGGAGAAGAGGGAATGTTTACTTAGATGTGATCTGGTTATTTTTTAATTTTGGGTTTTGATTAAACTTCTCTGCGCTTAGGCCATGTGTCCCCCATCACACTGTAACTGAATCCCTGGCAAGCAATGACCAATGCTTTTAATCTGCCTTTTTCTATTTGCTTTGTAACACCTGACATGCAAGCATGTTTTACCAAGTACGTCTTCTTTGTTTTGTTAATAAAAATCACCGTTTAAGGACTTTGATCTGATTCCTGTGTCCTAGAAGTCATGGGGTTCCATGGGAATGTGCCTGAAATAAAAGATCACCTATTATGAAATTACACTTTGATTTTATGTCGTGAGGAAGGTTTAAAGAGCTTGGGGTTACCTACAGTAAGAAGTTCTCAAGTGAGTCATCTCAAGGGGCATTGCAGTTGTTGGTTGCAACTTTCCCCACAGAAGGTTGGGGAATCCATGCCCTAACAATGTTTTTGTAAACAGAACCTTTGTGGCAGGGGATTTCAGGTTTCTTGTGGGCCCCCAACTTCTGCACTCAAAGTGCCAGAGCAGGGAGCAGCCTTGACAACAAGCCTTTGCTCTTCTCGCTTTGCAGCTCCCCTTTCGGGAGTTCTATTCACAGTTATGTCAGTTTTGCTCTTATTCACGGCTTCTGACACCCTGTCATGATCTTGGAGTTCATTCAATAACAAACCAACCAATAAATAAATGGCCGAGGGAGGTTGTGGAATCTCCATCACTGGAGATAGTTAAGAGCAGGTTAGACAGACCCCTGTCAGGGATGATGTAAATGGTGCTTGGTCCTGCCATGAGGGCAGAGGATGGGACTTGATGGCCTCTTGAGGTCCCTACCAGTTTTCTACTCCTATGTGTTTATGAAATTGAATGGAGGTTTTAAAACAGGATTCTTGAGAGCATCCGTGGTGATCTGCTGGACACAGCTACCCTGGGTTCTCCACCCCAGCATCCAGGGCACATCTCTAAACTCCTCCATTCCCATAAGAGGGAGTGACTTTACATTTTAATCTTCCACAAACACATTCAGTTACCCTCTGTTACAGATCGCGGCTTCCTCTGGGTCTTGGAGCTGGCAGTGGGTGGTTCCTTCTTCCTCATCAGTATCCTTATCTTCCTCATTGCCCACTGCTGCTCCTAGAGCCAGGGAACTGTCTAGTTCTGTGAAGGGCCCTTCATTCTGTGCCTTGGATTCTCCCCTCAAGGTGACCCCTTTGGAGGGGGAGACCCAGGTCTGAGAAACATCCACAGGATCTGAAGGGGCTTTGGGCACCACAGATACTTCAGTGAGCGACTAAAATGCAGCCGTGTCCTGGGAGGGTTATGGCCGAGGTGTCACAGCGCAAGTCCTATGGACATTTTGCTGTTGAATATGGAGCTTTGGAGCTGGGTCACATTAAAACCCTCCCCTTCCTCAAAGGCCAGTGAACTAAACTCCGCTCAGCACAACTCTCTGTCCCTGCCCAGGGTCCATAATCTGAAGCCCGTTCACACTCGCCTGGGCTCTGCAGGGGGATTATCCGATCTTGAACAGACCAGTGACTCTGAGGACGTTCTCCCAAACCCAGCCGTGCTGCTCATCCATCTGTCGGAGAATCCCATCCACCATTCCTAGGGCGGACCCAGGTCACTGGTGAGAAGCTAAGACCTTAGATGCTCTGAGCTTCCTTGGATGCTTTCTACCTTGGATTTCCTCTGGACACGTCCCCTGGCTCTCCCCGGACTGTCTGCACCGAGAGTCTCTCCCAACCTCCCCTCCAGCCTCCAGTGACCAGAGAGGGACAGGAGAGCTTCTCCCTCAGCCCCCATCTCAGCCGGGCTGCCCCCCTTTCTGCTCACGTCCCAGTGCTTTCCCAGCCAGGCTCCATCTCCAGCTGGGCATGGCCCGATCTCCAGCTCCTGTTTCCCAGAGCAGGGTCTGTGTCATTTGACGGGTCAGGGTTTGGGGACTGGAAACCTGCCCCCACTCGCTGTCTGTGCCACAATTACCAGAAGCCCAGCAGAGCTTCCCAATGTTATTTTTAAACATGCGGCACAACTCCAGCTGGCTCTGGGCCTGGCAGGGGAGCTATCACCAATCCCCCGCTGGGGTCAGTGTGTTGTGTCTCCTGCAGTTAATGGGGCCTGCTGTAAGCTCCAGTAACTCAGCTGAATTTCCTTTGCCCCAGAGGAATCCTTGGCCCAACCCCAGAGCTGTCAGTCACTAGGGGCTGCTGGTTTAGCTCCTCCCCGCTGTCCCCCCTACGCCCCTGCACAATGAGCACCGAATACGGTCATGTTGCCGAGCTGAGGGGTGACCACACCTGAGGCTGTGATTTCCGCTGCCTGAGTCCCACTCCCCCTCCTCCCTTGTGGCCAGATGGGGCCAGTAGCTGAGCTGAGAACCCAGCTCCCAGCACAGTGTGACCAGCTCAGCATGGCGCTGCCTCTGCTTCTGCCTCTGCTGGGTAAGTGCCTCCCCTGGCCCCCAGCCCCTCTATGTGTGTCTGTCTGGAGACTCCCCTTCTCTGCCCACATCTCTCCTTCTCCTGCTCCCCCAGCCCCTCTCCAGAGCTCTGACCCCCTCTCTGCTCTTCTCTTCCAGCCTCACTCCAGAGTCTCCTCAGGCCGGTGACCCCCTCAGGTAACGACGTCTCCTGACCTTGCTGCGATGCTCGCGGTGGGTGGGAGGACTCAGACAGTGGGGGGAGGGTGCTTGAAATTGCAGGGAAGAGGGATTCCCAGGTGCCTCCGTGTCACCCCCGGGTGAGTCCCGCTGCCCATTCACAACAGTTTCCCATGGAACCTGCAGCTGTAGTTCCAGTCCGGAGTCTGTCCATGGGGGTAGAAGAGCAGTCCCAGCTGATGGCTATTTGTGGCATCTCTTTGGTGGGTCCCAGCCTAGGCCATAGGGTAGAAGCTGCCTCAGCCCCATGGGCACAACCCAGCCGAGGCAATGTCAGCAGAGAGAGTGAGGGGTGGACGGGCCACAGAGACTGAGCTCCCATCTCCCAATGACAGTGAGTGCCCCCCGGGCAGGGCCCCTCAGTTTGGGGCTGTGTGTGGAGGGGGGTCTCTCTGCCCCAGCTCTGGACCCCCACAGAGGGCTCAGGGCCAGGGGCACAGACCCAGCACCACCAGCCAGGACACTAAAAGCAAGTTTTGCAGAGATCCCAAAGCAGAGGCAGTGAGTGGAAAAGCTCCCCCTCCCTTCCCCACATCCGGCCAACCCCTCCTCACTTCTCTTTAGCACCTTCTAGCTACTGCTGGAGGCCTGGGGTTGAAGCAGTGGAAGAAATGGCCCTGTCCCTTTTGGCCACCTGCTTCCTCCATAGTGTGGGGATCTGGAGCTGCACTGGAGAATGAAGGACCCTCCCAACCTGCCCTCACCCGTCTCCTGGATGGAGAGGGGGCAGCCTGTGGATACTGAGACACATGAAGGAACCTTCCACCCAGCTCTGCTCCGGACACCACTTGTCTCTGATAGAAAAGGCTGATTGTGTCCTGATTGCTCCTCGGCTCAATTCCCTTCCCAGCTCCTCTGTTCCCAGGAGGGGAGAGCAGCATTTTGGGGGGCAGGGCAGGGATATTAGGGGTTGCAGGCTGTGGGGTGCAGGGCTGAAGATGCAGAGACTGGGGGGAGGAATTTGTCCAGCTGTGCAGAAGGCAGGTCCACGTTCTAGGAGAGAGACCAGAATCTGAGTCTGTTCAGTGTCACAAAGGGAAGATTCAGGGGCAACTGAATCCTTGCTCAGAAGTTCCGACATGGGGAACAGTCACATTACAATGGAAGGTTCTGCAGGTGACCAGACAGAGATTCAACATGACCCGGCTCCTGGGAGCAGGAGCTGAACAAATTCCAGCTGGGAATGAACTTCGGGTTTTCTTCATTGCGAGAGAGATATAATGGGACACGAGAGAGAGAGCGAACCAGGCTGTGGTTCATTTGGGCTATGTCTAAACTACAGACTTTTTTTGAGTAAAATAGCCATTTTTCCAAAAAAACTGGCAGAGCATCCACACCTCAAGTGCTTTTTTGAGCAGAAAAAAGGAAAGAACAGAGGGGATTTCCTGGCTTAGGTATTCCTCATTCTACAA
The DNA here is from genome assembly GCA_019425775.1 of Rafetus swinhoei. Lineage (NCBI taxonomy): Eukaryota > Metazoa > Chordata > Testudines > Trionychidae > Rafetus > Rafetus swinhoei. The sequence continues at coordinate 3,319,708 of CM033433.1, read as the reverse complement.
GGGATGATGCCTTTTTCTGAAATACTTCTTTCATGAAAAGGTATTTGTGCATGGGGAGGATGGCTTTTTTGTTCAAGAAGAAGAAAGAGGAAAAAGCACAGGTGCCCTGCTGGCCATTGTACCCATAGCAATCAGAGCTTTTTTCAAAACAGCGTCCATGCAGTCTGGATGCTATTTCGCAAAAGTGCATTGCAGTGTGGATGCACTTTTCTGCAAGAAGTTTTTTCACAAGAGATCCTGTACAAGATGCCTGCAGTCTAGACGTAGCCTTGCTGTGGGGCATTTCCCAGTGTGGGGGTAGGTGCCAGGCAGAGAGATGTGGCCGGTTTGTGTTTATATTTCTCCAGGGCTGATCTCTTCTCACTTCTCATTTTCTCCTGAGTGCATCCTGGCCTCACCCTCTCCCCTGACCCCCCTGCCTCTGTTCCAGATCCCCTATTGGATCCTACCCTCTCCGTGAGAGCCAGCTCCATGGTGTATCCCCCCGGGCAGCCGGTTACGCTCGTGTGCTCCCCCCTCCTCATGGTGACCGGGATGGGACGTACAGATTCTTCTTCCGAAAAGGGCAGCAGGGCCCCAGCACTCTGCTCAGGGAAAGTCTAGAGTCCCAGCTTGAGTTCCTAGCTGAGAGGGAACGGGCTGGGTCCTACACCTGTGCGTATTGGAGACATGATCCCAAAGGAACAACGTAATTTAGGAACAGCAGCCCCGTCTCCATCACAGTGACAGGTGAGCCCATTTCCTGCTGTTTGGTGGGTGGGTCACTGGGAATCTCAGGCCCATCCTGACATGTCAGCTTTGCCCCCTGGCTGTCCTCAGGGCCCCTCCTTGTATCTCAACCACTCCCTAGTGGGCTTGGCTGCCAGCTCATCCTCAGAGACTGGGCACTGATGTGTGGCAGCTCACAGCACTGGGGTTCCAGGTGGGCACAGCTTCAGGGGAGCTCATGGCACTGGACTCTGAGCTGGGCACTGTCAGGGAGACCCTCAATGAACATTGAGCCCTGCATCTGCTTGACTGGTCTGTTGTGATTAGTGTCAGGAGAGGGATTGGTCACTGTCTTGTTACCCACCACACTGCAGGCACCAGAACCCCACTGGGTGAATGGGCGAGATCACAGCAGGGGTCAAAGGGCTAGAGCTTCCCTGGAGTCTCTGGGCCAGGACCCAGCTGGAGTGTGGGAATCTCCCCTGGGGCACCCAGGGCTCTGCGGCATGTGGCTCCCTCCTTCCCTTAGTGCCGGGGTTCCTGGTCTTTGCCTGCTGGGTGCAGCTCCCTGACACCCCCAGGCTCAGCCGCACAACCACTCCCCCCCATCCCTCAATCCCTACAGACTGAGGTGCCTCCTCAGGTACCCAGCAGGGGAAGCCGGTCCCACAGGGTTTCTGGCAGGGGAGATCTCTGCTGCTCAGGGTCTCCATGGCCTGGCAGGGATGGGATTCCTAAGCATGGACCTGGGGTTGGCTGGGGTTTGTGGCCAGAATCCCTCCCTCCTCTGCCTTCCCTGGTTCTCCTTCTGCCTCTGTGTTACCAGCCACCCATAGAGTAGGGATCCATGTAGGGATCTAGGGGTTAGAGTGGACCACAAGCTAAATATGAGTCAAGAGTGTGATGCTGTTGCAAAAAAAGCAAACATGATTCTGGGAGGCATTAACAGGTATGTTGTGAGCAAGACACGAGAAGTCATTCTTCCGCTCTACTCTGCGCTGGTTAGGCCTCAGTTGGAGTATTGTGTCCAGTTCTGGGCACCGCATTTCAAGAAAGATGTGGAGAAATTGGAGAGGGTCCAGAGAAGAGCAACAAGAATGATGAAAGGTCTAGAGAACATGACCTATGAAGGAAGGCTGAAAGAATTGGGTTTGTTTAGTTTAGAAAAGAGAAGATTGAGGGGGACATGATAGCAGTTTTCAGGTATCTCAAAGGGTGTCATCAAGAGAAGGGAGAAAACTTGTTCATCTTGGCCTCTGAGGACAGGTGAAGAAGCAATGGGCTTAAACTGCAGCAAGGGAGGTTTAGGTTGGACATTAGGAAAAAGTTCTTACCTGTCAGGGTAGTCAAACACTGGAATAAATTGCCCAGGGAGGTTGTGGAATCTCCAGCTCTGGAGATATTTAAGAGTAGGTTAGATAAATGTCTATCAGGGATGGTCTAGTCAGTACTATGACCTCCCATGAGGGCAGAGGCCTGGACTCGATGACCTCTCGAGGTCCCTTCCAGTCCTAGTGTTCTATGATTCTATGATTCTATAGTAACTGTCCCCTCCCCCAACCCCCTTCTCTTTTCCAGCCCCCCAGCTTACCATGTCCCCATTGCAGCCTGTCTACATTGCTGGGGAAGCTGTGACCCCTGACGTGCTCAGCTGCTGGGGCACCTGCCGCTTCTGGGATCCGGTTCTTCAGGGATGGCCAGGAAATCCAATCCAAAGAACTCTCCTCCTCGGGACAGTTACAACCATTCCCTGCAGCTGTCGGGTCTGTCTGGATCACAGGCCGGAGTGTACAGCTGTGAATTCTGGAAGACACTGTCTGGGCAGAGCTCCTATCAGAGACAAGCAGCCCCATCAACATCACAGTGACAGGTGAGTCCCCTTTCTCTTGCTGTTTGCTGGCCCCAGGGCAGGGTATCTTCTCATGATGCACTGGATGAGACACTCAGCTCCACACAGGGCCACAGAGGTCAGTTTGAACCCCTGGAATATCATCCCCTGGTTCCTGGAAAGTTTGGGGTCCAGCTGGAACTGGTTAACAGCCTCCCTTTAATCAGTTTAGTGGCACCAGGTACAGTGGAAGGAACATTCACTGGTTCAGAACAGGAACTGCAGAGACACTGTCAGGTGTGGGAGTGAAACCTGCAGGTCCAGATGCGAGGGGCAGGGAGAGCCCTGCCTGGGGAATGGTCCCTTCACCTTCTGAGGGGAGCCAATCAGACAGGGAGTTGCCATTTCCCCAGACAGGAAGATGAAGCTCAATTTCCTGCTGCCCTGAAGTGCAGGAGCCAGCGTGTGAAATTAGGAGCTTTGTCAAAATTCCTACATCCCAGCAGCCCACATTGTGTCTGAAGGGGCAATTCCCATCCCTAGCCCGGCCCTCGCTCATGTCTGTGGGGAGCCCCCAGCATCCTGGTCTGAAGCAAGAGCTCTGGAGAGCACTGAACTGTGGGCACCATCTTCACTTTCTCTCCTTCCCTGCCCCTGCTGACCCCTCCCCTTTGCTGTTCCCCACAGATCCCCCTCCCCAACCAGTGCTGAGTGTGGATCCCCCATCTGGAGCGGTGAGTGAAGGGCTCCCCCTGCTCCTCACCTGCACAGCCCCAGGGGACACCGACGAGAGGAGGTTTCATTTCTACAAGGACGGAGTTGAGTTTGTCCCCAGGGATGGAGGGTCTGAGATCAGCACCATGGAGCTCGGCTCCCGCTCTGTGAAGGGCTCTGTGCTCAGCATCCTACCGGCCAGTCACAACAACAGCGGGGAATTCACCTGCGGGTACGAGGACAACGTGAGTGGGAGGTGGGTCCCGTCCCTCAAGAGCCAGGCTGTGAATGTCACCAGGACAGGTGAGACACCCCTAATACCTTCATTGAGCTGAGTTTGTTATTCCCATGGGAAGAGAGCCATCCCCAGGAGCTCTGCTGGGAGAGGGTGGTTGGTTGGGGTAACATTGAAATAGAAAACAAAGTGAAGGTGAAATTCCCCTCCCCCTGCTTTCTCTGTCCTTAATATTTCGATGGCCCAAGTCCTCAGCCCTCCCTGTGTCCTTAGTGGATTGATCCCTCCCCCTTTCCCATTTGCAGAAGGAGGAAGGAGAAAGCAGGTTCTACAGAGGCCTGTGCTACAGCAGGGAATTGAACCCCCATTGACAATCCCATGACAAATGGACCTTCCGTCCCCTCACAGGGGCAGGCTGGTGCAGACAGAAAGTGCCATTAACACTGCAGCTGGGGTGTCCCAGGACTTACTTTGGAAAGGCGGGTTCCTGCATCACCAGGAATGTCCCAGTGCCAGGTGAGGCAGCCTGTGGCTTCTTACCCAGCACATGTCCTGGTGGAGCAACCAGCACCCAGGCCCCGATGGCCGAGCGTGGACAGGGCAGGGCACAGGGCAGGCAGAGAAGAGTGGAACAGACACTCGTGTGGGTGGAATGGGGGGTCCGTGTGAGAAGGGCTGAGGGTGGGATTCACGTCCCCGCCTGGGGCTGCTGAGATTCTGGGGAGGGGGATCATCATGAGTGCTAGAAGCACAGAAACATAGACACCATGCGCATCCCATCAGCAGTGATGCTCACCCGCTGGTTCCCCTCCGGATTCCCTCTCTGCAGCTTGCAGCTTCCTCTGCCTCTGGGATCTGACTGTGGGCGGCTCCTTCTTCCTCATCAACGGCCTCATCTTCCTCATCTCCTGCTACTGCTCCTAGATCCAGGTGCCTGGCTTGTTCTGCGCAGGGGCCCTTCCTTCTGTGCCTGGGATTCTCCCCACAAGGACACCCCTCCGGGCTTCACTTGCTCCTTGTGGATTCCAGCCTGGAGGGGAGATGCTGGTGGGAAGCTCTGGAGTGAGAGCTGAGAAACATCCACAGGATCTGAAAGGGCTTTAGCACCAGCAGCACTTCTGGAGCCAACCAAAATGCAGCTGTTTCTGGAATGGAGCACGGTCATGTACTCATTGGTGTATTACTCTCATGCACAGAATCTGCTTGCTCAGTGTGAACTCGTGCACCCCTGCATTCACACCCTACACACAGACACAACACCGTGTGCACCCTCTGCCTTGTGAGGTGTCATGGGATCTGCCCACCGATTAGCCAATGGCATCACTGTGCACTATAGGAGGCAGTGCCACAGGCGGAGATACGGCTGCCCTCTGCGAGTCTGTTTTATCATCTGTATTGGAACTAAGGGGGAACCAGGGCTGCCCAGGGCTCAAACACCAATGGGACAGGGTGTGAGACTCTCTCCTGAAACGATCATATTGATCTAAATAGGCATCACTCCCAGATGCTTTGGGTAAAATAGCTCCTGTAACTGATGCATTTTACAGTCACACCCTGCTGGATCTCTGCCTCTCACGTTGGTGCGTGAATCATTCCCGTGTGGGAAGCTGGAGCTGTGCGGTTTGGGATTGTCTCTTTTAAATGGGCAAGTGGGAGCCAGCAATGGTTCTCCTCTGGCAACCCTAAGGGCCGGTGATCAAGTTAATGGCTTGTAAAAAGCCATCAGAGGGGTCGCGTGTGAGTCTGTGACTTCAGAAACAAGGCCTGGTCCTGCGGCACCTTAGAGACTAACCAAGATCTACTGAACCAGGAGCTTTCCTGGGCAAACCCCACATCCTCAGGTGAATTGGAATGTGTCTGATTTCCACTCCAGTCCACCTGAGGAAGTGGATTTTGCAGGAGCGGCCCGTGACTATAGGCTGATTCAGCCGCCGCCTAAGGCGCCACCGCCTCGGGTGCCCGATGATGACGTTACAGGTGTGCCTGGGGCGCACGCCGATGACGTCAGTCCATTGACGGCCCTACAGGCGGGGGTGCCGATTGCGTGCCCCACCTGGGGCGCCAACTGCCGCAGCCGGCCTTGGGCCGCTCTCCGGGGGTTTGCCCACGCAAGCTCGTGGTTCTATCAATTTTGGTTAGTCTCTAAGGAGCCACAGGGCCACTCGCTGCTGATGGCTTGTAAACAGCCTTGTGCTGTGTCTGAAGTTTGAGCAGTGGAGGGTCCTGGAAAGTCCTGTTCCCATGCCAGCTTGTGCAACAGCAGTTTAAGCAGGTAATTTTCCAGGAATGCTGGGGAGAGAGTGGAGAACAAAGGATTCCTGCCCAAAAGAAAGTCTGTGGAAGTCTGTTTCTGTGGCTGGCATGACTCCCCAAAAGGGGAACCAGGGACCCAAGTCAGAGGGAAAGGTTTTCTCTGCATCGTTGACTTGCCTGAAATAAGAACAGTTGTAAGTTCGCAATAAGCTTTAGTGTGTTAGAACCAGCCACGTGCTTCCTGTTTGTTTGAAATTTGTAACTTCCTTTGCTCTGATTGTTTTCACTCGCAATCTCTTCACTCCTGCCATTTGCAATTAATAAAAATACTTGTGTTTGCTACCGAGCCCCGTGTAAATCAGTGTTACCTGGGGGCGCAGTGAGTGTGCTCGTCCTCCTTCCCTTGCAAAGGGGCAGGACTGAAACCGGCTGCCATTGTGTCAAGCCATGAGACGTGAAGTGAGGGGTTTATTAGGGGGCTGGTTTTCTGGGTGCTCTGCCCTAGGTCTGCCTTTTCCCACAGCTGAAGTGATTCCGTGTCTGCATTGCCCTGCGGGGGAGGGGTGGTTACCTCAGCCCTGCACCCTGTCTGGGAGAGACCAGAGACACGCGGGTGGGGAGCCCCAAGGAGCAAGGAGGTGAGTGTCAGTGGCTCCATCAGCATCCCAGGAACAGCCCCAAGGGGTCCTCTGTGGCCACCCCATCACACAGGGAAACCAGCGGGGAAGAATGCGGCTCTGCCTGTGCAGCAAACAAGGCCCGTCACTGGGGAGGAGATTTCTGTTCTGCCGCCCGGCTGGTGACCAGACCTTCCTGCACCTTGAGCCAGGGTCAATGCCCTTAGAGACAGGCTCTCTGGGGCCATAGAGTCGGGCAGCGAACCCCAAGTTATCGCCTTCCTGGGCTGAGCAGGGAACCCAGCACCTCGTACGCCAGTGGGTGGTTCCCAGAGACCCACGCTCAGCCAGGCTGCACCAAGTGTAACCAGACAGTGAAACCAGCTGGAATGAGAACCCTGCCCTGCCGCACTGAGGGCCAGACCTTCGGCTGCTTGTCTCTGGCCTGGCTCCTTCTCGCTTGGCCCCTCTTCACCCAGGGCCTGGCAATGAACTTGGTTCATTTTAATCTAAACCAGACCAGGGCTGGGTCGGAATTCATAGAATCCCAGGGCTGGAAGAGACCTCAGGAGTCATGGAGTCCAGCCCTGCCCAAGGCAGGACCAACCCAACTCAATCAACCCAGCCAGGGCTTTGTCAAGCCGAGACTTAAAAACCTGTAGGGATGGAGATTCCACCCCTGCCCTAGGAACCCATCCCAGCGCTTCCTCCTCCTAGCGAAATTGTTTTTCCAAATATTCAGCCTAGACCTTCCCATTGTAACTTGAGACCATTGCTCCTTGTTCTGCCATCCGTCACTACTGTGAGCAGCCTTTCTCCAGCCTCTTTAAAACCTCCCTTCAGGAAGTTGGAGGCTGCTACTCAATAATCCCACCCAGGACTTTGTTAGCTGAGACATAAAAATCTATCGGGATGGAGATTCCACCCCCTCTCTAGGGAACCCATCCCAGTGCTTCCCCACCCTCCTAGAGAAATTGATTTTCCCAAATATTCAACCTAGACCTTCCCATTTGTAACCCGAGACCATTGCTCCTTGTTCTGTCCGTCACTACTGCCAGGCAGCCTTTCTCAACCTCTTCAAACCTCCTTCAGGAAGTTGAAGGCTGCTTTCTCGTCGCTCACTCTTCTCTTCACAGAGACTAAATAAGCCCAAATCCCTCAGCCTCTCTACGTGGGTCAAGTGCTCCAGTCCTAAACATTTTGGTTGCCTAGACCCTATCCAATGTGTCCACATACTTTCTGTAATGGGGGGCCCAGAGTTGGATGCAATACACCAGATATGGCCTCACCAGTGCCAAATCTTATAACTTCTCTAGGGCTATGTCTACATTACACTGTCCTTCCAGAAAAAGCCACGCAAATTGTGAAGTGCAATTTGCGTAGCTTTTTCCGTTTCTTTTTTCAGAAGAGGCTTTTCCGATATTTGGCCCCATATAGATGGAAACCCCCCCTTTTCAGAACATCCCTTCTTTCTCATAAAGCAAGGTTTACAGGGATGCCAAAAATGTGCCTCTGCTCTTCTGAAAAATATTTTGGAAGAGCAGACGCATTCCCTGGACTCTGCAGTGTGGACGTAGCCTAAACCTGTTGGAAATGCTCCTCCTAATGCACCCTCATGTGCCATTAGACTTCCTGGCTACAGGGGCACACGGCTGACTCATATCCAGCTTCTCATCCCCTGTAATCCACAGGCCCTTTCTGCTGAATTGCTACTTAGCCAGTCGGTCCCCAGCCACTAGCAGGGCTTGGGATTCTTCCATCCCAAGTGCAGGACTCGACACTTCTCCTTGTTGAACCTCGTCCGCTTGCTTTTGGCCCAAATCTCCAATTTGCCCAGGTCACTCTGGACCCTCTCCCTGCCCTGCAGCGTATCTACCTCTCCCCCCTTGCTTAGTGTCATCTGTGAACTCGCTGAGGGTGCAATTCATCCCCTCATCCGGGGCATTAATAAAGATGTTGAAAAAAACCAGCCCCAGAACCGATCCTTGGGGCACTCCGCTAGAAACTGACCGCCAGCCAGACATGGAGTCATTGATCACTACCCATTGGGCCCGACAATCTAGCCAGCTTAGGTCTACATTACGGTACGTCTACACTACAGTGTTAGTTAGAAATATCTAATTTCGAAATAGTTATTTTGAAATAACGCATCCACACACAAAATGCATTTCAAAATAACGCGTCCACACTGAGTGGACGCTGAATTGCATTTAAGGCCAGTCAGAACTGGTTCCGGCAGGGCATCAGGTCAGAAATTACCTTGTGGCCAGGGCGGCCAGCAGGGTACCCTGGGAAGGGCCGGAGGCCCCCTATTTCAAAATAAGCATCTACACAGCGCTTAATTCGAAATAGCAGTTTCGAAATTGGCATTATTCCTCGTGGAATGAGGTTTACCGATTTTGAAATAAGCCCTCGGCTATTTCAAATTAATTTCGAAATTGGGTTGTGTAGATGTTAGTAAAGTTATTTTAAAATAACTTTGCTGTGTACACATACCCTTCCAGTCCAGTTACCAACCCATCCTGCCTTCCCTTGCTGGCAAGAATGCTGTGGGAGATCGTATCAAAAGCTTTGTTACAGTCAAGGTACAACACATCCACCGACCTCTCCACATCCACAGAGATAGTAAATTGTCAGAGAAGTCAGTAGGGTTGGTCAGGCAGGACTTGCCCTGGGTGAATCCATGTGACTGTTCCTGATCCCTTTCCCCTCTTCCAGATGATTCAAAAGGATTCCTAGAGGCTCCACTCCATGATTGTTCTGGGGACCGAGGTGAGTCTGACTGGTCTGTAGCTCCTTGGATTCTCTTCCTTCCCTTTCCTAAAGATGGGCCCTGCATTTGCCATTTTCCAGCTGGAGCTGGCTCTGACGGTGGGACCTGCAGAGAGCCACTGCACACGGCCCCTCCAGCCCTGTGTGATTTCCTCCCTGAAGGGCCCTCCAGCCAGCTCACTCTTGTGGGGATCAACAAAGAGTGACGGAAATTAAACTGACATAAAGGGAATTCTCCATCTCTCGCCCTGCTCCCCCAGTGCAGCCTCTTCCCCAACCAGACCAGGGCACTGTGGGAAGCAGCTAAGCTCTTGTCCCCCTCACATCTCCCAGCTGCCTGCCAGCTGCCTTCCCAGGTTGGATTTCCTGAGCCGTGTCCTCAGCCTCTCCCTGGTCTCTGTGCAGCTGCTTTCCTCCAGCCCTTCCTCCATCCCCAGGAGAGACGGAGAGAGTCTCCCACAGCCCCATCTCAGCCGGGCTGCCTCCTCTGCTCCCCAGCCCTTCCCAGCAGGGCTCCAATTCCAGCTGGCCCACAGCTCGGCCGGCACATGGGGCCCGGTACCCGCGGCCGTAGGCCAGAGTCACTCAGCAGATGTTACTTTGCACTGGCGGAGCCGCTGGCCCAGCCCCGAGGTGTCACTCACTGGGAACTGCTGCTCCAGCCCCTCTCACTACTGTCAGCTCCGGAAAAGGTTCAGCTCCCCTCCCGCCCTGCACACCAGCCCCTGGGCTGAGCAGTGACCACACCTGAGCCTGTGACTTCCTCTGCCTGCGTAGCACAGAGGGCCCGGCCCCCTCCTCTGCACCCACAGGGACAGAGACTGAGCTGAGAACCCAGCTCCCGGCCCAGAGCCACGGGCCCAGCATGGCGCTGCCTCTGCTCCTGCCCCTGCTGGGTAAGTGCCTCCTTGGCCCCCACCCTCCGCCCCTGTGTGTGTCTGGAGAGTCCCCTTCTCTGCCCACGTCCCTCCCTTCTCCTGCACCCCAGCCCCTTCCTGGAGCTCTGACCCCCTCTCTGCTCTTCTCCTCCAGCCTCGCTCCAGAGTCTCGCCAGGCCAGTGACCCTGCAGGTAACGACGTGTCCTTGCCTTGCCGAGATACTCGCGGTGGGTGGGAGGACTCAGTCAGTGGGGAGAGGATCCCCTGCCTCTCACATGGGGGTGTTTGAAATTGCAGGGAAGGGGGATTCCCAGGTGCTCCCCGTGTCACCCTCTAGGGGGTCCAGCTGCCCGTTCACAGGCATCTCCCATGGAACCTGCAGCTGCAGCTGCAGCTCCAGTCCAGAGCCACGTCCATGGGGGCAGAAGAGCAACCCCAGCTGATGGCTCTTTGGGACATCTCTTCAGTGGGTCCCTGCCCAGGCCGCAGGGGAGAAGCTTGCCCCCGGCCCCATGGGCACGACCCTCACTGGCAGACCCAGCAGGGTGAACGAGGGCTGGATGGGCCATGGAGACTGAGTTCCCACCTCCCCCTGACACTGGGCGGGACCCATCAGAATGGGGCTGTGTGTGGAGGGAGGTCTCTCTGCCCCAGCTCTGGTCCCCCACAGAGGGCTCGGGGTCAGGGCCACAGACCCAGCACCACCAGTCAGGACACTCAAAGCAGGTGTTGCGGAGACCCCAAAGGAGAGGCCATGAGTGGAAAATCCCCCCTCCCTTCCCCATGTCCGGCCAACCCTCCTCACTTCTCTGTAGCGCTGATTAGCTACTGCGGGGGGGTCTGAGGTTGAAGCACTGACAGAAACCACCCTGCCCCTTTTGGCCTCCTGCTTCCCCCGGAGTGTGGGGATCTGGAGCTGCACTGGAGAATGAAGGACCCTCCCAACCAGCCCTCACCCCTCCCCTGGATGGAGAGCGGGCAGCCTGTGGATACTGAGACACATGAAGGAACCTTCCCACCCAGCTCTGCTCCTGACACCCCTTGTCTCTGCTGGGACAGGCCGATTGTGTCCTGATTGCTCCTCGGCACAACCCCTTCCCAGCTCCTCTGTTCCCAGGAGGGGAGAGAAGCAAGTTGGGGGCAGGGCAGTGACATTTGGGGTTGCAGGCTGTGGGGTGCAGGGGTGAAGATGCAGAGACGAGGGGAAGGAGGAGGAATTTGCCCAGCTGTGCAGAAGGCAGGTCTATGTTCTAGGAGAGACTCCAGGAGCTGAGCCTGTTCAGTGTCACAAAGGGAAACTTGGGGATGGGGATGGAGGATGGGAATCCTTGCTCAGAAGTTCTGACGTGGGGAACAGACACATGACAATGGAAGGGTGACCAGACAGGGATTCTACATGACCTGGTTCCTGGGAGTGGGAGCTGCACATATTCCATCTGGGAATGAACTTTGGGTTTTTTTCATTGGGAGAGAGATAATGGGACATGAGAGACAGAGAGAGATAGAGAGAATCAGGCTGTGGTTCATTTGGGCTATGTCTACAGTACAGAGTTTTCCGAATAAAACAGCCATTTTTCCAAAAAATCTCACAGAGCATTCACACCTCAAGTGCTTTTTTGCACAGAAAAATGGAAAGACCAGAGGGAGTTTCCCGGTGTAGGTACTCCTCATTCTACAAGGGAGAACGCCTTTCTGTGAAAGACCTCTTTGCAAAAAAGCGTGTGTGGATGGGGAGGATGCCTTTTTTGTGCAACAAGATGAAAGAGGAAAAAGCACAGTTGCCCTGCTGGCCATTCTAGCCATAGCAATCAGAGCTTTCTTTCGAGAGAGTGTCCATGCAGTCTGAACAAAAGTGCAGATTTCACAAAAGTGCACTGCACTATGAACACACATTCCACAAGAAGTTTTTGCAGAAGAGATCCTGCACAAGAAGCCTGCAGTCTAGACGTAGCCTTTATGTGGGGCATTTCCCAGTGTGGGGCAGGTGCCAGGCAGAGAGATGTGGCTGGTTTCTGTTTCTATTTCTCCAGGGCTGATCTCTTCTCACTTCTCATTTTCTCCTCAGTGCATCCTGGCTTCACCCGCTCCACTGACCCCTCTGTCTCTGTTCCAGATCCCCGACTGGATCCTACCCTCTCGGTGAGAGACAGAAACATGATGTATCCCCCCGGGGAGACGGTTACACTCGTGTGCTCCCCTCCTCACAGTGGGCAGGATGGGACGTTCAAATTCTTCTTCCGAAAAGGGCATCAGGGCCCCAGCAAACTCTTTCGGGAAGGTCAAGAGTCCCAGCTCCAGTTCCTAGCTGAGAGGGAACGGGCTGGGTCCTACACCTGTGCGTACTGGAGACATGATCCCAAAGGAACAACGTCATTTAGGAACAGCAGCCCCATCTCCATCACAGTGACAGGTGAGCCCGTTTCCTGCTGTTTGGTGGGTGGGTCACTGGGAATCTCAGGCCCATCCCGACACGTCAGCTTTGCCCCCTGACTGTGCTCAGGGCCCTTCCTTGTATCTCAACCACTCCCTAGTGGGCTTGGCTGCCAGCTCATCCTCAGAGACTGGGCACTGCTGTGAGGCAGCTCACCGCACTGAGGCTCCAAGTGGGCACTGCTGCAGGGAAGCTCACAGCACTGGACTCTGAGCTGGGCACTGTTAGGAAGACCCTCAATGAACACTGAGCCTTGCAAATGCTTGTCTGGTCTGTTGTGATTAGTGTCAGGAGTGGGATTGGTCACTGTCCTGATACCCACCCCACTAAGAACATAAGAACGGCCGTACTGGGTGAGACCAAAGGTCCATCTAGCCCAGTATCCTGTCCGCTGACAGCGGCCAGCACCAGGTGCCCCAGAGAGGGTGGACCGAAGACAACGATCAAGCGATTCATCTTCTTCCATCCCTCTCCAGCCTCTGACACACAGAAGCCAGGGACACCAATTCTATCCCCTGGCTAATAGCCTTTTATGGACCTAACCTCCATGAAATTATCTAGCTTCTCTTTAAACTCTGTTATAGTCCTAGCCTTCACAGCCTCCTCTGGCAAGGAGTTCCACAGGTTGACTACACTAAAGGCACTTATAACCCACTGGGTGAATGGGCGAGATCCCAGCAGGGGTCAAAGGGCTGGAGCTTCCCTGGAGTCTCTGGGCCTAGACCCAGCTGGAGTGTGGGAATCTCCCCTGGGGCACCCAGGGCTCTGCGGCATGTGGCTTCCTCCTTCCCTTAGTGCCGGTGTTCCTGGTCTGTGCCTGCTGGGTGCAGCTCCCTGACACCCCCAGGCTCAGCCGCACAAACCCCCCCACCCCTCAATCCCTACAGACTGAGGTGCCTCCTCAGGTACCCAGCAGGGGAAGCCGGTCCCACAGGGTTTCTGGCAGGGAGATCTCTGCTGCTCAGGGTTTGCATGGCCTGGCAGGGATGGGATTCCTAAGCGTGGACCTGGGGTTGGCTGGGGTCTGTGGCCAGAATCCCTCCCTCCTCTGCCTTCCCTGGTTCTCCTTCTGCCTCTGTGTTACCAGCTGTGACGTAGTGGGGGTATCTGGCTAGTTCCTATGCTGGCTCTGTGGTAATCCCCAATGGCTGCCATCGGTACCACAGCCCAGAAGGATGAGTCATTATGCAAAGAGGGTCTCTCAACCTGTCTGACCAGCTACCCCCCAGGGAGAGAGACAAAGGAAGGGGGAATGCTGCCCTGGCTGGGGGCAGGGCTGGAAGAGAGTGAGTTTAGTTTTCTGTCTGGGGTCATGGAGGAACCAGCCTAAGCCAGAGGCTGGGATTTAGGGGCCCAGTCTCCCCCATCTCAAGGGGGGCTGAGGCATCCTAGACCTGCCCTGTAACCAGATTACATCGGTGCTGTGCTGTGCTGTGCTGTATCCTGGAGAAGGAATAAACTCCCTCCATTCTACGGGCTGGTGGAGTCTGTTCGTGCCATTACGGGGGTGCAGGAGTCAGGGGACCCCAAAGCGTCGTCACACCAGCCACCCATAGAGTAGGGATCCATATAGGGATCTAGGGGTTAGAGTGGACCACAAGCTAAATATGAGTCAAGAGTGTGATGCTGTTGCAAAAAAAGCAAACATGATTCTGGGAGGCATTAACAGGTGTGTTCTGAGCAAGACACGAGAAGTCATTATTCCGCTCTACTCTGCACTGGTTAGGCCTCAGTTGGAGTATTGTGTCCAGTTCTGGGAACCGCATTTCAAGAAAGATGTGGAGAAATTGGAGAGGGTCCAGAGAAGAGCAACAAGAATGATGAAAGGTCTAGAGAACATGACCTATGAAGGAAGGTTGAAAGAATTGGGTTTGTTTAGTTTAGAAAAGAGAAGATTGAGGGGGACATGATAGCAGTTTTCAGGTATCTAAAAGGGGTGTCATAAAGAGGAGGGAGAAAACTTGTTCATCTTGGCCTCTGAGGACAGGTGAACAAGCAATGGGCTTAAACTGCAGCAAGGGAGGTTTAGGTTGGACATTAGGAAAAAGTTCTTACCTGTCAGGGTAGTCAAACACTGGAATAAATTGCCCAGGGAGGTTGTGGAATCTCCAGCTCTGGAGATATTTAAGAGTAGGTTAGATAAATGTCTATCAGGGATGGTCTAGTCAGTACTAGGTCCTCCCATGAGGGCAGAGGCCTGGACTCGATGACCTCTCGAGGTCCCTTCCAGTCCTAGTGTTCTATGATTCTATGATTCTATGGTAACTGTCCCCTCCCCCAACCCCCTTCTCTTTTCCAGCCCCCCAGCTTACCATGTCCCCATTGCAGCCTGTCTACATTGCTGGGGAAGCTGTGACCCTGACGTGCTCAGCTGCCGGGGCACCTGCCGTTTCTGGGTTCCGGTTCTTCAGGGATGGCCAGGAAATCCACTTCAAAGAACTCTCCTCCTCTCGGGACAGTTACAACCATCCCCTGCAGCTGTCGGGTCTGTCTGGATCACAGGCCAGAGTGTACAGCTGTGAATTCTGGAAGACACTGTCTGGGCAAGAGCTCCTATCAGAGACAAGCAGCCCCATCAACATCACAGTGACAGGTGAGTCCCCCTTTCTCTTGCTGTTTGCTGGCCCCAGGGCAGGGTATCTTCTCATGATGCACTGGAGGAGACACTCAGCTCCACACAGGGCCACAGAGGTCAGTTTGAACCCCCTGGAACATCACCCCCTGGTTCCTGGTAGGTTTGGGGTCCAGCTGGAACTGGTTAACAGCCTCCCCTTTAGTCAGTTTAGTGGCGCACCAGGTACAGTGGAAGGAACATTCACTGGTTCAGAACAGGAATTGCAGAGACACTGTCATGTCCGGGAGGGAAACCTGCAGGTCCAGATGCGAGGGGCAGGGAGAGCCCTGCCTGGGGAATGGTCCCTTCACCTTCTGCGGGGAGCCAATCAGACAGGGAGTTGCCGTTTCCCCAGACAGGAAGATGAAGCTCAGTGTCCTGCTGCCCTGAAGTGCAGGAGCCAATGTGTGAAATTAGGAGCTTTGTCAAAATCTCTACATCCCAGCAGCCCACATTGTGTCTGGAGGGGCAATTCCCATCCCTAGCCCGGCCCTCGCTCATGTCTGTGGGGAGCCCCCCAGGATCCTGATGTGAACCAAGAGCTCTGGAGAGAGAGTCCAAGTCAGCTCTGAGTGCACTGAACTGTGGGCACCATCTTCGCTTGCTCCCCTGCCCTGTCCTTGCTGACTCTTCCCCTTTGCTGCTCCCCACAGATCCCCCTCCCCAGCCAGTGCTGAGCGTGGATCCCCCATCTGGAGCAGTGAGCGAAGGGCTCCCCCTGCTCCTCACCTGCACGGCCCCAGGGGACACTGGCGAGAGGAGGTTTCATTTCTACAAGGACGGAGTTGAGTTTGTCCCCAGGGAGGCAGGGTCTGAGATCAGCACCATGGAGCCCGGCTCCCGCTCTGTGAAGGGCTCTGTGCTCAGCATCCCACAGGCCAGTGCCAATAACAGCGGGGAATTCACCTGCGGGTATGAGGACAACATGAGTGGGAGGTGGATTCCATCCCTCCGGAGCCGGGCTGTGAACGTCACCGTGAATGTTGAGGTGAGACGTCCCTAATTTCTTCATTCAGCTCCCTCTGTTTCTCGCATGGGAGGAGATCCATCCCTGGGTCCTCTTCTGGGAGAGGGAGGTAGGATAAGATGGCAAATGCCACGTGGAGATAGAAAACAGAGAGGAGATTAAAATCTCCAAATCCCCTTCACACCCTTTCTAGCTTTGGTACTTTGATGGTTCAAGTATCCGAGGGGCTGTTGTTAATGGATTTATCCTTGTAGAGATGTGGGCAGGAAGCAAGCAGAGGGAATGTGCCCCAGGGGACCTGCAGTTCAACAAGCAATTGAATCCTCATAGCCCATGCCCCAGGGCAGGCCCATAGCCACTGGACCTTCCTTCCCCTTTTTGGCATGAGGAGCTCGCTGCTATAGACAGATCGTGCCATGGGCATCAGTGAAGGGTTGTCACAGGATAGTTGCTGCAAGGATAGATAACTGCAGGGGTCTACCACTTGTTCCATGGTGGTCCGGCTGTTCTCATTTGTCCTTCCCTCCCTTTCCTATGCGTCCTGCATGAACAGCCTCACGAAAAGCCAACAATATTCTGCTGATAACAGGCAGCATCTTGCTTCCAGCTGGAGCCCTGGCTGCTCTGATCTGCTACTGTCGTAGGAAGAAAAGAGGTGGGTGAAAGGTGTCCGGGAGCTGTGATCTCCCATCTGCTCCCCCAATGGGGTCTAGCCAATAACTATTATGTCATGAGCAGCGTAAACAGTTTCAAACCACCAACAACCACAAACTAACATACCACAAGGGGGGCATGGAGATCAAATCAAACATGCCTGGCCCAGGATATATTGACCTCTGACTGAAAAGTTACTGCACAAAAAGAGGGTTGAATTCTAAAGTTCTTAGTAGCTTTTCAAACATGAATTGGTCCCTGTTTGGCCTCTATAACACATGATGCCCAACAACCAGCTTTGTGGCTGTTTGATTTAAGACAAATAACCATTCAGACAACACTAGTCAGTCAGGAATGAGGGAAAAACGTGCCACCCCTGTGAGCTGAGATAATTTTTGGCACCTTCCTTTACATCCCATTCACTCCTCCAAATCCATCCCTCAGATGCTGCTTGAAAGACAAAAAATCATTTCTCACATCCTGGTACTATGTTGAAGTGGGAATTGCATTGCCACAGCATCTGAGCATCCCCACAAGTAACTAGCTCCATGTCACGGGCAGAGAGTGAGGTATGAGAGCCACAATATTAACAGGACTGAGGTGGCCAATTCCTCTGGGGTCCAATCTCACACAGGAAGTGGCGGGCAGAGCAGAGAATCTGAGTTTCCCCTTGTTCCAAACAAGAATTCTCATCTCTGGGCCCAACTTCTCTTGGGGTTCTTTGGGTGAGTAGTTGGGGTTGTGCCCACAGGGCTGGGTCATGGCTGCACAATAGCACTGAGGTTAGAGATACGCATTAAAGTCATTGGGTGTGGTTGGGGTTAATATTGAGGGAGGAGTAAAATAATGAAAAACTTTCAGGGATCTTCATGGCTATGGACTGAAGAAATACACACATCTCATACAGTGATATATTTGATCACTGTTTGATCACCCTGTGCTGTTTTCACCCTGTGCCCTGATGACACGTGCTGGAATCAACAGAGACAAAGCTGAGTTCAGATTCTTCTTTCTCAGGGTCACACACTGGTGGAGTCATTCCCTCTTGCTGCTCCCCACTTCAGCTCCATTCTCTGCTGATTCTGTTTTAGTTCCAAAGCCTCTGACAAGCACCGAGGGATCTGCACCCAGGGAACACGCCAGAAACAGGAATCCCGGTCGTCACAATAAGCGACCCAAAGCCCTGGGTGCTGGCGTGGAGCAGGTGGAACAGGTAATGGGAATGGATTTATAGATTCAAACCCCCAGCACAGTCCAACTGCCTTGAAACTGCACGGCCAGAATCTTGTGCCCTGTCCTGAGATGCAGCTTCATGTCTTTGGAAGGGGGGAGGCAGCAAAGGGAAGCTGCCCGGGATTTGCTCAGGCAGGAGAGAGGGCTGAGAGTTGGTCGTCCCTTCCCTGTCTCCCCGAACGGTCACGGACTCCCAGAAACGTAGGGCAGGGCCGATTCAAGCAAGTCTTCTAGTCTGGCCCATTGTGCCAAGATAGGATTAATTAAACCTTCCATTGACACTGAGAACAGCCGGTCACCGTCCATTTGTAACATTGTCTCTGGCTATTCTGTCCCCTGCTTTCTCATCTCCTGACTGAACAGGCCCCATTTGTGCACCTGTCACATGGGTCATATTGTATCAACATCTGGTCAGTTTGGTTACTTTCCTTGGGGTTCTTTGCAGTTTGTCCCCATCTTTCTTCAAGTGCGATGCCCAGCCCTGGACAGGGGGCTCCACCTGAATCCCCACCACTGTTAAAATGTGAGACAGAATTCTCTCAGCTGCCTCACACACAACAATCCCATTCATAGAGCCAGAGAGATGTGAGAATGTCTCTCAGCAGCAACCTTCTCTTGACCCAAAGGCCATTTCTGCTCTTTTTCGCAGTGCTCCTGCCGTGACAGCAAAACTCAATTTTTACAGCCGCCTTTAATTTTTTCCTTCCTTTATGGAGTTTTTTGTCCCTCCCTGAATTCCGCCTCACTTATTTCAAGGTCAAATCTCCAGTATTTAAAGATCATTTGCTTTCTATCCTCCAATGTCCTTGTAAACCCGCTTTCATAGAGATCCTTCCTAGTGGATCATTCAAGCACTGAGTGCCATGGCACCACCCCTCCCCTCACTGTTTCTCTTCTTCCCGCGCTCAGAACCTAGTCACCTTCTGCAATCGGCAGCCTCACAGATCAGAAAAAAAGCCCAGGCTGCTGCAGGCTGCAAGGTCTGTACAGAGAGGTGACAGGCCAGGCAGCCAGAAGGCAGCCAGATAAGGAAGAGAGACACTGTCTGCATTCTCTCTCTTCTCCCCTCCACCGGCACCGATATCCTGAACCCTTTCCCCAACCGCCCTGTTGTGAGCCGTGGCAAGACAAGCCCAGTGTCTGTTGTCAGAATATAATAAATCATGTCAGGTCAATATATAAATATAAAACACTGCTGACTGTGTGCCTGTGTGTGTGTTGTGTGTGTGTGCACGGGTGTGTATCTGTAGGCACAACTGGCAACTCAAGATGACTCCAGACAGCCTTGTGGATTGACGTGTGCTTGTAGTTAGAGTGTTTCCTGCCCAGTGTAATACATGAACTGGAGACAAACGTGTGAACTTGTCACCTCCTCTTGCCCCTGGAGGGGATTCTCACAGGCAGCCAGGCCTGAAATTGGCATTGGCTCCTTTGATGCCACCTGGAACTGGTGTCTTCCGGGGTAGCCAGGTTACTCTGTACAGGATAAACTTAATAAACAACAAATGGTCTGGTAGCACTTTATAGACTAACAAAACCTGTCGATGGGATCATGAGCGTTTGTGGGCACATGTGTTTTTTAAAGGCTGCTGCTCGTTACCAATGCCCCACCCCTGTCACTGCTGTGTTTGTTCCACAATAAAAGTGTCCCAGTGCTTGCCTGGGGTCCCTTTAGATTTTACTTTCACTTTCTTATCTTGCTCAGATAGAATGTGAACCTGATCTCCTGGGGCCAGTGTCCATGGGAGAAATGTTTATGGTCTTGCCCTAGGCCAGTCCAGTCCTGTCCCTCAGGCCTGCTAGATCCCAGTGTGTCTGTGAGACACTCCTCACTGGATTGTCAATGAGAGAACTTGAATTACTCGTATTTGGGATCTGCAGCATTGAGCAAAATGTTTATTTTCCCCATTATCTGTGATAGAATTTCCCAAAAGGAACACAGAGTTTGGGCCCAGGCAGCGATCCAAAACTTCTTCTTCATAACTACCTGCACCTGGTTTCACTGAGAGTGTTATATTTCATGGCAAGTGGTACCCTACTAGATTGGATCTATTGTAGCTACATTCACTGGTACGTAGCACACAGAAAACACCTTCTGGTAAATCCAACTTTTTGGCTTGTGCCATCACAGTGTCTGCTCCCTGCATGTCTGGAAAGCATGATCTGAAGTGAAATCTCCTGCACGGAGCCGTTTCTCTTTTCACACATCGTTAATAGCACACGTGGGTCTGTCTCTGACCAGAAGCTCTGTCTGGTCACCGAAAGTCACAGCATTGCTGAGTTTCCTACATTCTGTGCTACATTGCTCCATGATGTCATCTGTTTTTTGCACATCTGTAGAAAATTGTCTCTGTCAAGGGGCCTTTCAGGTCATGCTGGAATGGTACCAGGAGATTTGGAATGGAGCCAGGAGACAATTGCAAAGTGAGCACATTTCAATTGAAAACTGTGGCTTCTCTTTGTTTGAGTTTTTGTGTGAGTTCAGAGCAGGAGCAGGTAAGAGCAGGATTTATAAAGCCAGGATTTTGTCAGACTGTCTCTTCATGCCTAAGGACTGCTACAGACTAAACCATGGACCATCATGTGTACAGCATGAGCTAAAGTTGGAACAGAATGTTCAGTTAGATGGAGTGATCAGAGTAAATGCCCAGTTAGATGACTTAGGGGTTGTTTGTTTTAAATTTTTTGACATTCAGTTAAACCCTGTGCTTAGCCCATGTGCCCCCACACACTGTAACTGAACTTGTGATGCAATGACCAGCTTAACTGCTTCCTTTAGTTGCTCTGCACACCTAACACCAATATTCTTACCAAATCTGTCTTCTTGTTTTGTTATCAAACTCTTTAAGACCTATGATCTGATTCCTGTGTCCTAGAAGCCAAGGGGTTCTGTGTGAATGTGCCTGAGATGGAAGGTCAGCTATGAAGAAATTACACTTTGTTCTCAAGCTCTGTCCTGAGAAAGGTTTAAAGAGCTCAGGGTTACCACACATGCAGAATTTCTCAAGTGAGTCATCCTGGCTCTCTAGGGGTTTTGCATTTGGGAGGTGGCAATTTCCCCCACCCAAGGTCAGGGAATCTGTGACCTTACAGTGTTTTTGTAAACAGAAGCTTTAGTGGAAGGGGATTCCAGGTTTCTTGTGGGCCCCCATGTTCTGCACTCTAAGTGCCAGAGTGGGAAGCATCCTGGACAACAAGCCTTTGCTCTTTCCTGCTTGTAGCTCCTCTTTCAGTTGCCAACACAGGAGTTCTAGTCACAGTGCTGTCAGTTCCTTTCTCATTCACCACTTCTGACACCATGTCATGAAGTTGGGGGGGGGCCATTAAATGATAAACCAGCCAATTAATAAATTGCCCAGGGAGATTTTGGAGTCTTCATCACTGGAGATATTTAAGAGCAGGTTAGACAGACACCTATCAGGGATGATCTAGACTAGGGTTACTCAACTTTGAAGCCCCAGAAGCCACCTTGATACTCACAGCACATGCGAAGGGCTGCAACTTAAGTTTGGTTGCATATACATGCAAATATATATGCAAATAAATACAAATAGGTTCTTTCACACTGACGGGCATGAATACAAAGATCAGGCAATACTACGCAACACATAGGCCACATTTAAGTCAGTTCTGCTATTAATAAAATGCACTATTTACCCGATTTCCACCCATATGACAGCACTTTTAATGACCAATGACAGTCCTGGAATTTAAGTACTAGAATGTGTATCAGCAGGAAACCATTCTATTGACTTGCCATTGTGGAGTGTGTTCCCAGTGGAGGCCATGTTCAAAGGATCCCACCTGTGGGCCAAGTGTTGAGCCCCGTGTAAAACCAAACTGCATCATGGTCCACAAACAAAGCGGGCTGCGTGTTGAGTAGCCCTGATATATATGGTGCTTGATCCTGCTGTGAGGGCAGGGGATGGGACTTGATGACCTATCGAGATCCCTTCCAGTTCTAGCATTCTATGAGCTTATGAGCTTGGGAAATGGAATGGAGGTTTTAATGCAAGACACTTGAGAGCATCTGTAATGAACGGCTGGGCAAAGCTACCCCGAGTTCTCCACCCCAGCATGCAGGACACATCTCTAAACTCCCCTATTCCCTTAGGAGGTAGCATCTCTACATTTTCATTTTCCACAAACACATTCAGTTACCCTCTTTTGCAGCTCGTGGTTTTCTCTGGGTTTTGGAGCTGGCAGTGGGTGACTCCTTCTTCCTCGTGAATGGCCTCATCTTCCTCATTGCCCACGGCTGCTCCTAGAGCCAGGGAACTGTCCCATACTGTGATGGGATCCTTCATTCTGGCCAGGGATTTCTCCCCACAAGGTGACCCCTTTGGGGTAGAAACACCGGTCTCAGCCTGGAGGAGGAGACCCAGGCCTGAGAAACATCCACAGGGTTTCAAGGGACTTTGGGTTGCACAAACATTTCAGTGAGTAACTAAAATGCAGCCATGTCCTGGGAGGGTCATGGCCGCTATGTCACAGCTCAGGACCCTGGTAAATTTGCCGCTGAAGATGGAGCCTTTGTACATTAAGTACTCGCCCCCTGTGGGGGAGAACAAAAAGGGCACTGAAGTAAATTCAGTTTAACATAATTCTCCTTCCTTCCCCAGGCTCCTCCCTCTGCAGCCCCTCAGCATCCACCTGGGCTCTGGAGGATCAAGGCCCAGGCCCTTGATCAGATCAATGCCTCCTGGGACTTTCTCCCAAATTCAGCAGCATTTCTCCTGTCTGTTGGGGGATCTCGTCCACCATTCCTAGGGGTGGATGGGGGAGCCAGGCCCTGAGGCGAGAACCTAAAATCTCTCTGTCAGGTGCCTCAGAGCTGCCTCCGGGGCTTCTTCCTTCCATGGTTATCCTCTGGGCCCTTCCTAACCCCTCGCTAGGCTAGCTGCACAGCTGCTTCTCTGAAGACTTTCCATCCAGCCTCCAGTGACCAGAGGGAGACAGGAGAACTTCTCACCAGAGTTCCCATACTATCTGGGCTGTCGCTTTCTGCTCAGCCCCCTTTCATCTGCCTCCAGCTCCCGTTACCCATTGCTCCTCTTACCACCAGTGTAGGGAGAGTAACCATCACTGCCAATGCTATTTGTAAACACACTGCAGGGCCCCAGATGAATCTGGGCCCGGCTGAAGACTTATCACAAGCTACCAATACTATAATGCATCTCCAGCAGTCAAAGAGGCCAGATCACCACGAGGGCTGTGTCTAGACTGGCCAGTTTTTCTGGAAAATCAGCTGCTTTTCTGGAAAAACTTGCCAGCTGTCTACACTGGCCGC
Source organism: Rafetus swinhoei (assembly GCA_019425775.1). Lineage (NCBI taxonomy): Eukaryota > Metazoa > Chordata > Testudines > Trionychidae > Rafetus > Rafetus swinhoei. Next base: position 3,296,513 of record CM033433.1, on the reverse strand, counting down.
TTGAATTTCCGCAAAAGCACTGACTTCGTACTGTAAGAAATCAGTGCTTTTTGCGGAAATACTATGCTGCTCCCGTTCAGGCAAAAGTCCCTTTTGCGCAAAACTTTTGCACAAAAGGGCCAGTGTAGACAGCTGAGATTTGTTTTGCACAAAAGCGCATCTAGATTGGCCACGGACGCTTTTCCGCACAAAGCACTTTTGCGGAAAAGCCTCCGTGCCAATCTAGATGCTCTTTTCCGAAAATGCTTTTAACGGAAAACTTTTCCATTAAAAGCATTTCCGGAAAATCATGCAAGTCTAGACGTAGCCGAGGTGTAAGGTAGAGTAACTCAGCTGAGTTTGCTTTACCCCAGCTGCATCCCTGGCCTATCCCCAGAGCTGTCAGTAACTAGGGGCTGCTGGTTTAGCTCCTCCCCCCAAGTATCAGCAGTGGAAAATCGGCAGCCGTCCCCCACACGCTCTGCGCAGCGAGCTCCGAATTCGGTCACGCCGCTGAGCTGAGCGGTGACCACACCTGAGGCTGTGACTTCCTCTGCCTGCATCACATGTGAGGGTCCCATCCCCCCTGTAACCAGACGCGGTCAGTAACTGAGCTGAGAACCCAGCTCCCAGCCCAGAGCGACCGGCTCAGCATGGTGCTGTCTCTGCTCCTGCCTCTGCTGGGTAAGTGCCCCCCTCGCCCCCGGCCCCTCGGTGTGTCTGGCTGCCCACATCTCTCCTGCTGCTCCCCCAGCTCCTCCCCAGAGCTCTGACCTCCTCTCTCCTTTTCTTCTCCAGCCTCGCTCCAGAGTCTCCCCAGCCTGGAGACCCTCACAGGTAATGACGTCTCCTGGCCTTGCTGAGATTCTCATGGTGGGTGGGAGGACTCAGTCAGTGGGGGGTGGGGATCCCCTGCCTCTCACATGGGGGGTGTTTGAAATTGTAGGAAAGGGGGATTCACAGGAGCCACCATGTCACCCCCTGGGTGGGTCCAGCTGCCCATTCTCAGGCATCTCTCATGGAAACTGCAGCTGCAGCTCCAGTCCAGAGCCACATCCATGGGGGGAAGAAGGCCATCCCCAGATGATGGCTACTTGGGGCATCTCTTTGGTGGGTCCCTGCCCCAGCCATAGGGGAGAAGCTGCTCCAGCCCCATGAGCACTACCCAGCCCCTCACCAGCAGTGCTAGCAAAGAGAGAGTAGGCTAGACAGGCCATAGAGACTAAGCTCCCACCTCCCCATGATACTGAGTGCCCCTTGGCAGGGTTCATCAGTGTGGGGCTGTGTGTGTGTGTTGGGGTCTCTCTGCCCCAGTTCTGGGCTCCCAGAGAGGGCTCAGGGCCAGGGGCATAGACACAGAACCACCAACCAGGACACTAAAAGCAGGTTTTGCAGTGACCCCAAAGCAGAGGCAGTGAGTGGAAAAACTCCCCATTCCTTCCCCACCTCCGGCCAGCCCTCCTCACTTCTCTGTAGCGCCTTCTAACTACTGCTGGGGGGCCTGGGGTTGAAGCATTGGCAGAAACCACCCTGCCCCTTTGGGCCTCCTGCTTCCCCCAGAGTGTGGGCTCTGGAGCTGCACTGGTGGGTGAAGGCCCCTCCCAACCTGCCCTCACCCCTCCCCTGGATGGAGAGGGGGCAGCCTGTGGATACTGAGACACATGAAGGAACCTTCCCACCCAGCTCTGCTCCTGACGCCCCTTGTCTCTGCTGGGACAGGCCGATTGTGACCTGATTGCTCCTCGGCACAATCCCTCTCCCAGCTCTTCTGTTTCCAAGAGAGGAGAGCAGCAGGTTGGGGGGCAAGGCAGGGACATTGGGGGTCGCAGGCCGTGGGGTTCAGGGGTGAAGACACAGAGACTGGGGGGAAGGAATTTGCCCAGTTGTGTGGAAGGCAGGTCCATATTCTAGTGAGAGACTCCAGGAGTTGAGACTGATCAGCGTCGCAAAGGGAAGGTTTGGGGGGGGGGGGAGGGAGAGGAGGAGGAGAGGGCGGGGGAAGGGGAATGAATCCTTGCCCAGAAGTTTCAACGTGGGGGAACAGACACATGACAATGGAGGGTTCTGTAGGTGACCTACATGTCCTGGTTCCTGGTAGCAGGAGCTGCACAATTTCCAGAGTCAGGCCGTGGTTTATTCACCATGGGGCATTTCCCAGCGTGGGGGTGGAAGCCAGGCAGAGAGATGCGGCTGGTTTGTGTTGATATTTCTCCAAGGCTGATCTCATCTCACTTCTCATTTTATCCTTGTTCCAATTTGGCCTCCCCCTCTCCACTGTGTCTCTGTCTCTGTCCTAGCTCCTCTGCTGCCTCCTATCATCCGGAGGAGAGCTGGCTACGTGGTGTATCCCCCCGGGGAGCCATTTGCACTCATGTGCTCCCCTCCTCACAGTGAGCGGGCTGAGGGATACAGATTCTTTTTCCAAAAAGTGCACCAGGGTCCCACCACACTCATCCAGGATACTGCAGAGCCTTGGCTGGAACTCCCAGCTGAGAAGGGACGGGCCGGGTCCTACACCTGTGCTTACTGGAGATGGGGATCCAATGGAGAGATTTCCTCAAGCAACAGCAGCTCCATCTCCTTCACAGTGACAGGTGAGCCCTTTCTTTCCTGGCATTTGGTGGGTTCTGTTATCCACCCCACTGCTGGCACCAGAACCCCAGTGGGTGACTGGGTGAGATCCCAGCTGGGGTCAAAGGGCTGGAACTTCCCTGGAGTCACTGAGCCAGGTCCCAGCTGGAGTGTGGGAAGCTCCCCTGGGGCACCCAGGGCTCTATGGCACATGGCTGCCTCCTGTTCTTAGTGCCTGGTATCCTGGTCTGTGCCTGTTGAGTGCAGCTCCCTGACAGCCCCGGCCTCAGCCGCACAAGCCCCCCCAGCTTATGAGGCTGAGCTGGCCTGGGCAGGAGCTGCCCCCTCAGGTACTCAGCAGAGGAGGCTGGTCCCACTAGGTTTCCAGCAGGGAGATTGCTGCTGCTGAGTGTTTGCATGGCCCCATGGGGATGTGGTTCCTGGACATGGAGCTGAGACTGGCTGGGGTGTGTACCCAGGATCCCTCCTTCCTCTGCCCTTCCCTGGCTTTTCCTCTTCCTCTGTAGGAACCTTCTCCTCCCCTGTCCACCTTTTGTCTTTTCCAGTCCCCCAGCTCACCGTGTCCCCACCGCAGCCTGTCTACATTGCTGGGGAAGCCGTGACACTGACGTGCTCAGCTGGTGGGGCACCTGCTGTTTCTGGGATCCGGTTCTTCCAGGATGGCCAGGAAATCTGCTCCAAGAAACTCCCCTCCCCTCGGGACAGTTACAACCATTCCCTCCCACTGTCAGGTCTGTCTCGATCACAGGCCGGAGTGTACAGCTGTGAATTCTGGAAGACAGTGTCTCGGCGAGAGCTCCTCTCAGAGACAAGCAGCCCCATCAACATCACAGTGACAGGTGAGTCCCCTTTTCTCCTGCTGTTTGCTAGCCCTAGGATAGGGTATCGGCTCAGGGTGAGACACTCAACTCTGTCCAGGGCCACCGAGGTGTGTTTGAATCCCCTGGAATAGCACTCCTGGGCTTCTGGCAGGTTTGGGAGGAGTTGTTGATGAAACATTTGGGTTCAGCGGGTCCCAGCCCAGAGAAATATTGGGAAATCTAGTCCAGCCATAGCCACTGGTGTAGGGTGATTGAAGTACTGCCATCCCAATTGACAGAACACCAGTTCTAAGCCCCCTACCCTAGCTGCTTCCTTCATTATTACCATTAGGAGATGGATCAATTTATGGCCTCTTACCCACTCCTGCATCAGCACCAATATATCAGGGATCCACTGCCCATGTGCACTGGAGGGGAACATGCTACACTGAGGTGTTGACACCCAGAGATAAAGGATCCCTCTGAAACAACTTCTTCTATCAAAACAGGGACTTGATCTCTTAAGAGGTTCCCTGGTCCCACTGCCATGATTGGTTGATACTCACAGCTAAGGCAGACACTGGATATCCCTGACACCTGGGCTGTGTCTAGACTGCATCCCTTTTCCGTAAAAGGGATGCAAATTAGACACATCGCAATTGCAAATGAAGCGGGGATTTAAATCCCCCCCCCCGCTTCATTTGCATAAACATGCCGCTTTTTCCGCTCGGAGCTTTGCGGAAAAAGCGCCAGTCTAGACGGGATCTTTCGAAATAAAGTTTTTCGAAAGATCCTTATTCCTTATTTTAAAAGGAATAAGGGATCTTTCAGAAAAGGCTTTATTTTCCGAAAGAAAGTACTTGAAAGTAGGAATAAGAGATCTTGCGGAAAAGGGTTTATTTTCCGCAAGATCACGTCTAGACTGGCGCTTTTCTCCGGCAAAACCCCGAGCCGGAAAAAAGCGGCAGCCGTGTTCATGCAAATGCCGCGGGGGATATTTAAATCCCCCGAGGATTTGCAATTGCGCTGTGTCTCATTAGCATCCCTTTTCCGAAAAAGGGTGCCAGTGTAGACAGCCAATGTGAAGAGGCTTGAAAAGGAGAACTGTGAACAATATTCAGTGTTATTATTCTGTGAAGGGGAGAAGGCAAAATGACCCCCAGAAAGCAATACAAGAGCTATTTGAGATGATGACTGAACAAAACCCTACTGCCGTGACACTTACCTAAGGTTAATTAAGATGCCTGGGGTCACTAAAGAATCTCCTAGAACTCAATTGGGGCAGTTAGTTAACTAAGGCAGCTGGAGGCAATCTAGAACATGCTAGAGCAGGGTGATACAGTGAGGTATGAAAGGGAAACCAGTAGCCCATCAAGGACCACCTGGAACTTGTTAAAACCCTCCTCTTTAGTCAGTTAAGTGGTGCACCAGGAATAGTGGGGGGAAGATGCAGGGCTGCAGACCAGGAACTGTAGAGACATTGTCAGGTCCATGAGAGAACCCCCTACAGGACCAGATGCAAGGGGCAGGGAGAGATCTTCCTGGGCAATGGTCCCTTCATACCCCATGAGTCTGAGGGAGGAAAACCCCTTTTGAAAGGAGAGAGCACAGATGAGGGATCCAGGCTGTGGCCTCCAGGCCTGCGGAGACAACTAGAGGCTGGGAGATTTTCCCACTCTCGTTCCCTCCTGCTAAGAATCAGACTGCGGCTTGCTCCTAAAGTAACAAGGTCAGACTGAGCTGTGGTGAGCCACTGAGGGGAGCTAATCAGACTGGGAGTTGCCATTTTCCCCAGACAGGGAGAGAGAAAGCTCAGCATCCCACTGCCCTGATGTGCAGGACCCACCGTGTGAACTTAGGAGGTTTGTGAGAATTCCTATGTCACAGCAGCCCATGTTGTGTCTGAAGGAGCAATTCCCATCCCTAGCCTGGCCCTCGCTCATTTCTGGGGGGAGACCCTCAGCGTCTTGAGGTGAAATAAGAGTCTCTGGAGAGAGAGCCCAGGTCAACTCTGAGTACACAGAATTGTGGGCACCATCTTCACTTACTCACCAGTCCTGTCCCTATTGCTCCCCACAGATCCCCCTCCCCAGCCGGCACTGAGTGTGGATCCCCTGTCTGGAGTGGTGAGCGAAGGGCTCCCCCTGCTCCTCACCTGCACAGCCCCAGGGGACACGGGCGAGAGGAGGTTTCATTTCTACAAGGACGGAGTTGAGTTTGTCCCCAGGAATGCAGGGCCTAAGATCAGTACCATGGAGCCCGGCTCCCGCTCTGTGAAGGGCTCTGTGCTCAGCATCCCACGGGCCAGTTCCAATGACAGCGGGGAATTCACCTGCGGGTACGAGGACAACGTGAGTGGGAGGTGGCTCCCGTCCCTCAAGAGCCAGGCTGGGAACGTCACCGTGAATGTCACTAGGACAGGTGAGATACCCCTAATACCTTCATTCAGTCCTCTGTACTATTCCTACGGGAGGAGACCCATCCTGGGAGCTCTGCTGAGAAAGGGCGGTTGGATCAGGTGGCACAAGTCACCTGGAAATAACATCGAAGTGGAGACTCAGTTCTCCGAATTCCCTGCACCATACACACACACACACACACACACACAGTGTCCGAGGGGCTGTTGTTACTGGATTTATTCTTCCCGGGCCCATTGTAGAGATGGGGAATGGAGGCAAAGGGAAGAAATGTGCCCCAGGAGACTTGCAGCACAGCAGGGAATTGAACCCCCATAGCCTGTGCCCCAGGGAAGGCCCATAACCCCTGGACCTTCCTTCCCTTCTTTGGCATGAGGAGCAGGATGCTACAGAGGGCTCGTGCCATGGGCAGCAGTGAAGGGCTGTCACAGGATAGTTGTTGCAAGGGCAGATTCCTGTGTAGGTCCCAGACTTGTTCCATGATGGTCCAGCTGTTCTCATTTGTCCTTCCCTCGCTTTCCTATGTGTCCTGCATGAACATCCTCACCAAAAGCCAACAATATTCTGCTGATACCAGGCATCATCTTGCTTCCAGCTGGAGCCCTGGCTGTTCTGATCTGCTACTGCCATAGGAAGAACAGAGGTGGGTGAAAGGTGGCTGGGGCTGTGATCTCCCATTTACCTCCATGATGGGGTCTAGCCAATAACTCCTCTTTCATGAGCAGTGTAAATACCTAGAAAGCACCAACGGCCGTAAACTACTGTACCACTATGTGAGCATGGAAACCAGATCTCGGCATGCCTGGCCCAGGATGCATTTAGCACCGATCGACCCTCTACACAGCCCTAGTCAGACAGGAAAGAGGGAAAAACCTGCACCCCCTGTGAGCCGAGAGAGTTGGCGGCACCTTTCTTTGCTTCCCATTCATTCCTCAGATCCATCCCTCAGATGAAGCTTGAAAGACAGACAATCATATCTCACAGCCTAAGTTTATGTTGAATTGGGAAGGGCCAGGCATTGCCACAGCATCTGAGCATCCCCACAAGCAACTGGCCCCATTTCACAGGTGGAGAGTTGAGGTGTGAGAGCCACAACATTAACGGGGCCTGAGGAGGCCAGTTCCAATGGGATCCAAGTTCACACATGAAGTGGGGGGCAGAGCACACAATCTGAGTTTCCCCTTGTCCCAAGCAAGAACTCTGGTCTCCAGGGCCAACTTCTTCTTGGGTTGTTTGGGTGAGTTGTTGGGGTTGTGCCCACAGGGCTGGGTCATGGCTACGCAATAGAACTGAGGTTAGAGATGAGCGCTAAGGTCATTGGCTGTGGTTGGGGTTAAGGTTAAGGGGAGGAGTCAAATAATGTAAAACTTTCAGAGAGCTTTACAGTTCTGGGCTGGGGAACTCTATATAGACAAATACAGATACGTTTGTTTATCCATTTTCACCCTGTGCCCTGGTGGAAGCTGCAGAGTCACAAACATATTGAAATCAACAGACACAAAGCTGAGTTTGGCATCTGCTTTCTCAGGGTCACACACTGTAGGAGTCATTTTCTCTTGCTGCTTCTCACTTCACCTCCAGTCTCCGCTGATTCTGTTTTAGTTCCAAAGCCTCTGAAAAGCACCGAGGGATCTGCGCCCAGAGAACACGCCAGAAACACGAATCCCGGTCGTCACAATAAGCGACCCAAAGCCAAAGGTGCTGGAGTGGAGCAGGTGGAACAGGTAACGGGAATGGATTTAGATATTCAAACCCCCAGCACAGTCCAACTGCCTTGAAACTCCACAGCCGGAATCTTGTGCCCAGTCCTGAGATGCAGCTTCCTCTCTGGGGTGGGGCAGGCAGAGAACAGCCCCAAAAGGAAGCTGCCTGGGGTTTGTTCAGGCAGGAGAAAGGGCTGAGATTTGGTCATCCCTTCCCTAATGCCGAACCTCCTGAACTCACAGCAGTATAGGGCAGGGCTGAGACAGCAAGTCCTCTAGTGTTACCTGCTGTGTTGAGGTGGGATTAATTAAACCTTCCATGAACACTGATAACAGCCGGTCACTGTCGTGCTTGTAACATTGTCTCAGAAGGGTTGTTCTGTCCTCAGCTTTCTCATCTCCTGACTGAACAGGACCCATTTGTGCACCTGTCACATAGGTCATGTTGTATAAACATCTGACCAATTTTATTGGTTTCCTCTGCACTTTTTGCAGTTTGTCCAAATCTTTCTTCAAGTGTGATGCCCAGACCTGGACAGGGGGCTCCACCTGAGCCCTCACCAGTGTCAAATTGTGAGGAATAATTAACTCAACTGCCTCACATAAAACACTCCCATTCATAGCACCCAGACAGAGATGTGACTTTTTCTCAGCAGCGTCGTTCTCTTGACCCAAAGGGCATTTGTGCTCTTTTTCTGCAGTGCTCCTCCCATGCCAGCAAAACTCAATTTTTACAGCCGCCTTTAATTTTTTCCTTCCAACATGTCGTTCTTTGCACCTCCCTGAATTCCACCTCACTGATTTCAGGGCAATTCTCCAATTTTTAAAGACCATTCTCATTCTATCCTCCAATGTCCTTCTAACCCCCAATTTCATAGAGATCCTTCCTAGTGCATCGTTCAAGCACTGAGTGCCCAGGCACCCCTCCCCCTCACTGTTTCTCTGTCCTCCCCCACCAGGGCTCAGAAGTCACCTACGCGCACATCAAGTTCTCGGCCTCGGACGCTCGCACAAGCCAGTGGAAAAGCAGAGCCCAGCCTGCTGCAGAGGCGCATGTGCTGTACAGCGAGGTGGTGACAAAGCCCACCCAGAAGGCAGCCAGATAAGGGAGGAGACACTGTCTGCATCTCCCTACGTCTCTTCGCCCTCCCGCGGGCACCGATATCCTTAACCCTTTACACCCCAGCAGCCCTTGTGAGCCATGTGGCAAGGACAAGCCCAAGTCACTGCTGTCAGAACATGGAGCTGTCATGTCAGGGATCATGTGAAACCCACCGACCCTGGTGCTGACTATCCCTGTGTGCTGTGTGTATGGAGTGTATATAAAGAGTTATGTGTGTGTGCTGGGGATGTGCTGTGGGTGCAGCTGATACACAAGATGGCCCCAGACAAGGCAATGTGGATTGACGAGTGTACATGGGTTGAACTAACAGAAGAGAAGTAGAACTGGCTGGGGTGTGATGCTGGCACGTCCGATGCCTGCTCTTGCCCTGGCTGCAGGGATTAGCTAAGAACTGACAAGTTCACAGCTGGAGACTTGACAAGGGCACTTGGGTGGCGGTTTGCTCTGTAGAGGTGTTAGACTTATAAAAAGGTCTTTATTTATCAAACTAGTTTATTTGTGTCTCCATTAATCTCACTGCTAATGGCCACACCCCATGTTACAAGGTGATATTTCAGTGTTTGCTCTGCAACTGTAAACACCCACACACTCTGGAGAGAAGCATGATTAAGTGTGAAGTACGGGTTTGCCACAGAAGGGGCTATTTCCTGCCCATTGTAAGAAGCCCCTAGACCTCAGACAAACATCAGAGGAAAACACACTTCGCTGCTTGCTTCCCACCCCTCTTGACCCATGAACTGGAGACAAACATGTGAACATGTCACCTTCTCTTGTCCCTGGGGGGGAAGCAATTCCCACATGTAGCCAGGCCTGAAATTCGTGTCATCTCCTTTAATATTGCAATGAATGGTAGCCTAGAAGTGGTGTGTTTTTAAGGGGAGCTGCTAGTTACCAATGCACCACTTCTGCCACTGCCATATTTGTTCCACAATAACCACATCCCTGTTTTTGCTGGGGCCCTTTAGGTTTTACTTTCGTTTTCTCCTCATCTTGCTCAGACAGAACATGTACCAGAGCTGTTGGGTCCAATGTTAGTGGGAGAAATGTTCCAGTCCCTGCCCTAGGCCGGGTCCAGTCCTGCTCCTCATACCTGCCCGATCCCAGTGTGTCTGTGAGACAGTCCTCACCGGATTGTCTGTCACTGAGAGCACTGGAGTGTTTTGTGTTTGGGATTTTATTTATAATAGAATTTCCAAAGGGAACACACTGTTTGGTCCCAAGCAGAGACCCGCAACTTCCACGTAACTGTTTGCACCCGGTTTCACAGGGAGTGGTAGTTTTCAGAAGCAGTGATACCCTCTTGGATTGAATCTGTTCTAGCTGCATTCACTGGTATGTAACACATGGAAAACCCCTTCGGGTAAATTCAGCTCTTTGGCTTGTGATGTCACCTTCTCTGCTGCCCTGCACCCTCTCTACTGTCTGGAGAGCATGTTTGGAGGTGACATCTCCTTCTCGGAGCCGTTTCTGTTGTCACACATTATCTTTAGTACGAGATATGAGTCTGTCTTTGACCGGAAGCTCCATCTACTCGCCGAAAGTCACACCTTTGCTGAGTTTCGTGCATTCTGTGCTACAATACTCTGTGATGTCATATTTTTTGCATGCCTTTAGAAAACTCTCTCTCAGAGGGCTCTTTTTTTTGACTCGCCATTTTCTTCAAATTTGGCAGTATCTGACTTCCACTTTCTCTTGCCTCAAACTTAAACTTGTTATAAAGGCAGGGCCAGATTAAGGGGGGGCTAGCCAGGAAGCTGCCCGGGGTGCCAACCTATGGAGGGTGCCTGAAGGCAGCTGTAAGGGGCGCTGCGCACCCGTGGCTGGGGGCCCCACAGCGACCCTTAGAGGTGCCATCAGGAGCCACGCGCACGGAGCCAGGGGCTGTGCGGCACCCCTTAGAGCTGCAATCAAGCACCCCTTAGAGCTGCAATCAAGCACCCCTTAGAGCTGCAATCAAGCATTTGCAGCTGTAAGGTGCTCAGCACGCTGGGGGTCAGAGCCACGCATGCGCCATGCACCCGGGGGTGGAGCCGCCCATGTGTCACGCGCCTGCTGCCCAGGGCTCACGAATGGCTTGAGCCGACCCTGTATAAAAGTTCAAGCTTTTTGACCCGCAACATTTTGTCTTCTCAGTCCCTATACCTGCTACATTCAGTTGAAATTTGAGGGTTTTTTTCAGTTCTCTACAGCATTGTCTGACAGTGTCAAACTTGATGGAGGTAGCATTTTTGGCTTTTTCCTTTTTCTTAATGTGTTCAGGCTATTTGTGCTCACAAAATACATGCACAAGTGTGGCTGGGAACAGTACTACCGTTTTCTAGACCTCTTAGGCTTCCAGTTAATTAAAAAGTCTGTAAATGGCCTGTAAATGGTTAAATCAAAACACAGGGGCATCCTGGAAGTGTTGGCAGGGAGCTAGCAGAGACAATGGGAAGAGAATGAGAGATGCAAACAGAAATTTGTGTTCTTCTTGCTTTAGATTTTTGTGTGAGTTCAGTGCAGGAGCTGGGGGAGCAGCATTTTTGGCACCATCCATGCCTAACGAAAGACTAAACCTTGGAACAACAGATGTGAGGAGAACAGGGAATGTTCCGTTAGATGCGACCATTATATTTTTATTATTTTGGGACATAGTTAAACTCCTCTGGGTATGTCTACACTACAGCACTAATTCAAACTAACTTAGTTCGAATTAGTTAATTTGAACTAAGCTAATTCGAATTAGTGCATCTAGAACTAAAAACTAATTCGAATTAGCGTTTTGCTAATTCGAAATAGCATGTCCACATTGAGTGGACCCTGAACCGAAGTTAAGACTGGCCAGAACCAGTGCCGGCAGAGCATCAGGTTAGGACTTAGAGTGTGGAGCTGCTGCCTCAGGCTAGCCAAGGGCTGTGCTTAAAAGGACCCAGCCCACACCCCCAACAGACAGTTCTCAGGGTTCCCCGCTTGCTTGTCTACCTCGACGAGGGACAGCAAAACAGTCCTGTCTTGGAGTGCCCTGAGTGCCCACACTTGGCACATCACAGCACTCGGCTATCAGCCCGGCTGCACTTGCCACAGGCTACCATCCGGAGGGGGTCAATTGGGGGGCTGTCAGGATCCAGCTGCAGGAGAGCTTCCACCCCGAGGAGCCCGCAGAGCCACCCCAGTCCTCCCCATCGGGGGCTCATGCCCCATTCCTCCCTCACCTCCTTCCACTTACCCCTCCCTAGCCCCCCTTCCTGATGTAAAAAATAAAGGACACGTGTGTTCAAAAATAGAAACTCTCTTTATTTAACAAAACTGGGGTGGGGTGGGATTAACCTCTGGGAGACTGGGAAAAGGAGGTGGGAGAGGGGAAGAGAGAGGGTGGGAGAGGAGGGGAAACCTGGGAGGAGGGAGCTGGAAGGGGGAAGCCAGGGGAAGGAGGAGGGGAAGTATAAAGCTATGGTACGCCTTATCTTCAGTACTGTGTACAGATGTGGTCTCCTCACCTCAAAAAAGATATTTTGGCCTTGGAAAGGGTTCAGAAAAGGGCAACTAAAATGATTAGGGGATTGGAGCGGGTCCCATATGAAGAAAGGCTAAAGAGACTGGGACTTTTCAGCTTAGAAAAGAGGAGACTGAGGGGGGATATGATAGAGGTCTATAAAATCATGAGTGGTGTGGAGAGGGTGAATAAAGAAAAGTTCTTCATTACTTCCCATAATATAAGGCCTAGAGGACACCAAATTAAATTAATGGACAGCAGATTTAAAACTAATAAGCGAAAGTTCTTCTTCACACAGCACATAGTCAACCTGTGGAACTCCTTGCCACAGGAGGCTGTGAAGGCTAGAACTATAACAGAGTTTAAAGAGAAGTTAGATAAATTCATGGAGGTTGGGTCCATGAAGTGCTATTAGCCAGGGGTAGGATAGGTGTCCCTGGCCTCTGTTTGTGGAAGGCTGGAGATGGATGGCATGAGACAAATGGCTTGGTCATTGTCTTCGGTCCATCCCCTCCGGGGTACCTGGTGCTGGTCAGCAGAGAGGCTACTGGGCTAGATGGACCTTTGGTCTGACCCAGTATGGCCATTCTTATGTTCTTATGTTCTAAGCTCAGGGCTCAGGGTCGGGGGTCTCACTGGACCAACTTGATTTTCATGCAAACCTGCTCCTGGGTCCGCATGTGGCCTTTGGTGGCCAGGCTGGCAGCTATCCTGCCCTGGACGGCTGCATTCCTGTGCCTACTGCGGGAGATCGTGGACGTTGGAGGCCTCCCACAAACCTCGATGAGGTCCATGATCTCCGCACTAGACCAGGCGGGCGCCCGCCTCTTGCAGCCCCAGGCAGGCTCCTGGGAGGTGCCAGCCTGGTCCTGGGAAGAGGCGGAGGGCTGGGTGGCAGCAGGTGGCTGGCTCATGCCGTGCCAGGTACAGGGTCTGCTGGCTGGGTGCTGGCAGGCTTGCAACTGGCACAAGCACTGTAGCCAGACCGGTGCTTCAGGGCCGGGAGGGGGGCAGAAGAGTTTCCCCTGGTTTGGCACAGAGTGGCCACCAAGGCAACCTGGGAAGGGCTAGCCTCCAACTAGCTCGAATGAAGTGGCTACACAGCCCTTAATTCGAACTACTTAATTAAAACTAGGCATTAGTCCTCGTAGAATGAGGTTTACCTAGTTTGAATTAAGCGCTCCGCTAGTTCGATTTAAATTCAAACTAGCGGTTTGTATGTGTAGCCCCTATGAAAGTTAATTCGAACTAACGGCTGTTAGTTTGAATTAACTTTGTAGTGTAGACATACCATCTGTGCTTAGCCCATGTACCTCCCCACTGTAACTGAAACTGAATCTCAGGAAAGCAGTTATCTGTGACTTTTTTTTAGTTGTCCTGTTACATCTAACTGCCAATGATGCTTTATCAAATATGTCTTCTTCATTTTGTGAATAAAATCACTTTTTTAAGACTATGATCTGATTCCTGTGGCCTGGGAGGCAGACGATTCTTTGTGCACGTGTCCCAGACTGAAGGTCAGCTGTTAGGAAACCACACTTTGTTTTCAAGCTCTCTCCCAAGGGAGTGTTAAAGAGCTTACCCCACAGAAATTCCCATGTGTCTTCCTGGCTCTGAAGGGGTTTTGCATATGGGTGGTGGCAGCCTAGCACCCAAGGTCAGGGAATCCAGGATCTTGCAGTGTTTTTTTAAACAGAAGCCTGTGGCGGCAGTGCATTTTAAAGTCTCTTGACGGCCCCCCAACTTCTGCATTTGAAGTGCCAGAGTGAGAAGCAGCCTGTACAACAAGCCTTTGTTTTTCTCTGTTTGCAGCTCCCCTTTCGCTTACAAACACAAGAATTATCTTCACAGTGATGTCAGTTCCTTTCATGTCACAAACAATCTCTGGGTTCATTAAACAAGAAACCAGCAAATGGAACAGAAGTTTTAGCACAAGACACTAGACAGCATCTGTGGTGATCGGCTGGGCACAGCTACCCGGGGTTCTCCACTTCAGCATCCAGGGCACATCTCTAAACTCCTCTATTCCCTTAGGAGGGAGCAACTCTCCATTTTAATCTTCCACAAACACATTCAATTACCCTCTGTTGCAGCTCGTGGCTTCTTCTGGATCTTGGAACTGGCAGTGGGTGGCTTCCTCATTAATGGCCTCATGTTCCCCATTGCCCACTGCTGCTTTAGATCCAGGGAACTGTCTAGTTCTGTGAAGGGGCCCTTCATTCTGTGCCTGGGATTCTATCCACAAGGTGACCCCTTTGGACTGCACCACTGGTCTCAGCCAGGAGGGGAGAAACACCCACAGGGTCTGAAGGGGCTTTAGGCACCACAAACACTTCAGTGAACAACTAAATGCAGCCACATCCTGGGAGGGTCACGGCCGCTGTGTCACAGCCCAAGCTGTGGTAATTTTGCTGCTGAAGATGGAGCCTTCAAGGTGGGTCACATCCAGGCCTCTTCCTTGTGGGTAAAAACAAAAAGGCCAGAAAAATAAATTTAATTCAACATAATTCTCCATCCCTCTCTGGGCTACTCCTCCTCCCCTGGACTCTGAAGGGTCGTCATGTGGCTTATGCACAGACCAATGGCTCCAAGTACTTCCTGCCAAACTCAGCAGCGCTTCTCCTCTGTCTGCTGGGGGATCCCATCCACCATTCCTGGGGGGGTGGGGCTCTGTGGTGACCCAGGCTCTGTGGTCAGAAGCTAAGATCTGCTCCCTCAGGTACATCAGAGCTGCCTCCAGGGCACCTTCCTACTTTGGCTTTCCTCCCAGTCCTTCCCCCTGCCCCTCCCCGGGGTGTCTGCACTGCTTCTTCTCTCCAGACCTCCCCTCCAGTGAGCACAGAGACAGACAGGAGAGCATCTCCCCTCAGCCCCCAACCCATCTGGGCAGCCTCCCTTTCTGCTCACCCCACAGCCCTTCCCAGCTAGGTTCCATCTCCAGTTGGGCCTGGCCCAGCCTCTAGCTCCTGTGACCCAGAGTGGGGTCAGTCCCATCCCACAGGGTCAGAGTTTGGGGACTGGAAACCCTCCCACACCCCATCACTCGCTGTCTGTGCCAAAGTTCCCTGCAGACCAGTAAAACTTCCCAGTGTTATTTTTAAACACACTGCAGAGCCCCTGCTGGATGTGGGCCTGGTTGGAGAGTTATCACAAGCTACCAGCAATATATTTCATCTCTTGCAGTCAATGGGGCCAGATCCCACCCGGCGTAAGCTAGAGTAACTTAGCTGAATTTCCTTTACCCCAGCTGCATCCCTGGCCCAACCCCAGAGCTAGGGGCTGCTGGTTTAGCTCCTCCCCCAAGTGTCAGCAGTGGAAAATCGGCAGCCGTCCCCCACACGCCCTGCGCAGCAAGCACCGAATCCGGTCACGCCGCCGAGCTGAGTGGTGACCACACCTGAGGCTGTGACTTCCTCTGCCTGCATCGGAGGTGAGGGTCCCATCCCCCTGCACCCAGATGGGTCAAGTAGCTTAGCTGAGAGTCCAGCTTCTGCCCAGAGCAACAGGCTCAGCATGGTGCTGTCTCTGCTCCTGCCTCTGCTGGGTAAGTGCCCCCCTTGCCCTCCAGACCAAGTGTGTGTCTGTCTGGAGACTCCCCCTTCACTGCCCCACATCCCACTTTCCACCTCATCCCTGTCCCATGGCTCTCACCCCATTTTCCTCTTCTCTTGCAGCCTCTCTCCAGATTCTCCCCAGGCTGGTGTCCCCCACAGGTATCAACATCCTCTGTGTTTGTGGTATCAAAGCTGGTCTCAGGGAGAGGGACTAGCCCCCCACAATTCACAACAAGGTGTTTGGAATTTCAAAGGAGGGAGGAGAACTGGGTACCCCGACATCACTTCCAGGGGGATCAGGCTGCCTCATTCACAGACAGCTCCTGTGATCCTGCCCAGCTCCAGTTCAGAGGTGTGTCCATTGGGTGGAAGAGCAACCCCAGATGATGGCTGCTTGAGTGTCCATTTGGGGAACCCCAGCCCTATCCTTAGGGCAGAAGCTGTCCCCATCCCCATGGGCACTATCCAGCCCACAGCCACCAGAGCTTCATAATTTCTCTGTCATGACTTCTAGCCATGCTGGACAGGTCTGACAGTCAGCTGAGAGGTTCTTCCCCCTCTTCTGCTGCTGCCCCTGGATGGGGAATGCCCTGATGTGAATGAGGGTCTTGAGGCTGAGCTATTTGCACTCACAACCCTCCCCTTGCACCTCCCTCTCTGCCCCCCACTTGCCCAATGCAGAATGTGAGGACCTTGGGATTCAGCAGGTGCATGAACGATCCTTCCGGGCTCAGCCCTCCCTCGATCTCCTGTGATGGGAGAGTGGGGACCAGGGGTTACTGCTCCTCATGCACATTGCCCCAGTGGGAAAGACAAATTGTCTCCTGAGCTCCTGCCCTGTTCCTGAATCTCACCTGGGCACAAGGCAGGTCCTGCCCACCCTGACATCTCCACTGTGCAGGAGAGGGAGGAGCAGCAGATTGGGGGTCTCTGGAGGATTGGGGTGCAGCAGGCTGTGAAAAGGGGGGTGAAGTTGCACACATGGGGGGACATGCAGTCTAACCAAGTGTGCAGAGGATCAAAATCTCGTGGGGCTTGAAGTTTGTGGGGGGACTGGACCAGTCTTGTAGCCCCTACATGGGAACCTGAAATTGGAGAATCAGCTCTTTAATTCCACAGTAAAGTTATTGCACAACCCAGTTCCTGAGGGCCGAAGCTAAACAAGTTCTGACTGGAATCAGGTACCTGTTTGAACACTGGGGGAATTAACCGCCGGGACACTCCCCAGGGGCTGAGGTGGATTCTCCTGCACTGGCGAGTTCTGAATGACCCTGAATGTGTTAGCAGAGGACGTCAGGCTCCACGAGCACAGTGCTCACTTCTGGCCTGGGAACAGGAACACGCCAGTGGTCGCACTGGGTTAGATGAGAGATTTTCCGATTGTGCCCAGTGCCAAGTACCCAAGAGGGAATGAGCAGAACAGGTTGTTCATAAATGGGTCCATGCCCTGTCACCCATTCCCAAGACAAGATCCCAGAGGGTGGGTGAGAGCGAGAGCTGGGCCATGGTGTATTTACCGGGAGGTATTTCCCAGTGTGGGGGCAGGTGCCAGACTGGTTTCTGTTCACGTCTATCCAGGGCTTGTCTCCTTCCTCCTTCTCCTCATTCTACCCTGGACTCTCCCTGTGCCCTGACCTCTCTGCCTCTCTTCTAGCTCACCTGCCGGCTCCTACACTGTCTCAGTACCCCAACTACACAGTGTATTTCCCAGGCGAGCGGGTTACCCTGACATGCCTGGCTCCTTTGCTCACGGGGTATTCACAATACAGATTCTTCTACCAAAAATGTCCCCAGAGCCCCAGCACGGTTCTCAGCTCAAATACAGGGTCCCGGCTGGAGCTCATAGCTGGAAAGGGAAGTGTTGGGTCCTACACCTGTGCATACTGGAGACAGGAATCCAATCAACAGATCTCCTCTGTGAACAGCAGCTTCGTCCCCATCACCATGGCAGGTGAGCCCCCGTTTTTCCTGTTGTTCGGTGGGAGGATGCCTGGGAAGTTGGAACAGACCCCAAACGCCTCACCTTCCCCCCTTGCTCTGGTCACGGCCACTCCCAGTGTCTTGGGCACTTCATATTGCAAGTGAGGGACCAAGCTGCTCTGCAAAGACGGGGCACTGCCGAGGTTCCTCCTTGATTGCTGTCAGGAGAGCAATTGATTTGTATTGTGACGCAACCCCCTGGCAGCACAAATTCACCAGGATCCCTGTCCCCATCCATGTGTATGTGGAAGTCTTGGTGTGTGTGGGGGAGTTACACCCTAAGGAGCCTTGCTGCTAGGGGGAAAGGTTCATAGAGTACAAATACTCCTATCACAGCTGAGGCAGAGACCTCCCGTCCCTCACCCTGGTGTGCCCTGGGCAGCCCAGCCACGGGATCCCAGACAGTGAGGTCCTGCCCCATGGTGGGTAACATGTGGGCTCAGGGCACACTCTGGGATCAGTGAGGTCCATGGGGGCAGGGAGTGCCCGAAGGCAAAATCTCCACTCTCTGCCCCTAAGTTCTTAGATACATTTACTTGGTGACATCCCCCAACCCCCGTGACTTCCAGAGTCCCCTGTGGAGTGGGACCTGGCCTGCATATTTCATGCTGAGCCCTGTTTCCCAGCCACCTCTGTGGCCCCGTCGTTGTCCCTCAGCACCCCTGTTACCTCCCAACGGAGCCTCGTCCCCTCCCTCGCTGGGCTGCTCTGGGCCCACAATGTTGCAGGATTCCAATGGGACAAGCCCTGCAGCTCCTGTTGCCTCACTCAGGGCTAAGGTGGGGCCCATGCCCATCAGATGGAGTCAGGGTGTGTGGACAGGAACCACCCCCCAGCCTCATCAGTTACAATGTGCCCCACAGATGGTTGATTTCTTGAGGGACCAAGAGCCCAGCTGGAGCATGGGGATGGGTCTGAGTTTTTGCTACAAGGAAGCAACATCCCCAGATGCACAAACCCCCTTACCCAGCCTTGCAGGAGCTGCCCCCTCAGGTACCAAGCTGGGGAGGCTGGTTCCACTGGGTTCCCGGCAGGGAGATGTCTGCTGCTCAGGGTTTGCATGGCCCAGTGGGGATGTGGTTCCTGGGCACAGGGCTGGGGCTGGCTGGACTCTGTGTCCAGGATCCCACCCTGCTCTGGTTCTTCCTCTGACTCTGTGTCATCTGTCTCACATGCGGGAATGGCCTTCTCCTTGACCCCCCCTTGTCTTTTCCACCCCCCCCCAGTACCCCAGTTCACTGTGTCCCCCCAGCAGCCTGTCTACATCATGGGAGAAACTGTAACCTTGACTTGCTCAGCTGCCAGAGTTCCCACCATGTCCAGGATCCGGTTTTTCAAGGACAGCCAGGAAATCCACTCCCTAGAACTCCTGTCACCTTGGAACAATTACACCCACTCGCTTACACTGCCTGGGATGTCTGGGTCGCAGGCCAGAGTGTACAGCTGTGGTTACTGGAAGGCAGAGCGTGGGCGACAGATGTCATCAGAAAGGAGCCGACCCATCTTCATCGCAGTGACAGGTGAGTCCCTGGACCCTGTTCTGTGCTGACTTGTGGCAGGATATCGGGTCAGCTCTGGACAGGGCCCCCAGTGAGTCACTTTCCATCCCCCTTGTTGGTCAGGGTTATACCCTGGGTCTCTTGTTTCTCTAGTGGGTCCTCAGGGGGAGGCTGCTAATTTCTGCATCAAAGGCTCCAGCCATGAAATCTGCCAGTTATGAGGAGCGACCAGCATCATCATCCTGCCTGACCTGGCACCCTGCTCTGCACCATACATGTGCAGGTTCACTCAGAATTTTTATCAGGCCCTGAGTCAGTTCAGAGCCTCATCTCTGGTCCCCTTCTCAGCATCAATATGGGAGGGAACCTCCTGCCCATGGGGGAGGTGAGTTGTGATCCTGAGGTGATTCCAATAAGAACATAAGAATGGCCGTATTGGGTCAGACCAAAGGTCCATCTAGCCCAGTAGCCTGTCTGCCGACAGTGGCCAGCACCAGGTGCCCCAGAGGGGGTGGACCAAAGACAATGATCAAGCAATTTGTCTCCTGCAATCCTTCTCCAGCCTCTGACAAACAGAGGCCAGGGACACCAATTCTATCCCCTGGCTAATAGCCTTTTATGGACCTAACCTCCATGAAATTATCGAGCTTCTCTTTAAACTCTGTTATAGTGCTAGCCTTCACAGCCTCCTCTGGCAAGGAGTTCCACAGGTTGACTACATGCTGTGTGAAGAAGAACTTTCTTTTATTAGTTTTAAACCTGCTACCCATTAATTTCATTTGGTGTCCTCTAGTTCTTCTATTATGGGAACTAATAAATAACTTTTCTTTATCCGCCCTCTCCACACCACACATGATTTTATATACCTCTATCATATCCCCCCTCAGTCTCCTCTTCTCTAAACTGAAAAGTCCCAGTCACTTTAACCTCTCCTCATATGGGACCCGTTCCAAACCCCTAATCATTTTAGTTGCCCTTTTCTGAACCCTTTCCAAGGCCAAAATATCTTTTTTTGAGGTGAGGCGACCACATCTGTACACAGTATTCAAGATGTGGGCGTACCATAGTTTTATACAGGGGCAGTAAGTTATTCTGGGTCTTATTTTCTATCCCTTTCTTAATAATTCCTAGCATCCTATTTGCCTTTTTGACCGCCGCTGCACACTGTGTGGAAGTTTTCAGAGAACTATTCACGATAACTCCAAGATCTCTTTCCTGATTTGTCATAGACAAATTAGTCCCCATCATACTGTACCTATAGTTGGGGTTATTTTTCCCGATGTGCATTACTTTACACTTATCCACATTAAATTTCATTTGCCATTTTGTTGCCCAATCACTCAATTTGTTGAGATCTTTTTGGAGTCCCTCACAGTCTGCTTCTGTCTTGACTATCCTAAACAGTTTTGTATCATCTGCAAACTTTACCACCTCACTGCTTACCCCTTTCTCCAGATCATTTATGAATAAGCTGAAAAGGATTGGTCCCAGGACTGACCCTTGGGGGACACCACTAGTTACCCCTCTCCATTCTGAAAATTTACCATTTATTCCTACCCTTTGTTTCCTGTCTTTTAACCAGTTCTCAGTCCAAGAAAGGACCTTCCCTCCTATCCCATGGCCATGTAATTTACACAAGAGCCTTTGGTGAGGGACCTTGTCAAAGGCTTTCTGAAAATCTAAGTATACTATATCTACTGGATCCCCCTTGTCTGCATGTTTGTTAACCCTTTCAAAGAACTCTAATAGATTAGTAAGACATGATTTCCCTTTACAGAAACCATGTTGACTTTTGTCCAACAAATTATGTTCTTCTACATGCCTCACAATTTTATTCTTTACTATTGTTTCAGCTAATTTGCCCAGTACTGAAGTTAGGCTTACCGGTCTGTAATTGCCAGGATCGCCTCTAGAACCCTTTTAAAATATTGGTGTCACGTTGGCTACCTTCCAGTCATTAGGTACGGAATCCGATTTAAAGGATAGATTACAAACCACAGATAATAGTTCAGCAATTTCCCATTTGAGTTCTTTTAGAACCCTTGGATGAATGCCATCCGGTCCCAGAGATTTGTTAACATTAAGTTTTTCTGTTTGTTCCAAAACCTCCTCTAATGACACTTCAATCCGGGACAGTTCCTCAGATTCATCATCCAATGTTTTTCACTGGCAGGGATTTGGTCTCTAACGATGTCTGTGGTCCCAGGGGAGTGACCAGTGATTCCCACCCCTGCTGTGCCCTGGCTAGCCCAGCCCAGGTGGCAGATCCCACCCAAAGGACCTGCCTCCTGCTGGGTAACCTGGCTGTTGGGTAACCATGGCTGCCCAATGGACACAGACCTGGACATCCAACATGGCTGCCTCACACCCCTCCCCTCTGGCACAGTAGGATACCTGCAGAACCACCCAGCTCTCTGGCTGTGGGAGCCCCCGATGCCCTGAGCCCCCAGATGCGGTGCCAGGAATGGTGCCATATTCTGCTAGCTCTGGCCATATTCCAAACCCACCTCCCAGCCCCACACTGGATCTGAAGGAAGTCACCTCCCCAGCTGGGTTCTCTCTAATGTCTGTGGGGAGCCCCTCAGGATCCCCTCACAAACACGACACTCTGGAGAGAGCCCTGGTCAGCTCAGAACACACTGAATTTCGGGAACTATCTGAACTTCCCCCCTGCCTTGTCGTGCTGACCCCTCCCCATTGCTGCTCCCCACAGATCCCCCTTCCCAGCCGGTGCTGAGCGTGAATCCCCCGTCGGGAGCAGTGAGAGAAGGGCTCCGCCTGCTCCTCACCTGTGCAGCCGCCAGGGCTGCCTGTGAGCAGAGGTTTCATTTCTACAAGGATGGAACCGAGATCGTCCCTGGGGACCTGGAGTCTGAAATCAGCACCTCAGAGCCCAGCACCAGCTCAGTGAACGTCTCTGTGCTCAGCATCCCACGGGCTGGTCCCGACATCTCCGGGGAATTCACCTGCGGGTACGAGGAGAACATGAATGGGAGGTGGCTCCTGTCCCCCCAGGAGCCAGGCTGTGACCATCACTGTGACAGGTGAGAATTCCCTGATTTCTTAATCCAGCTCCCTGGGCTGCTCCCGTGGGAGGGGAACCGTCCCTGGCTGCTGTCCTGGGAAAGGGAGGTTGGATGAGGTGACAGATGCCACATGGAGATTGAACACAAAGAGGAGATGAAAGTGCCACCCCCCCCCCATGCTCTTTGTGTCTGATACTTCAACCATCCTACTCTGTGAGCTCCTCACAGAGCTATTAATGGATCCAGCCCTCGGTGCCCATTTTCGAGGTGGGGAAGGGAGGCAAAGAGAGGGTACATCCCACAGGGGGCCTGCGGTGAAGCAGGGAGTTGAGTCCCCATAGCCAATGATCAAGGCCTGCCCCATAACCATGGGACCATCTGCTTTGGAGTGAGGAGCAGGCTGGTACATACAGAACGTGCCAGAGACATGGTAAAGGCTTGTCACAGCCAATGTTTCACGAGGGTGGATACCTGCACGGATCCCAGACCTTGTCCAAGCGCTGCCTGATGTTCCCATGGCCCTGCCCCCTTTCCTTTGCTCTTCATACACAGCCTCACACCATCCCCAAGATATTCTGCTGACAACAGGTGGTGTCTTGCTTGTGGCTGGAGCCCTGGCTGCTCTGATCTGCTGCTGCAGGAGGAAGAAAAGAGGTGACTCGGGTGTGGGGGAAGGGAGTGCAAAGTGACTGTGAACTTCCCTCCACTCCTTCAATATGATCTAGCCAAAAACTATTGTGTAGAGATTAGTGTCATTTTTTTATAAGAATTAGCCAACATAAAGCACCATTCCATGGGGTGGGTATGGAAACCAAATCTAAATGATGAACAGAAATGGAGACATTTGCCTTGGAGTGAGGAAGCAAGATACATAGACAAAAGAGAGACTTGCAAATATATTCCTGGATTTTCAAATGTACATTGGCACACATTCAGCTTTATTAACTCCTGGTGTCAAATAACCAAATAAATCTGAAGTGTTTCCTCTGGCATATTCCAGTATGAACATGTAGCACTGTAGGAAATGACACAATGGAATCAGAGCATAGTGGCTCTTCTGGCTGTTGCTGGTCATCAATTTCCCTCCTGAGCCACTGAGGCCTGCGTATCACTGCGTGAGGCAATAGCAGTAGGGTTGGATGTGAGCACCATGGCCATTGACTGTGGTTATGGTTGAGATTAAGTTTGTGGTGAAGTAATTAAAACATTTGGATGACTTCATGGCTCTGGTGAGGGAAATACACATTGAAACACATATGGAGAAATTGCTGGATTTATGTTTGTCCTGTGCCAAGGGAGAAGCCCCAGAATCACACACGTACTGAAACCAATGGGGACAAAGCTGAGTTTAACTTCTTCTTTCTCAAGATCGCGTATTATATCTCAGTATTTCCTCACAGTATCTCCCCACTCTCCCCTGGTTCTGTTTCAGTGCCAAAACCTCTGAGAAGCACCGAGGACTCTGAGGCAGAACGCACCAGAAACCTGGAAACGAGTCATAATAAGAAAGCAAAAGCCATGGGTGCTGGAAAACAGCAGATGGAGCAGGTAACATGAATGGTTTTAAAGGCTCAGCCTCAAACACCAACACAGACCAACATCATTGCAATTAGAAGGCCTGGATCTTTTGCCCAGTGATGAGCTATAGCTGCCTCTCAGCGGCAGGGGTCAGCCAGAAAACAGCCCCTAAGAGCTGCTGCACAGGGTAGGCTCATGCAGAAGGAAGGGCTGGGAATTCATCTTCCTTTTCCCCAAACCTCCACTGAATCATAGAAATGTAGGGCTGGAACAGACCACAAAAAAATCATCTAGTCTGGCCCCCAATATCAAGGTTAGATTCCTCAACCCTAGACCATCCATGGGTGTTGGTCAGATTGTTCTTAAAAACCTCCAGTGACCAAGATTCCACAATCTCCCCAGATCCCCTATTCCAGAGCATAACTAGCTTTAGAGTGGGAACATTTCCCTTAATCGCTAACCTAAATCTCCCTGGCCTCAGATGACACCCCATAAGTCTTGTTTTGCCTTCAGTTGAGCTAGAGAAGAATTGATCACTGTCCCCTTTATAACTTCATTATAGAAGGTAGTTATCATGTCCCTCTGTCAGCTTGCTCATCTCTAGACTAAACATGCCCTATGTATTTGCTCCTTCTCCTGAGGTCAGATTTTGTAAACATCTATTATTTTTGTTGCTCTTCTCTCTCCCCCAATGTCTTTGCAACCACTGATTTTATAGGCATATTTCCACACCATCATTCAATTATCTTCCTGACCACATATTTTTCTTTCTCCACTAGGACTCAGAAGTCACCTATGCAGTCATAGCACCTGCAACCTTGAAGGCCCACACAACCCAATCAAAAACCAAATCCAAGCCTGATGAAGAGGAACATGTGCTATACAGTGAGGTGGTGACAAAACACACCTGGAAGGCAGATAAATAAGGAGGAATCCTTCTCTTTGTTTGTCAATGTATTTCTGCATCACTTCCCCTCCTCCAGGCATCTGCATCCTTAATCTTTTATACCCTACGAGCCCTTATCTGCCATGTAGCATACTGCACCCCAAATTTTCCCAATATGCAGACACCCAGCTCCTTGGCAGGTATCATATAAAAACTGGTGACCCCCTGACCATGGCTATTAAAACATCATGTATGTACAAGTTGTATAGAAAGAGTTACATGTGAGTGCTGGAAATATGATCTAGGTGCAGTTGGTAAACAAGATGGCTCTAGACAAGGGAATGTGCATTTATGAGTTTATGTAGATGAAGTGAGCTGGCAGATAAAGAAAACCACATGGCTTGTGTGCTGCTGTGAGGCCAGCTCTTGCCTTGGCTGCCTTCATTCACTATGAACTGACAATCTCACAGCTAGAGCCTAGACCAGGCCACCTGTGGGGGTTAGTTTTGCTTGACAGAGATGTTACATTGATAAGGGTGTCTTCAATGTTTAAACTCTGTGAAATATTTGCAAGTTGCTGCCTGCAGTAATCTCACTGCTAATGTGCATATTTGCTCTGTAACGGTAAACACCTACGTGGTCTGGAGAGAAGCGTGACCAAGTGTGAAATATGAGTTTACCACAAAAGAGTTTATTTCCTGCCCAGCTAAACCCCCTAGACAACAGACAAACAATCTATGGAACATCAGAGCACAAAACACTTTGCTGTTTGCTCCCCAGACCCACAGACAAGAGATGAGCATGTGAATGGGTCGCATCCTCCTGATCACTGGGGGAAGGGAATAAAAATCCCTGACAAGTAGAAACTGGTTTTTGGCTGTTTGAACTCTGAAAGGCCAGAGAGTCTGAACTGAAACCAGAGATTCCCCAGGACTGCCTTGTGGGTCTGCCTACAAATCCCTTTTGAATAGACAGATCACTACAGCTCTGTCTCTCTTCTGATTCCAATGGGAGTTCTGTGGCGTGTATCTGTTTGCAGGTGTTAACCTGCAGATAACTTGTTTATTTCTTTTTACTACTTAATAAATCTTTAGAAAGTTTCCGGCTATGGGTGTTGTCTTTGGTGCAGGTTCTAGAGAACCAATTGATCTGGGGTAAGTAGCTGTTGTCTTGGGACTGGAAGCAACTGAAATGTGATGTGAGTTTTGGTGTTAGTTACCATTATCCCTAGTCCTAGTGTATCTGGGTGGCAAGATGGACTGGAGAGCTGCAGAGTCACTGTCTGTCACTCCACAGTAAGACTGGAACAGCAACCACATTTGTTACTGGCTGTAACATACCAGCATTCAGTAACTAAAGGATTAAACCCAGAACAGTAGGTGTCCTGGAAATGTTGGCAGTGAGCCAGGAGCCCCAATGGGAAGAGGGGGGAAGATTTTTCAAATAAATCAAGTTTTGCCTTTTTAAGTTTCCTTGGGGTGTGAGTCAAGCAGGAACTGGAGAGAAAATGGACTGAGGAGGAATAAGGCCTGGATTTCCCAGCAATAGCTATGTGTAAGGAAAAAAACCTAAACTTTGGAGCAACAGATGTAAGTAGAACAGAAAATGTTTAGTTAGAAGCGATCAGGTTATTTTCTTTGGTTTTTTGTTTGGTTAAACTCCCCTGTGTTAAATCCCCCTGAAAACTGAAACTGAAACACAGGGAAGCAATTCTCTGTGTTTTAATCTTTGTTGTTGTCGCTGTTGTGTAACACCTATCACCCAAATGCCTTACAATCAATGTCTTTTTTTGTTTTATTAATAAAATTAACTTTCTTAAGATTATGATCATTCCTTTGTCCTAAGAAAAGCAAAAAGCAGGAGGTTCTGTGTGGACGTGTGAGATTGAAGGTCCACTATTAAGAAATTACATTTTGTTTTCAAGCTCTTTCCTACGGGAGAGTTAAAGAGTTTGGGGTTCCACACAGGGAGAAGTTCCCAAGTGTTTCTTCCTGGCTTTCAAGGGGTTTTTGCATTTGGGTGGTGGCTGTGTGCATAACTCTGAGCTTTCTTCAGTTAATTTAATGGAGGATGCATCCAATATACTAAGATTTTGGGCATTTGCAAACAGCCATAATCTCTTCTCTGGGTGGTGGATTGAAAAAAAAATTTTTTTTTTTTGGTAGCCTTCGTGAGGTCTCCTGGATCTCAGCAGACATGTGACCGGCCATTGCTTTTCTCCACAGTGATGAGGATGCTCACCCATCCCATTGGCTCCTCAACACTTTGCATGACTTGCCTTGCTCCCACCCTCACAGGCTCAGCCTTGGGTCTATCTGGGCAGGCAAATGGTACCTTTCCCCAGGGATGGATCCCTGGTGGAACCTGCCTGTTTATCTGGATTGTATGTTCACCCGGCCAGCAACCCAGCCCTGAAAACAGGCCATGATGTTCCCGCGTGAGAGCCCCAGATAGTTCAGTGTGAGCGTGTAGTGAGAGCACCGAATTCCCAGACTGAGTTCCTCACCCACAGCCAGGCCTGACACTGGTGTCACGTCTGTTGGGACCACACTGAATGGGAGTATTTTTACAAGGGGTATTTTTAAGGCTGATGCTACTTACCAATGTACCACCCCATTGCTACATTTGTTTGTGGCAAGGGCCCCTCTTCCCCAAGCCACTACTGGGAGGCCTCCTTAGCCCCCAGTTAGGGTTTTGCAGCGGGTCTCAACGGTAGGGAGCCCGGGCCACGTGCCCACAGGCTCCCTCCTTAGCTGCCTGTACCTAATGCCGGTCAAAATTGTTCTCTCTGCTTTCTTCCTCTCTGCCTCTCCGCCACCTTCCTTTTGTCCTCTCCCTCTCCTCTGCAGCCTCCAACTGCTGAGGCTTTTAAAGACCCTCAGCCAGACAGCAGAGAAGTCAGCTGGCCCCAATTAGCCTGAGCCAGCTCCCTCCCAGCTGCATCTAATTGGGCTGCAGTTCTCTGCTTCTCTAACAGGGGTTTTTCCCTTTTGGGCTGCCTTTGCCCCTCTCTGAAGCAGCTCCCTGGCCTGACCCTGTCACAGTTCCAGAACAGCCACTTCCTTTTATGGAATAAACTGGATGGGCCTTTATATTCAACATCCAAATGCCACCAAAAGCTACGTATGGGACACTTACAGCCCACTCAGCTAGCCTCATTAGCACCAGCACTGCAATGGACAGGAGCTTTTTTCTCCCCCTCTCCCTTCGTTTTCTGTTATAAATTGGGAGGTTCCCCACATTTTTTCCCCTTTACTCTCCTCTAAGGAAGTGGGTTAGCCCAGGATAGATATAGATATGATAGTCTCTAAGGTGCTACAGGACTAGTCATTGTGTTTTTAGTGTTAGAGACTAACAGGGCTCCCCCCTCTGACACTCCCTTGTGCTTGTCTTCAGCCCAGGTTTGGTTTTACTTTTGCTTTCTCCTCATCTCACTCAGGCAGAATATGAACCTGAGCTGCAGAGCCCAGTGTCAGTGGGAAAAAATGTTCTTGTCCCTGCCAAAGGCGGGGTCCAGTCCTGCCCCTCAGGCCTGTCTGTGAGCGTGTCTCCCAGTGTGTCTGTGAGAAACCTCTCAGCCGGATTGTCTGTCACTGAGAGCACTTGACTGTTCTGTGTTTGGGATCCACAGCATTGTGCAAAGTGTTTATTTTCCCATGTTTATGTCCGATTTTCCCAGAGGAGCACACTGTTTGGGGCTAGGTCACTGTGAAGGCTGTTCCTCACTTGGGCACTGCAAATTGGGGGCCTACAAGAGATTAAAACTCCTTACCGCTGTGTGTTGAAATTTCCCAAACTTTCAGATTTTCTGTCCTTGGATTGGTCTCACTGCCCCCACCCAAAAGAAACAACCCCCTTTGGATGCCAGGAAACCCTCAAGCTCCTTAACTCTCCTCTGGAGAGCTTGGAACAACCCCTGTAATTATTCTGAATGGCTGGCTATGCCGCCTTAGGCAGGTGCACACAGAACCGCCAGCCTTCTAGTGCACAGAACTCAGAGCACGGCCTGACAATGGTGATTTTATTTAAAAAAGGAAGAAAACATCCAGGTGAACGTCACTCGGGTGGCAGGTGTCACAGAGTGACTGAGAGAAGAAAGAGACTGAAACACAGAGACTTGCCTATGTGGAATTCACTTCGGAGCATCACACCTGGCCCTTATGTAATCACACCCCATACGTGGCTGCAGCAGTGTGCATGCACCATCTGTCTCTTGAGGTACCTTTGACAATTCCCACTGCACTGGTTAATGACACCCTTGGGGAGTATCAGTGTCAAGCCCACAGATGGAATCAGTCTGTCTTTCACACTGGATGATGAGAAAGAGGCACTCCGGTTGCTGAGGGCTTGTATGCAAAAGAAGATGGGGATCAGCAGTGTCCCTCTAAGATTTGCCATCTCTGAGTGCAGTGAGTTTTGTTCTGTGACCCAATATTGAGGCCATGTGTGCTGGTTCAGCTGGAAGCCACCGTGGTACACTCCAGTTACTAACAAATAGCTGGGGTGTGTTTATTTTTAAACTATTATAGAAGAAAAATTTTAAAACAAGGGATAATGAACAATATACCCTGACTTTATTTCTTTATTTAATATGAAATCAAATAAAGAGAAAATTAATATTGCAGAATTTTCAGTAGCCATTTGGTATCTTACATGTATTTGTTCCTTTGAGGCATAAAACTAAAACTCTGCCACCAGTGGAGTCATGGCTGTCGTGTGCTAATGTGTGCTAAAGTCTCTATTGGAGCAAAGGGGGAACCAGGTTTGCCCATGGCTTGGTTACAAATAAAGCCGAATGGGCAGTGAGAAGGCAACTGCCATGTTCCTGTTAAGATCAATCAGGAATCGAGCCACAGTGGAGAGGAGGTGATGACCTAGGTATCAAAAAGGAAGGAGGTGACCTGCTCACCCCATGCTGCTCCTTGAAGCAGGATCAATGTACACGCATGCCTGCAGGGCAAAAAGATCACAAAACGCTAAGCAGCCATCAGGGCAGGCATCATGGGATACTGGTGGAAGCCAGTTCTCTCTCAACAAAACAAACTGGCCATTTGTTGATAATAAAGGGAGGGGGAAAGACAGGTTTCTCTAGGGGATGGAAGCTTTTTGTCACCAAAGCTGGGTGTTTTTCCTGACAAAAGTAGGGTGTATGCCCTCGCTGTTTTGTCAATGAAAGGCAGGTTTTGGTGACAAAACATGCCAGTGTAAACAAGGCCCAAGTTTTTCACCCAGCTTGCCCTCCCCCAATGCAGAAAGTGCAACCCACCAACTCCTGTTCATGAGCGCAGTGCCCCTGGCACTTTGATGAATTCCCCAGCTCAGTCATTGTTCCTAAGGTGTTCCCAGGGGGTGAGTTGCAGGAGTGAGGCCATGTAGTGATGTCGCCTCCCCTTTCATAGCTGCTCCTGTGTGGTGAGAACGTTGCTGTCCCAGACAACTCCCCAGTGCAGGTTGTGGGAAAGTAGAGGCACAGGATGGAGTCCAGTGTCACATGAGTGGGTCACATTCCCTGTGTGCTTTGGTCTGTCATAGCAGGAGCCATTTGAGCTAGAACGCTCACAGGAAACGCCATCAGATGGGATCTGCTTCCTCCAAGGCCTGTTGTGTTTCCTAAAGGGCCGTCCCCTGGAAAGGTTCGACCACACAGTGCTGGTGAGACTGGATGTAAACTGCCTTGTGGGTGTCACGCCAGGAGCAAACAGATTGAAATGTGGGCACAGAGTCAGTGCTGATCCCGTCAGACACAAGGGCAGCACACACAGCCCAGCCGGGTCTGAGCGCTCAGCAGGGGAGGATTTTTTGAATGATCCCTGATAGGCAACTTTGAGCAAAACCTGTCATCCTTCCTTCACAGAGCCCTGGCCAATGAGGAGAGAAAGCTTAGAGGGAGCCAGTCAGAGGACAGCTGACAGGGACAGCCCTGGCTATAAGGAGCTACATATCAGAGCAGAGGAGAGTTGGGTGCTGGCCAGGACAGTGCAGGAGGGTTCCCAGAGAATTGCCGTGGAGAAAGATGGTCAGGCTCAGGGGGCTAAGGAGAGGGATGCTCCGGCCTGACACCTGCCAGGCTGCTGGTCGTGATAGAAGGTCCACTGAGGTGCAAGAGTCACAGGGGAAGTGGCCCTTGGAAGAGGAGTCGGTGCATGGAGGGTGTGGGAGGGCAGGAGCAGGCCGATACCAGAGGGTCCCTAGGCTGGGACCCAGAGCAGTAAGTGGGTGGACTGAGTGATAGGCACAGCTGGAGGCAGTGTCCTGGGGGGGCTGCCATGATCTGGGGAGGGACACGGGGGCAGAACAGACCGTGGCAAGAGTGCAGCAAGACGACAGGTGAGACACCACCCAGATGGGCCAGAACCTGCAACCCCTGGCCTGCCTGGAGCTGGCCCCTGAGGCTTTCCCCCCCGCCACCACTGGGGATCCTGTGCTGGTGTTTCAGCCTCTCCCCATTGCTATGCCACCGTGGGGCTGGAGCACACCAAAGCTACTCAGCTGGAGGTCAACAGTCCATGATCCAGAAAAGGTACCTCACCCCTGCAGAGGGGGATGCCCTGCTGAGGGCAGAGCTAATTCTCGGTGTGACCAACAGGAGGCACTATGGCGGTGAGGCGGAGCCCTGTTACACCCTGGCAAACATGGGGGTGCTGTGGGTTGCTTTGGGGTACAGAATGTCTCACCATCACTTGGGGGCTGTGTGGGGACTGGTACCCGCCCCGCTCTGTCACTCCCTGTCTGCACAGAGCTGCCTGGGACAGAGCAGAAACTTGAAATGTAAGCTTAAGTCACACCCACAGGCTGCCTCGGTCAATCGGTGGTATCTCCATGGGAGTCAATGGGGCAGATCCCAGCTGGGGTCAGTGGGTCATGGCTACAGCAGAGTCAATGGGGCCATCTGCCAATGGGAATAAATCAGTGTAACTCAAGGGAGGTTCCAATGCACCAGCTGAGACCTTGGACCACTCCTGGAAGATAAGACCCCCAGAGGCTGCTCCCAGACCCTCCCAGCAGTGCTGGGTGATACTGAAAAGCCCAGAGCCAGGCCGGATGGTGGGGGAGGAGGTGGCGGGAAGTGGGCAGCTGCTCTCAGCCCCGCCTTAGGTGAGTTGCTGCTGCCGGTCCAACCGCTGAGCGCAACTGAGCCTGTGACTTCCCCTGCCTGCGTCAGGGCCCATCCCCCTCTCTGCAGTCACATGGGGCCAGAGGCTGAGCTGAGAATACAGCTCCCAGACCAGAGTGACCAGCTCAGCATGGTGCTGCCTCTGCTCCTGCCCCTGCTGGGTAAGTGACCTGCATCAGCCCCCATCTGTCTGGAGACTCCCCAGCCCCACATCCCCCTCTGCACCCCTGTCCCTTCTGTGAGCTCTCACCCCCTCTCTGCTCTTCCCTTCCAGCCTCGCTCCAGAGTCTCCCCAGTCCAGTGACCTCTGCAGGTACCGACGCCTCCTGGCCTTGCTGAGATGCTGGCAGTGGGGTGGGAGGTTCTTTGGCAGATGGGTTGGGGATCCCCCTCCTCTTCTGTTGTGTGTTTGGAATTGTCAGGATGAGGGGTCCCGGGGTGCCATGTCATGGGTAGGTCAGGTGAAACCTTCCCAGGAGCAGCAGCTCCAGTCCAGAGCCATGTCCTTGGGGTGGAAGAACAACTCATGTTGATGGCTGATTGTGGGGAAATCCCCTTGGAGGGTCCCAGCTCAGGCCGTGGGGGAGAAGCTGCCCCAAGCCCCATGGGCACTGCCCAGCCCCTCACTGGCAGCCTCAGCAGAGAGTGCGAGAGCTGAACAGGCCATGGAGACTGAGCTCCCACCTCCCCATGACATTGAGTACCCCTGGCCAGGGCCCATTGCTGTGGGGCTGCACATGGAGGGGAGTCTCTCTGCCCCAAGTCTGGGCTCCCACAGGGGGCTCAGGGCCAGGGGCACAGACACAGCAGTGCCCAGTGAGGCATTGAAAGCAGGTTCTGCAGAGACCCCAGAGGAAAGGCAGCAAGTAGAAACCCCCTCCCCTTCCCCTTCACCCAGCCAACCCCCCTCACTTCTCTTTCTCCTCCATGTCCTCGAATCAGTAGGTCACCATGTGAGTCTGTAACTAGAATCCGAGTGGCCCTGTGGCAGAACAGAGACTGACCAATCTAGCGAGATGGCGCCATGAGCTTTGGTGGGCACAACTCACTTCCTCCAGCGCACAGGGACTCTGCTTTCTCTGCTCCTCTGCCCACTGGGGCCGTGGGTTTGCCCACCCAAGCGAATGACACTAACTCTGTGTAACGCTACCTTTAAGGTGCCCCAGGACCACTCTGTCTTCTAGCTAGTGCCAGGCAGGTCTGGAGCCCGGCTGACAGGTTTTCACCCGCTCCTGCCCATGCCCCTGGCAGTGGGTTGTGGGCTCAACACCCTGATGGAATGGGGGATGCTGGGGTTGAATTAGCATCAACACCCCCTCCACCACTTCAGTCCTGTCTGTGCACCCCACTGCCCGCAGCATGGAGGAGGGGATTCTGGGGATGCTGTAGCACACGAAGGGCCCTTCCTGCCCCAGTTCTGCTCTTGATCCCACAGTGGGAAAGGCAGATTCCCTCCTGGGCTCCTTCCTGGTGCCTTAATTGCCCCTCAGCACCGACTGCGTCCCATGCCCACGGCTTCTGCACCAGACATGGGAGATGGTGGAGGGAGCCGGTTGTGGAAAGACAGGGACAAGTTGGGGTTTGACCAGCTGCGTGGTGGGTGGGTTAATCTCACAGTGAGTGACTGCAGGCACTGGAGCTGTTTAGTGTGACACAGAGCAGGCCCTGGGAGACTAGATCTCAGTCTAGCAGCTCCTACGCAGGGAACAGAAATTTGGTAGATGACGGCTCTTCAGTAGAACCGACAAGAGTTCAGCGACCCAGGACTCAATGGCTGGGAGCTGAAGCCAATCGACATGGGAGAGGAAATTAGCACAGGCTTGGCCAGCGAGGGGCACTGATCAGTGGGACAATCCCCAGGGCTCACGGGGGATTCTCCAGCACTGGCCATTTCTGAGTCAGGCCTAAACATGCTTCTCAGAGCCCTGTGCCAGGTCACAGAGGAATCAGGGCAGGGCAGCCCTAGGGCCTGGGTGACACAGGAGCTGGGGCCCCCTGGTCACATTGGCCCCTTCCAGCCCTGGGATATAAAAACCTGAGTGTGTGAGAGGGAGCCGGCCCAGGGGTATTTGCTGGGGGCTATTTCCCAGCGTGGGGGCAGGTGAGATGAGGCTGGTTTGGGTTCAGATCTGACCAAGGCTCATCTCTTCCCCCCTCTCCCCTTTCCTCCTTCCACCCAGGTCCCTCCCTCCACACTGACCCCTCGGCCTCTGTTCTAGATCTCCAGCCAGCCCCCAGGCTCTCTCACTGCCCTCAGCACAGAGAGTATCTTCCAGGGGACTCGCTCACCCTCACATGCAGGCCTCCTGGGCAGGTGTGGGCTTCGGGATACAGATTCTTCTATCGAAAAGGGCAGCAGGACCCCAGCACTCTCCTCAATGATACTGCAGGGCCCTGGCTGGAGCTCACAGCTGAGAAGGGCCGGGCTGGGTCCTACACCTGTGCATACTGGAGATGGCAATCCAGTCAACAGATCTCCTCTAGGAACAGCAACGCTGTCTCCATCACTGTGAGAGGTGAGCCCCTATTTCCTGTGTTTTGGCAGGCGGGTCACTGGAAATCTCAAGCCCACCCCAATCCCTCATCCTGACTCCCTGGCTCTGGTGAGGGCCATTCCCTCCGTCTCTTCCACTCTGTAGTGGGGCTGGGGGCCCAACTGATGCTCAGTGACTGGGCAGGGCTGCGGGTTTGAGGGGCTCATTCAGGGCATGCTCCAAATTCTATAACACTGCAGTTGCCGGGATTGCTCAGTCATGATTTCCATCGGGTGTGGGATGGGTAACTGTCCTGTTACCGGTGTTACCCACCCTCCAGTGCTGGCAAGGATGCACCAGGATAAATCTTCTCTCTATTCATTTCCATCCATGTCAGGATTTTTTCCCTCCATGTGTGGAATAATTTCCTGTGTTTACTGGGTGGGTGCGAATGTGCACCACCAGGAAGAACACAAACCTAGCTGTGGGCGCTCTGCTAATCCACTGGGCTGCACTGGAATCTCTCCTGTGCAGCTGCACGAATGCCCAGCTTACAGGAAGCATGGACCAGGGTCCTCCACTGCCCACATTCTCACAGGGGGAGATCTCAGCTGCATTTAGGGAGCTGTAGCCCCACTAGAGTCAATGGAGCAGAACCCAGCTGGCGTGTATGACACTATCCGGGGGTATCCATGGCCCAGAAGCATGTCACTACCACCTGCCCTTACTGCAGGACAGCCTAGTCTATGCCTGCTGGATGCAGCTCCCTGACACCCCAGCCCCCGCTGCTAAAAACCTACCTCCCACCATATGCAAGCTGAGCTGGCCTGGGCAGGAGCTGCCCCCTCAGGTACCAAGCAGGGAGGCTGGTCCTCTGGGTTCCCAGCAGGAGATTTCTGCTTCTCAGGGTCTGCATGGCCTGGCGGGGCCTTGATTCCTGGGCACAGAGCTGGAGCTGGCTGGGGCTGTGCCCAGGATCCCTTTCTCCCTCCTCTGCCCTTGACTAGTTCTTCCTCTGCCCCTGAATCACCAGCCTCCCACATAGGAACTATCTCCTCCCTGAACCCCTTGTTTTTTCCAGACTCCCTCCCAGCTCCCGAGCTCACCATGTCCCCACCGCAGCCTGTCTACATCACTGGGGAAACTGTGACCCTGAGATGCTCAGTTACTGGTGTGTATAACGTGGCCAGGATCCAGTTCTTTAGAGATGAAGAGACAATCCAGCCCCAGGAATTCCCCCAAATCCTGTACCATGCTACAGCCTCGATCCAGATGGCAAAGGTTAACCTTTCAGCCGCTGGCACGTACAGCTGTGAATACTGGCGCAGTGTGAATGGACGAGAGTTCAAATCAGAGAGGAGCCAGCGCATCCCCATCACAGTGACAGGTGAGACCCCTGGTCTGTTGCTGTTTGCTGGCCCTGTGGCTGGGTGTCTGTTCCGTGGATGGGGTGAGACCCAGCCTGGTCCCACAGCTCCTGGCAGGAACACCCATTGGGTCAGTTTGAATCCCTGTCTCCAGCTCCTCTAGAGAGATTGGATCAGGCCTCAGGTGGAGTGCTGTGCCCAGGTCTGGTGCCATATTTAAGGAAATAGGTGGGCAAATTGGAGATAGTCCAGGGAAGAGCAACAGAAGTGATTGAAGGGCTAGAAAACATGCCCTGTGCAGCAAGATTGAAAGAAATTGGTGTTTACTCTGGAAAAGAGAAGACTGAGAGGGGACATGATAACAGCTTTCAAGTACCAAATTGGTTATTTAAAGGAAGAGGGAGAAAAACTATTCTCTTTAACCTCTGCTGACAGGATAAGGAGCAATGGGCATAAATTGCAGCAAGAACATAAGAATGGCCGTACTGGGTCAGACCAAAGGTCCATCTAGCCCAATAGCCTGTCTGCCGACAGTGGCCAGCACCAGGTGCCCCAGAGAGGGTGGACCGAAGACAGTGATCAAGCAATTTGTCTCCTGCCATCCCTCTCCAGCCTCTGACAAACAGAGGCCAAGGACACCATTTTATCCCCTGGCTAATAGCCTTTTATGGACCTAACCTCCATGAAATTATCTAGCTTCTCTTTAAACTCTGTTATAGTCCTAGCCTTCACGGCTTCCTCTGGCAAGGAGTTCCACAAGAGAGGTTGAGGTTGGACGTTATTAAAAACTTCCTACCTGTCAGGGAGGTTAACACTGGAATAAATTGTCAAGGGAGGTCTCCATCACTGGGACTATTTAAGAGCAGGCTGGACAGACACCTGTCAGGGATGCTCTAGTCTAGACAAAGTTTGGTTCTGTTTTCCAGACCCTGCTGTGGCCCTGTCCCTCTCTCTGAGCCCTAAGGACCCTGGTCCCTCCCAAGGACTTGTTCTCCCCACATGCCTGGCTGCCCCTGGGGTCACTGACTTGCAGGAATGTCATGCAACTAACTCTCCAGCTCCAGTTACCGTCTTTTAGTCACAGTACACGGGCAATGCCCATCCTAGTGAGTAGGGATGGAAACACGTAGTCAATAAGTCAGTTCCACACACCCCCCACCCGCCCAGGCTCCATGGTGCAGCCTGTTCCCCCAACCCCCCATGCTGTTGTCTCTATCAGAGGCAGCAGTGGGAGGGGGTAGAGGATTAGGGGAGGCTGCTGTGAAACAGCCTCTGCCCACTATGACCCAGGCTTGCTGCATAGAGAGGCTGCTTCACAGCCTTGGTCTTCAGGTCAATGGGGTTTGATCCCACCCACGGTCAATGGGCTATAGTTACATTAGAGCCAGTAGGGCAGATCCCAGGTGGCCTGGGATGCTGTCCAGAGCTACCCAGGGCTCTAAGTCTCTACTACCTGCCTCCCAAGTTGGAACCAGCTTTTCCCCCAACCCTCTTGTCCTTCCCAGCTCCACCTCCAGCTCCCCAGCTCACCATGTCCCCGCAGCAGCCTGTCTACATCCCTGGAGACACAGTGACCTTGACGTGCTCAGTTTCCGGGTTGCTCAATGTCTCTGGGATCCAGTTCTTCAGAGATGGCCAGAAAATGCTCCCCGAGGAACTCTGCTTCCACCCGCACGCTGCCACGGCCTCTGTTCAGCTGTCAGCAGGGACTGGGTGGCAAAACAGCACATACGCATGTGGGTCCTGGAGGACAGTGTCTGGGCGAGAGATCCCATCAGAGAGAAGCCGGCCCATCTCCATAGCAGGGACAGGTGAGACCCTCCATCCACTGGGGTTTGCCTGCTCTGGGTGGGGCCTCTCCTCCAGCGACAGGCAGAGATACAGCCTGGTCACTCAGCTCCATTTCAACCCTCCTCTGGTCGGCATTCGGGATGTTACATTTCAGTGACCTGGCTCATCGTGTCACCAGTACAATTTATGTCAATGATCTGATTGGTTGATAGGACCGGTAGGCAGAGACACAGCTGGGGCAGCTCCTGGAGCCAGCTTGAGCTACGTTCTACCTTTGAAATGCAGAGTCGCAGCATCTTGGACCAGTGTGAGCCAGGACTCCTTGGTCCCCATTGCGCTGAGTCCAGCAGCTCCTATTGGTGGACCCCATAGAGAGGGGCTCCTGCCAGAGCAGCCTCTGCCCATGATGAGTGTCGTCCTGCCACAGGCAGAGGCTGCTTCTGCGCAGCCTCCCTTTTTGCCCCCTGCTGCCTCTGATAGAGGTGGGGGTGGGAAGAGGGACAGGCCGCATTGCAGAGATGGTGCTGCAGGAACCGGGTTTTTAATTGCCTTCCCCCAGAGCCAGCTCCTGTTCCTGCCCCCCTTGCTTCATCTCCATAGCAAGAGGCAGCAAGGTGGGGAGGGAGTAGTCGAAAGTCCAGTCGACTGCTCTAACATCCCTACTCAGCATCATGCCCTGGGGCTCTGCAGGGGCCTGAAGGGGGCGCTGGTGCCACTCTGGGGCTTAGGGGCTCCCAGCCAGAACGGACTTTTGAAACCTGGGGGAGGTTTAATGAAACAAACTCCAAAGGTCCCATCCGGCCCTGGTGTCAGACACAACAGGGAGGAGTGGGGGGCGGGTGGATGCTTGGGCATTCCGACCTCAGGGGGAAGCTCCCAGCTAATCAGTTATGTCTGTCACAGAGAGGGCACTGCGGTGGAGGAAGTTCACAGCCCTGGGCACGGCTGTAGGGGAGCTTGCAGTGCTAACCCCTGAGCTGACAGGGCCGTCATTCTGAGCCCCCATCCCAGTCACTGCATCCATGACCATGTCGCCAAGAGGGGACAGGTTCCGATGTCACCCTGACCCCCTGCCGGCAATGCCCAGCAGAATCCCTAGGGCCCATGTTGTGTGTGTGGGGGGGGGGAGTTACTACCCTAAGTGTTCGGCATGCAGGGAAGAAAACCCCAGTGGGTCCAACGCTCCTCCCAAAACAGGTTTGTCTCTAGCGAGATCCCCAGCCCCAGGGGACTGGTCAGCTGTTGCTCACAGCTGAGACAGAGACACACGCCCCCAGCCATGCTCTGGGAATCCCAGTCATGAGGCTCCCTCCCATGGGGCAGGGCAGAGGGCAGGGAGTTCCTCTGGAGAAGTCTCTCTCCACCTCCAGTACCTGAGATGAATTTTGTCTGGTATCAGCTGTGCACGCGGACGCACACACACACACACACACACACACACATACACTCACTCTCTCTCTCTCTCTCTCTCTCTCTCTCACACACACACACACACACACACACACACACACAGGTCTTTCCAGAGATCCCTGCTGGGTGCGACCTTCTGTATGTGATGCCGAACCTGCCCCCATGGCCACATCCATATCCCTGAGCCACAGGTATCTCCCCAGAGCCTGTTCCCCACACACTGGGCTGCCGTGGTCACAGAGCTGTAGGATCCAACATGGCGGCACATGAAGCATCCCAGCTGGGGGATGATTCAGGGCAGCTTCACTCACCTTTGGAGCATCAGAGAGACACCTTGTGCCATGAACCTCAGCCAGGCAGGGGATCCAAGAGGGGAACAATCAGCCCATCTCCATGAGCCTGGCCACAGACTGGACATCCTGCCTTGACTATCTCCCTCTGGAAGAGCTGGATGGCAGCAGGGCCCAGCTCCCAACCCATCTGGCCTGAGAAGGCAGGACCCCAGATGCTCTGGGAGAGCCCTGTTGGCAGATGGGGCCTGCAGCAATGGAGGGAAAGTGATTCATGTCCCCGTGTCCATGGCAACTTCTGACCTCACATCCCAGCCCCTCACTGTATCTGAGGAAAATCACCTCTACCCGCAGCCCAGCTCTCACTCATTGCTGTGCCAAGACCGTCAGAGTCCTGAGGTGAAGCAGGAGGCTCTGGAGACAGAGCACGGGTCAGCCCTGAGTTCACTGAATTCTGGGCCCTTCCCCACTTTGTCCCCTGCCCTGTTCATGCAGACTCCTCCCCTTTTCTGCTCCCCACAGATCCCCCTTCCCAGCCAGTGCTGAGCATGGATCCCCATCTGGAGCACTGAATTAAGGGCTCTCTCTGCTCCTCACCTGCATGGCCCCAGGGGATGCTGGTGAGTGGAGGTTTCATTTCTACAAGGATGGAGCAGAGCTCATTGCTGGGGATTGGGGTCTGAGATCAGCCCCACCCTGGCTCTGTGAAACTCTCTGTGCTCAGCATCCAACCGGCCAGTCCCAATAGCCCTGGGATTTCACCTGTGGGTATGAGGAGAACATGGCTGGGAGGTGGATCCTGTCCCCCGGGAACCAGGTTGTGACTGTCAATGGGAAATTCACAGTGTCAGGTGAGTCAGATTCTACCTGCTAACTTCTCCCCAGAGAAAGGCCCCTTCTAGGCCCACACACTCCTACCAGCTCTCTGGCTGGACAAGCGAAGACAGGGCAAGGCACAGCTGTGTTGCAGGACAGGCAGACAGGAGAGGGGCAGACACACAGATAGGAAGGACCAGGGGCCAGTGTCCACCAGGCTAACAGAGAAGCATTAGGGTTCGGTTTCCCATCTCAGCTTGATGGCTCCTGAGATCCAGGGGAGTTCAATACAAATCCTAGAGGCACCAACACTTGGATGTCATGTGCATGATGCTCAGCAGGGACATTCACCTTCCTGTTCCTCTCTCTGCACCTCGCAGCTTCCTCTGGGCCCGGAGCTGGCTGTGGGTGGTTCCTTCTTCCTCCTCAATGGCTTCATCTTCCTCGTCTCCCACCGCTGCTTGTAGATGCAGGTACCCGGCTTGTTCTGGGCCTGGGGTTGTCCTCACAAGCTGGCCCATGTGCTCCTTGAATTTCATCCTGGAGCAGGAGGTTGTATTGAAAATGGAAGAGTGAGACCTTGAAACATCCTAGGATCTGAACAGGCTGGAGGCCCCATAAACATTTCAGCCCCCAACTGAGCTATCGCTATTCCACAGATGCTCAACCCTCATGCACCGAGACAGTTTCCTCCACATGAGGCCTGCCCCCAGTATTCCCAGCCTGCACATGGTTGTACGGACGTGTGCGCACACTCCACCTTGTGAGGCACTATGTGAAAGCTCACACCGCACTGACCAATAACCCCACAATGGCGTAGGTATGAGACCTCTGCGGGCGGAGTCATGGCTGCCATGTGCTAATGTGTGTTAAAGTCTCTATGCAGCAAAGGGGAACCAGGTCTGCCCAAAGCTTCATTACAAATAAAGCTGGGTGGGCAATGAGAAGCAACTACCATGACCCTGGAAAGAGCAATCAGGCATCGAGCCACCGTGGAGAGGAGGTGATGACCCAGGTTTCAAACAGGCAGGAGGTGGCCTGCTCACCCCGTGCTGCTCTTGGAAGCAGGATCAATGCCCGTGGAGGGACAAGCTCTCCTGGGTGATAGCCAGGGGGCAAAGAAGATCCAAGTTCTCTTCCCTCTAAAACAACAGTGAAAACCAGCACCTCACACATCAAGGGAAGGTCCTGACAGGGAGCCAGTCAGCTGGGGGTGCCTGGTTATGGGGGAAGGGTAGAAACATTGGGATGGGGCACACTGGGGTGCCTGGCTCTGGGGAGGTGGAAACAGTGGAATGGGGATGCTGGGGGTGTCTGGCTCTGGGGAGGGGTGGAAACATTGGGGTGGGGCACACTGGGGGTGCCTGGCTCTGGGGGAAGGGTGGAAACATTGGAATGGGGGATGCTGGGGGTGCCTGGCTCTGGGGGTGTGTGTGTATTGGTGGTACTTATCATTTTGGTTTTTAAAAAAGGTACTTTATAATAAAAGGGAAAACTTTAAAAAATAGTCTAGTAGCATTTTAAAGACTAACAAAACATATAGACAGGAGCGGCCGTAGACTAGCTGCCAGCAACTGGCGCCCTAGGCAAATCATGCAATCGGTGCCCCCCCCCCCACCTCCAAACCCCTCAATGATATTGCACCACCATTTGGTGCCCCACTGCACCCCATTTAACTTGGTGCCCGAGGCAACTGCCTAGTTGGCCT
Source organism: Rafetus swinhoei (assembly GCA_019425775.1). NCBI lineage: Eukaryota > Metazoa > Chordata > Testudines > Trionychidae > Rafetus > Rafetus swinhoei. The sequence continues at coordinate 3,254,994 of CM033433.1, read as the reverse complement.
ATATGGATGGGCTGCCCCTGCATCTATATGGTATCATGAGCATTCGTGGGTGGAAGTAGGTTTTGCCCACGAACGCTCATGATACCATCTACATGTTTTGTTAGTCTTTAAAGTGCTACTAGACTATTTGTTGTTTTTTACATTTTTCCTGTTACAGACTAACTTGGCTACTCTTCTGAAGCTTATTAAAAATTATGAGAAACACTGTTCTCTACCATACCTTCTGGCCTCCCTGTTTCCTTTCTCCTTTGGGGAGTTGAGCAGACAGGAGTTTTGGTAAAAGTATATCAGACATGTGCACGCAGTGCACGCTCTACCTCAGCTGGTGCTGGATAATCAGAGCCTCAATTCAAAAGGAGTTGGCATTACTGAGGTGCTCGATCCCCCCCCATGTTTTGTTGTAGATTTTCCAAAGAAAATGCTGGTGTTTTCTATAGGTCACTCACATCTCCCAGTCCTAGCAGAGACTTAGGATTAAACATGGCTTTCTCAATTAGAAGTCTTATACATGTGGGGATGTTGTGATCGTGAACACCTGGCGAGGCAGTCTGCCAAAAGCAACTCTGGCCTTGAATCTTTACATGTATGGCTTCAGTTGAATGGCTTGTGTGGAAATTGGAAGAGCAGCTCCAGAGACCTCTCTCCTTCACTTTAGAATAGAATCTCACAGCAGCCTGAAGGAAAACTCCTCATGGCAGACGGAAAGCCACGCTTGCCATGTATACTCAGCCTCAGGCTACTTACTGCTTCAAGTGCCTTCAAGAAAGTGAGGGTGATTCTGGTGTTCTGTGTTAGTTTTATTTGAAAGCATTTCTGAGTGTTATTTTAACAGGTACATTAATCTCTTACAATCATAACAGTTTATCACTGTGCAATAGTATGAAAAACCGTTACCTTAACTAGGTAAGTAACTAGGCAATTAGGAAGCATTATAGATTGCTTACGATAAATTTGATATGCTCCAAATCTTTTTTTACCTTTTATTCATTAAAACAATTCATTACTCGTTTGCTATAACAGTGGTTTTAAATGCTTGAGTGAAATATAGTGATGAAATTCATATTTAAGTTGTCTGACATTTATTTCTCTTGTGTTTTATAAAACTTTTAAGAATTTGACATTTTTTATGTAAAAGACATGAACCTAATGAGAACCCTATCATAACCTAGTAATAACAACACATCCTTTGTGATTACTGGCTCATCACTGAATTTGCCTCCAAGAAATAATTTTATCAGGACTCACCATTTGTTCAGAATAGGGGAGCGGGTTTGCAAATTGGTCTGAACAAATATGAACAAATTAAGGAGAAAAAGTATTTAACAGAATGTAAACCACAAAAACGATCATTTATATTTGTCTGTAGTTAGTAAAATAAGGGATTTGTTAAATGATAAATCTCCTAAAAGGTGGATTATTTACAGTGGTGTAGTGAGGAGGGTGGGGGGGAGTCGCCCCTTGGTGCTACACTAGTGGGGCCCCAATTTAGTCCCCCTCCACTCCCCTTATCATCCCTCTGCTCTCCTGCTTCTCCACTGCTCAGCTGCTGCCGGCTGCAGCCACCTCTATGCCCCAGCCGACCCTCCTCCAGCTCTGCTGGAGGGTTTATGCGTGGGGCCCGGCCCCAAACTGCAGGGGGTGAGGTAAGATGCCGTACAAGCTCTCCCCCCTTCCTGCTCCCCCCTCAGCCGCGCGCCAGATTCGGGGCCTCACCACTCCGCCGGAGCGGCGGCGAAGAGCAAATTTCGCCCTCCGGCGCATAGCACCCTCGCTACGCCTCTGCACACATGAGCATCGCCCTGTCCCGGCCCCTGGGCACGTGGGCAGCCCCAGCTGTTCAAGCGAGAGGCGGTAGCACCCAGAGGTGTGAGCGCGAGGGAAGCAGCGGGGGATGGGAGAACGCGGGCGAAAGAATTGGGGATTTGCCGGTATTTGCTTGGTTTATAGCGAGGTTCTGCACTGGGGTGTGGCACCGGTTTCATACCTGGTCTGCGATATCAGTGCGTCGTTTGCTTGAGTGAACATTATGAAATATAAACCTATCTGTTCCTGCCTCCCTCTGTATCCGAGAGGACAATGAACCCTTCCATGAGGCGTTAAATGCCCTGAATGGCTGCTCAGAAACCGCTTCCCCTTTTTGTGCAGGGCCCTCTGCGCTCTGTGTCACTGTGTCTCCCCTGGCGCAGTAATAGGTGGCGGTGTCTGCAGCTGTCAGCGAGCGGAGCTGCAGCGAGAACTGGTTCTTGGCGGTGTCTGCAGAGATGGTGATTCGGTTCTGGAAAGCCGGGGCGTAATCTGTGCTCCCACTAGCTGCGTATACAAGTCCCATGTATTCTAAGCCTTTCCCAGGAGCCTGACGAATCCAGCTCTAGTAGTAGCCAGAGGAAATGGTGTAACCAGACACGGCGCAGGTCAGGGTGAGGGTCTCTCCGGGCTTCACCGCGCCCGGCCCGGACTGCACCAGCTGGATTTGGGACCGGACACCTGCAAAGACACGAACCGTGACAGTTAAATCCTCAGCTCGCTCCATGAGGCTTTGGTCATTCCCCGGGTTTCCCTCCCGACTCACAGGGCGAGAGGGCGAGTAACAGCAGCAGCGACACCGTGGGGTCCATCCTGGGAAATGGTGCAACGAGAAGGAGGAAAAACTGAAACTCGCTTCAGTCCCTGGGCAGGCGGGTCCCGGAGAACCCAGGAGCTGCGATTTAACCCGGGGCCTGGCGGGGAGATTTGCATAAAGCCCGACACCATGTTACCGCCCTAGAAAGGGGCGGTGAGCACAGGAGCTCTTAGCGCTTCTACTGCGCTGCGGCCTCGTGGCTGGGTCACAGGGCAGGAAATGAACAAGCCACCAGCGACCGCTGCCTGCTCCGGTCCTTTTCTTTCTTTCGTTCTTTCTGACAGACTAGGGGTCTCCCAATGAAATCAATGAGCAGCATCTTTAAAAGAAAAAGAGGGATTTCTTCACACAGGGCACAGGGCACCAAGGGAAGGCCTTGCCATGGGATGCTGTGAAGCCAAAATTAAAATCGGATTGTAAAAGAATGAGATAAATGACTGGAGGGAATGAGAAGGGCCGCACTGAGTTAGACCAAAGGGCCATCTCGCTCCGTGTCCTGCCAGGTGCCCCAGAGGGAATGAACAGAACAGTCAATCACTTGGTGACTCAGTCCCTGTCTCCCACTCCCAGCTTCCCCTTAACAAGGCTGGAGACACAATCTCTGCCCATCCTGGCTCACAGCCATGCACCTGCCCTCTATGCATGTAGCTAGTTTTTTTTTTTTCTTCTGGAACCCTGTTATAGTCTTGGGGTTGGGGTGAGGGTTAATGAAATCACCAGCCATTTGTCCATGGGCCTTCGCTCCTCATGGCGTGCAAGGCCTTGCTCTTGGGCCTGGCCTCTGGCTAAGCAGCAGGGGCAGCAAGAAGCTAGTTAATGTTTGGCCATTTCCTCAGGTCCGAAGCCAGCCCCACGGAAATAAGGGAATATATGATGGGGCGGGGGGAGGAATTGACTATCAATTTGCTTGTGGGATAGTCGACTAGTCCTCAATATCCCTATTTAGGACACTGACAGGCCTCCGGTCTTCTGCCCCCATGCGGCAGACGCGGGAAGTTCCGCAGCTCTGGTTTGTGTACGAACAGCCGCAGGGTTCGTGTCACTGAGTCTACCACAGTAATAGCGGGCGGTGTCCTCGGGCTGCAGGCCGGTCATTTGCAGATGCAACAGGTTGTTGGGATTGTCCCTGGAGATGGTGAATCGGCCTTGAACAGCCGGGGAATACCCTGGGCCAATCCGTCTCCCTTAATATCAGTCACTCACTCTGCCCGACCCAGCTCATCCCGTAGCTACTAAGGGAGAAGCCGGAGGCTTTGCAGGAGAGGCGCAGAGAGTCTCCGGGCTTCTTTACATCCCCTCCGGACTCCACCAAATTGATTTGGGACCGGGCACCTGGGGACAAAAACGCGATACAAACATTAATATAAAATTAAACAGTGCGAAATCTCCGTCCGCCTCTCCAGCGTGTTTTGCTAGAAAATACCTGGCTAAGCTGCCACCACGAACACTAAAGAGACCCAACATTTCATTTTCCCCGTTGCTGGTAACTGCACAGACACCGGGGCTGCAGGGTGTCTCTCCAGTTGTAGCCTAGGAGAGAGAGACACCGATTTAAGAATAGTGATAGAGATGTAGCCCTGTTAGTCTAGTGCAGCTGAAACAAAAACAGGACTATGTAGCACTTTAAAGACTAACAAGATGGTTTATTCGGTGATGAGCTTTCGTGGGCCAGACCCACTTCCTCAGATCAAATTGTGGAAGAAAATAGGCATGACCATATATACCAAAGGGATACAATCAAAAAAAGTGAACACATATAAAAAGGACAAATCAAATTTCAGAACAGAGCAAGGATGGGGGGGGGAGGTAAATGTCTGTGAGCTAATGATATTAGAGGTGATAATTGAGGAAGCTATCTTTGTAATGGGTAAGATAATTAATGTCTTTGTTAAGACCCTAGCATAAAGTGTCAAATTTAAGCATGTATGACAGTTCAGAGGTTTCTCTTTCAAGTCTGGTGTTAAAATGTCTTTGAAGCACTATGCAGGTAATCAAGTCATTGAGACAATGCCCTTTCTGGTTGAAATGGCAAGAAACTGTTTTTTCTTTGTGATACTGTCTGATATCCGTTTTGTGTGCATTGATTCTTTGGCAAAGCGTCTGAGATGTTTGTCCAATGTACATAGCAGATGGACACTGTCCGCACATGATGACATAAATTATATTTCTGGATGAGCAGGAATATGTGTTCTTGATTTTATAACTGATTTGGTTAGGTCCAATAATGGTGTCAGCAAAGTAAATATATGGACAAAGCTGGCACGGGTTTGTTGCAAGGAAAGTTCCAGGGTTGGTATTAGTGTGGTATGTGTGATGTAGTGTGGGTACCTTGCTGGTTGCTATGCTGGGTGGTGGGTGGGTGACCCCCACTGGCTGCTGTCTGTAACACGGCCCAGCAGGACAGGGGATGAGTCATTATGCAAGGGGCTCCGAACCTGTCGGACCAGTTACCTCCCAGGGAGCGGAACAAAGGAAAGGAGGGCGAGGTCACCCCTGGCTGAGGGGCAGGGCTGGAAGAGAGTCGAGTAGTTTTCTGTCTGGTATCATGGAGGAGGCAGCCTAGGGAAAGGGCTGGAATTTAGGGTCCAAGTCTCCCCCATCTCTAGGGGGGCTGAGGCATCCTAGGCCTGCCCTGTAACCAGATTACATCTATGCTGTGCTGTATCCTGGAGATGCAATAAACTCTCTCTATTCTACTGGCTGGTGGAATCTGTTCTTGCCATTATGGGGGTGCAGGAGTCGGGGAAACCCCGACGCGCCATCACTGTACGTCCTGTGGTTGTTGGTAAGAATCAGCCTGAGGTTAGGTGGTTGTCTGTAGGAGACTATGGGTCTGTCCCCCAGAGCCACTCGGAGTGTAGTATCCTGTTCTAGTATAGGTTGTAGTTTATTGATAATGTGTTGGACGGGTTTAAGTTGGGGGCTATAGGTGATGACAAGTGGAGTTCTATTGTTGGTTTTCTTGGGTCTGTCTAGAAGTAGATGGTTTCTGGGTATTCATCTGTCTCTTTCAATTTGTTTTTTTATTTCTCCAGATGGGTAATGTGAAAGGAAGGTGTTGAGGCCTACCCAGAATATGTCAAATGAGCACCAGTTTAATTGTAAGTGTAAAGGAAAGGCAGCATTGTAAGATACAGGAGATGTAAAATAAAAACAAAATTTGATTGGATAACCAACAGTAACCCCGCTTTTAGGGAAGTAAGTAATTCAGCCACTAACATGCTCCCCTTCCATTGCCCCCTGTAGCCATGTACCTGAAGGGGCTTTCAGCAAGAAGAGGAAAATCAGCAGCAGGTTAATTTTCAGTGAAGGTGCAAACTGTCCCTCAAATTCAGGACCGGGAATTTTTATGCACTGAGGGAGACTGAGGCTCCGCCCATCAGGGGCTTGGATTTAAACAAGGGCTCCTGGAAAGGGATTTGCATGCGGGGTTCACAAAGTGGGGACAAGAGATTACAGGGTGTGAGCTGTGTCTATACGTGGGGATTTGTACCTGGGACACGTGTCCCCTAGGGACAGGGAGCACAGCTCAGCAGCGGGTAGGTGAGTCAATATGGGGGCCACGATTTATTATCAGGCTGGCCAGTGGGGTGGAGCACTAGGCCAGGACTCAGGAGATCTGGACCTTGTTCCTGCCTTTGCCCCTAGCATGGTGGGTGACAGGGGGGCAAGTCCCTTTGCCTCCCGTGCCTCAGTTTCCCCATCTGTGAAAGAGAATGTGAGCACCTGCAGGAGAAGTCCTGGTATAAAGGGCCTGGTTGAGTCCTAAGGGCTAAACTAACGTCAGGCCCTGCCCGTGTAACCCAGAGCCAGCAGGAGTCTCGCTCTGAGCAGGCGCCAGGCCCCTAGACGCGCTGCCCCAGACCTGCAATTGGTAAGAACATGGCTGGGGCTGCAAACACACGAGCGCCGCTAGGCACTGAGCATGCGCACAAACACACTGAGGAATCAGAATCGTAGGGCTGGAAGAGTCCAGCCCCCTGCCCAAACCAGGACCAATCCCAACTAAAGCATCCCAGCCAGGGCTTTGCCAAGCCAGGACTTAAACACCTCTAGGGATGGAGATTCCACCCCCTCCCTAGGGAACCCATCCCAGCGCTTCATCACCCGCCTAGGGAAATAGTTTTTCCTAATATCCAAACTAGACCTCCCCGTAACTGGAGAGGCAGCTCCAAGGGCCCCAGGTGATTTAAGTAATTGGGGCGTGGGAATGGCCGCTGCTGCAGTAGGTGTTCTCAGGAACCCGGCGGGCCCTTTGATATTACCCACGAGGTCCCGCAGGCAGGGCTCGGCTTCCCGGGTTCTTGCTACAGGTTCCGCTCCTGCTCCGCCTGCGGAGGGCTGCCAGCGGAGGGGGAGTGAGGAGAAGCCTCGGGGAGTCCCTGGGGGCGGGCACAGCGCGAGGGCGGATGCACCGGCCCCTTCCCGCTCCAGGAAATGCCTCCGGTCACCAGCTCCCTGCGCTCCCCGGGCCGATGGAGCCAGCACGCTCACTGCACGTGGGGCGGTCCGGGAGACACTTTGGGGCTGGTCTCGCTGCAGCGGAACCAGGGCGCCGCCCCCAGGAAACCCCTTCGCAGCCCTGCGGGGGGCGGGTTTGGTTTCAGCTCAGACGGTTCCCCCGCCCTGTGTGTGTCCGGGGCAGTAACACCCGGCGGCGCCCTCGGGGCTCGGGCTGTTGCAGGCAGCGATGGAAGCCGCCCTGGGAGGCGGTGGATCGGCCCTGGGCGCTCTCACAGCAGCGATTGTAGCTGTCCCCGATTGTGGTGCTGACCAGCCCCGCCAGCCCCTTCCCCGGCTGCTCTCTGACCCGCGCCGGGCAATGGCCGGTACCGCGAACCCGATCAGGGCACTTCAGCTACGTGGAGCCTCCGGGCGTCTTCATGTCTGGGCCCGACTGGGTCAGATCAGCCCGTGCCCGGCCCCTGAGCAAGCAAAGGGGCCGGGGGAAGGATGAAGGGGGGAACAGAAGACAGGGGGCGTCACAATACGTGTGACGTCACCACAGCGACCCAGCGAGAGTCCCCTGCTTGTGCGGTGGGTTTGTGGAGAGAAAACCCCTCCCGCGCGAGGAAAAGTCACGGGGCCCCAAGTCTCACCGGGTCCGAAATTTCATTGTCCCTGAGGCGCGGGAGGGGAAAGTTCTCAGGGGGCGGCTGGTGGCAGCAGAGAGCCGGGGGCTGCGGGGTGTTTCCGCGGGTCCCTCCTGGGCAGGGAGCGAGAGCGATTCAGGCAGGAAACACGCACCGGCCGGGAGCACCACTGGGAGCCGCTCTGGGCGTGGCTCTGGCTGGCGGGGATTCCCCCCCCGCTTCTCTGGTATTTAGAAGGTGTAGAATGGGGAGTGGCGGGGTTGCAGCTACACTTATTACACACGAATATGGACGGATCCGGGAACAGCCCTTCTCATCCCGGGGACCCGGCCCGTGGATGAAGGCGCGGTGCGTCGCTCGGTTTGGCTGGAGCAGGGCCCCTTGCTGTGAGCACGTGGCTTTCTCTGTGGGTTTCCCTGCCCGCAGCGCCGGGCTCTGAGCGGCCGGGACGTTCCCTACTGACCGCAGAGGCAGGATTGTGTCTCAGCTCCCAGCGGCTTCCCCTGCCTGTGTGCGGCGCAGCGACAGCGGGTGGGGTCCTCGGGCCGCAGGCTGGTCCGTGGCGGGAACGGAGGGGTTACACGGGCGGGAGGTTTGTTTTACATTCACCCAGGTCCGAGCCCGGAGCTGTCTGTGTGTCTCTGCTGCCTCCTCGAGGCTGCGGGGGGAGAGGTGAATCCGCGGCCTGGGCTCTTGCATGATCAGAAACAGGTTTCGTGTTACTGTGCGAGCGACACAGTAATAGCGGGCGGTGTCCTGGGGCTTCAGGCCGGTCATGTGCAGGTACAGCGCGCTCTGGGAATTGTCCCTGGAGACGGTGAATCGGCCTTTCACGGCATCCGGGTATGCGGTACCTGAACTGGGGTTTATATGAGAGACCCATTCAAGCCCGTTTCCGGGAGCCTGCCGGACCCACTCCATATAGTAGCTGCTGAAGGTGAAGCCGGTGTCTTTTCAGGAGAGGCGCAGAGAGTTTCCGGGCTTCTCCACATCCCCTCCGGACTTCACCAGTTGCACCTCGGATCGAACACCTGCGAATAAAGGGATGTTAGAAGAACCGGTACCAAGCCAGCGATAATTGTCTGCACTACTGGCTCTGCCATTTGGTCAGGGACTCAAAATACCTTCCAAAACCTCTACAATGAGAACCGCTGTGACCCAAAGTCTCATTGTCCCTGGTGCTGGACCGGAAAGTTTTCCGGGCACTGGCTAGTTACTGTGCAGACCGAGGGGCTGCGGATTCTCCGCGGGTCCAGTCTGGGCACAGGGTGAGGAGGGACAGATTTAAACAGGAAACTCTCACCACTATTTGCATAGGCCACTGCTTATACCGGACCCAAGCGTCTTCCCCTCAGGCTGCTAATTTCTGGCTCAGGCAGGGCTGAATCAGACCTCTCTTGCTGTGTCTGTGCAGCGCCCAGCCCCGGGCGGAGGGTTAAAGGGGATGAAAGCAGCTGCCGGGTGTGCGCCCAGTTTCCCGGTTATCAATTTAGGGCCCGATTGTACAGACATCAGGTCAGGGGTCACTGACTGGGGAGGGGGGGTCAGGGTTGCACGGGGCTGGAATCGGGTCTGTGATTGGAGGCCTGAGGGCCTAATCGCCCTTTCGAAGCCTAGTAAGCGTAGTAACTAGTAATAACAATACATATTTCCACCCCCACGGACACGCCCACCCCCAGGAGAATTCACCCGACACGCACCGTTCCAGCCCCATCTTCAGGCTGGCGCAGGGTCTGTCCTATCCCCGGGCTCATTGTCACACGCGCTGAGGTTCCGGCCCCACTCACGTGCCCATCTTCCACCCCAGCGTCCTCACCCGCGCGCACCTGCACCGCTCCCCTGCCAAACCCCGCCCCTCTTCTCGCTCCGGATCACCGTCCCGTTCCTGTCCACGCGGAAATTCCTAGGCCGCTTCCCGCTCGGATTCCAAGCCCCACTGCACGGCTGTGAGCCTGGGCGTTTGGCCCTGAACTAATACTAAGCGCCACCAGCATCTGGCCTCGGCGATGTGAATGTGCCACCAATAAGTGCAAAGGTCACTCCCAGGGCGTAATGTGTCCTATTAAATAGGCTGCTGCACGGACCCAGAATAGCGCAGCTTGGTTTTCTTTGGGGGGAATTTTTGAGTGGATGTGAGGGGGCAGGTGTGACGTAGTGGGGGTATCTGGCTAGTTCCTATGCTGGCTCTGTGGTAATCCCCAATGGCTGCCATCGGTACCACAGCCCAGAAGGATGAGTCATTATGCAAAGAGGGTCTCTCAACCTGTCTGACCAGCTACCCCCAGGAGAGAGACAAAGGAAGGGGGAATGCCTGGCTGGGGCAGGGCTGGAAGAGTTAGTTGAGTTGCTGTCTGGGATCATGGAGGAACCAGCCTAAGCCAGGGGCTGGGATTTAGGGCCCAGTCTCCCCCATCTCAAGGGGGGCTGAGGCATCCTAGACCTGCCCTGTAACCAGATTACATCGGTGCTGTGCTGTGCTGTATCCTGTATCCTGGAGAAGGAATAAACTCCCTCCATTCTACGGGCTGGTGGAGTCTGTTCGTGCCATTACGGGGGTGCAGGAGTCAGGGGACCCCAACGCGTCGTCACAGCAGGACAATGTGTTAAGGCCGGGGAAGTGCAGATAGAAGGAGTTTGTACACGCATTTAATGTCTGTGATTAAACCTCAATATCCCTATGTGCCCTGCTCACGACGGGCTGGGGACAGGCTGTTTCTCGGGGGGCTGTGCAGCGCGATCAGACGCAGAGCTCAGCAATAGCTCAGGGAGGGCGAGCTGTCGCAGAGATGATGTGAAACAACCCCAGCAGCCCGGGGCTCGGATATTCTACATCCTTCAGGGGAGATCGCAGGTCAGGGGGCGATTTCAAGGACGCAAAAGATTTCAGGGGCCCCTAGTACAATGGCTCAGCTCAGGCCTCGATTCAGGGGAAGCATCGAGGAATTTGCCGAAACCCGGCTCTGGGCGGGACACAGTTTTACATTTCAGCCCAGTTCTCAGTCTCTGGCTGCACGTTGCACTCTGCTCTCAGCAGTGTCACTGGCTGCGGGAGACCTGCGGGAATATTTGTCTCGTGTCCCTAGAACACAGTGAGTTCCCGAAATATTCACCCGCTGCTCTAGGCACCGACCTGCCCTTTCGCACTGATCCCTGAGCTGATCGGACGGAACAGCCTGGAACTGCGAGTCGCTGCTGCCCCCTGCCGGGCTTTGGCAGAGCGGCTCTCGCTGCAGCTCGGTTTGTGTTCTGTGCTGAGCCGCTTTCTGCTCGCTGTGTGCTCGGCGCAGTAATAGCGGGCGGTGTCCTAGGAGATAGAGGCAGCAAGGGCGGGGGGGATGAAGAAGGGTACTTCAAATTGGCAGCACCCTCCCCGCCCTCCTGGCCCAACTCGGCGCCTCCAGCCACCGCATCTACCTGCTACCAGCTGATTGCTGCTCACACCTGGCTTGTGACAGCGAGGGGCAGGGAGGGGACGGGCAGCAGGCAGTACCAACAGAGAGAGGGTTGTGCTCCCTCCTGCCCCCAATCCCGGGCTCCGTGTCCAAAGCCTGAGCTACCCCAAATCCTCCCCCGGCTCCGGTGTCTCCCTGGGGGCACATTTCAGGTCGCAGCATAAGGAAGCGGAGGGTTGGGAATTCCTTAGGGAAGGCGGAGAGGGGAGGGGAGCTACAGGGCAGACCCGGGGGTTGCAACGCTCTGTCTTTCCTATCCACGGCCCCCGCACACACCGAGCGCTGGAGCTGTTTGGCTGTTTAGAAATCCGCTTCTCCTTTTTGTGTCAGTCCCTGCTTTGCTCCGTGTCACTGTGTGTGTCTGGCGCAGAAATAGGTGGCGGTGTCTGCAGCTGTCAGTGAGCCCAACTGCAGATAAACTTCCTCCTTCGAGGTGTCCCTGGTGATGGTGACACGAGGTTTGAAAGCCGAGTTATACTCCGTGGTCCCCCCGTTCGCTGTATTCCGGATAAACCCGAGCCACTCCAGCCCTTTCCCGGGGGGTTGCCGGGCCCAGCTCCAATAGTAGCTGCTGACAGAGACACCGGAGACTTTGCAGGTGAGACTGAGGGTCGCTCCCGGCTTCACCGCCCCCTGGCCGGACTGGACCAGCTGCACCTGGGAGAGGACACCTGCGGAAAGGGAAACAAAGGGAGGAATGAATCACAGAACGAATCTGTGGGTCGGTCGCCGCATTTCCCTCCTTTCCCACGGACACTCACAGCTGGGGGCGGCGAGCAGGCAAAGAAGAAGCAGCAGAGGCTCCATTCTCCGTATCCAGCAATCAGGGAAGCTGGTCTGTGTCTGGGCAGAGACTGAGGCTCCTGGAACCGGGGATTCGTATTTACACAGGAACCGCCGGGGCAGGCATTTGCATGCGGGTTGCCTCGCCAGGTATAAAGGGAGGGACACGGCTGTGCAGGGAGCGGTGTGCGGTGGAGAGCGGAGTCACACTCCCCTGCATGTCCCAGCGTGGAATCCAGAGTCAAGTCGGGTTCATTGGAATCCCCAGACCTGCCATTGGAAAGAACAGGGCTGGTGCTGCAAAGACACGAGCGCCGCTAGGCACTGAGCATGCGCACAAACACACTGTGGCTTGGCGGGCTCCAGGCGCCCCAGACGATGTAATGTACCGGGGGCGCGGCCGCTGTAGTAGCTGCTGACGAATCCGGGACCCTTTGAAACTGCCCAGGGAACCGCAGGCATTGGCGTGTGGGGCGGATGGAGCCCCTTGGGGAGGCCAACCCCAGCTCCGCTCCTTCCACCCGCACCTCTCCTCGGGGCCAGAACTGACCCCAGCAGCCCGCTGCACCTGCACGCAGGTCCCAAGCTTGCCGGACCAGGGCGGTTCAACCTGCGGTTTCTTGTGAAGGGTCTTTGCGATCCTTATGGCGAGAGGGTTTTATGTTTTAATGAGAGTGGAGGTTCTGGACACAACACAGAGCCTCCGGGAAAGAGCCAATCACCGAACCGCCCTAAGTTCACTCATTGATCTAGAGGAAGGTGCTTTGTTTCATTCGCTTTGGTGAAAGACCAATTTACCAAACAAACCACTTGCATGTCTCTGGAGTTACGGGGGAAGCGGAGTTTTCTGTTGACAGCCTCATGCCGTTTGCCTCTCTTGGTGGAGAAGACCTGGCCTTTGTCTCTGACCCAGGGTTCGGTTCCTGGGATAAGGGACCTTTAAGGAGTGAGCTTTCAAATTGGGCGTGTTTTTAGAGATAATTTCCAATCACATCAAAACAAACTGCAGCTTTTAAAAACTGATTTTGACAACATTTGGGAAAAGTCCCTGTAGGGCAGGAGGTGATGGTGCTGCCTCAGATAACGCTGTGTGCTAACTGATGGCAACTGCTGAATGTTTTAGTGTTAGGGGAAAGTAGCTATTAATGGGAGAATGTCAGTGTGACGACGCGTTGGGGTCCCCTGACTCCTGCACCCCCGTAATGGCACAAACAGACTCCACCAGCCCGTAGAATGGAGGGAGTTTATTCCTTCTCCAGGATACAGCACAGCACAGCACAGCACCGATGTAATCTGGTTACAGGGCAGGTCTAGGATGCCTCAGCCCCCTTGAGATGGGGAGACTGGGCCCCTAAATCCCAGCCCTGGCTTAGGCTGGTTCCTCCATGATCCCAGACAGAAACTAACCTAACTTCCTCCTCCAGCCCTGCCCCAGCCAGCAGCAATCCCCCTTCCTTTGTCTCTCTCCTGGGGGTAGCTGGTCAGACAGGTTGAGAGACTCTCTTGCATAATGACTCATCCTTCTGGGCTGTGGTACCGATGGCAGCCATTGGGGATTACCACAGAGCCAGCATAGGAACAGCCAGATACCCCCACTACGTCACAGTTCTCCCCTCCGAGAGCGAACTGAGCAGGGTCACTCCGCTCGTGACCTAGGGAAGTTCGGGTCCTCTGCGTGGAACCCGCCCTGGGGACATGGGTGCTCCCTTGACTCGGGCCGGCCACGGCGAGGCCCCACATGAACTGGCTTCCTCTGTCCACTCGCCGCATCGCTCCAGGGCGACTGGCACAGGCCTGTCCTCTGTGGTCGCACCCATCCTTCCGCTGGCCTTGATCTCTGGCCAGGGTCTCGGCCGGGGCCATGAGCCCAGCGAGCCTCCGCTGGACAGCCAGGGCAGCCTCCACCCCCGACGCTCCATCCCGGGAGGTCTTCCCCTCCCATAACTCTCTCAGCAAGCCCAGAGGCTCCTCTATACAAGGTAGGGGCCCCTGAGCAGCTTTCCTCCCGTCTTGGGCCTTCCCGCCCCTCTGGCAGGAGTCGCAGGACCGGCCGTACCGCTGCACGGCTGCGAATATTCCCGGCCAGTAGAAGTGTTGGAGCAGCCTCAGCCGGGTGCTCCGGATCCCCGGTGGCCCGCAAAGGGGACATTATGGGCCAAAACAGCAGCTTGAGGTGATACTTTGGGGGACGACCAGCTGGACCCCATGCCCTCACCTTCCTGGGGGAAGCCATTCCCGAACAGGAATCCCGCTCCCACAGGAATCTCTCCTGGCCTCCTCTCCCCAGGGGCTGAGCTGCACGGAGGCCAGCCTCGTCCTCAGCCTCTGCAAGGAGGGGTCTGCCTGCACCTCAGCCTGGAATTCAGCCGCTGGGGCAGGGATCGGGACCTGTTCCCCACCTTGCCTAGGTCCGGGGTCCCCGCTTGGCTGGACCCCGTGTCCACGGTGATGGGACCCTGGGGACCCTGCCAGGAGTCCTTCCCTGGATCCAGGTTGCCAGCCCCTCGCTGGCTCTGGCTCCGGGCGGTGACTAGAGCCCGCTGGGATTTATGGGGCCACTCCTCCAGGTCATTCCCCATCAGCACCTCGGTGGGCAAGAGCGGGTGCACCCCCACTTCCTTGAGACCTTCTTTGGCCCCCCATTTCAGACGCACCCTGGCTACAGGCACCTTAAACGGGGACCCGTCTATGCCCTTCAGGGTCAGCTGCGTGTGGGGTAGTATCCGGTCTGGGGCCACTATGTCAGATCGGGCCAGCGTCACCTCCGCCCCCGTGTCCCAGAAACCCGTCACCTTCCTACCATCCACCTCCAGGGTATGAGGCACTCTCCGCAGGGGCTGTCCTGCCCCACCCGGTACACGGAGAAATCCGCCTCCCGAGGGTCAGACCTCCCAGGGGTGCACTGAGCATCCTTCCCCACTCTGAGCTGAGGTTTGCCTGCCAGCCCCTGCCTCTGGGGCAGCCTGCCCTTCCTCCAGCCCCAGCCAGTTAACCCTGGAAAGTCCCAGGTCATGGGACCTGGTGCACTGAGCCCTCTTGTGGCCTTTTTGCCCACAGCGATGGCAAGTTAGGCTTTGGGCTGTCTCTGTCCAGGCCCTGGCTGGTTCTCTGGGGCACAGACGACCTGTTCCTTGGGCTCGCCTCGTAGTTGACTCCTCCGTCGCTCAGCCGACATCCGGTCTCTGTGCGATTCCCTTTCTCTCCAGGACTCCCATTCACACCCGGACCGGCTCTCCGTGAACTCATCTGCCAGTCTCCCGGCCTCCTGGGGGGTCTCTGGTCTTCGGTCCTTGAGCCACAGCCTCAATCTGGGTGGGCACGCTTCATAGAACTGCTCCATCATGAACAGCTTGAGCAGCCCTCTGCAGTCTGGGCTCCGACTCGGACACCCACTTGCGGCAGTATTGCGCCAGGCGGGAGGCCAGGTCCACATAGGTCTCCCGTGGCTCCTTCTGCACCTCCCGGAACTTCTTCCTGTACATCTCGGGGTCAGCCTGAACTTGTGCAGCAGGGCCTCCTTGACTCGGTTGTAATCCCCTGGCTGTAGGTCCTCCAGCTGATTGAGCACCCGGCAGCTTCCTGGTTCAGTGCGGATGAGCTCCTGAAGCCAGTCAGCTGGGGACCGTTGCAGTCCACAGGCCCTCTCAAAGGAGCTGAGGAACCCATCTACATCGCCCATGTCCTTCAATTGGGCCACCACGAGCTTCTCCAAGCGTCTGGCCGCCCTGGGCCCTTGGGGCCCGTCCGCACTCGGCGCATCCGGGGCCCCGCCGCTTCTCCGCTCTGCCATGGCCAGCTCATGCTGCCGCTGCTCTCTACGGTCCTGGACTTCCAATTCCTTCATCTGCAGCTGGATTTCTAGCCGCCGCAGCTCCACTGGGCTGGCCCCTGCCCTAGCCGGACTACGGCTTGCAGGGCTTCCCTGGGAGGCAGTCCGGTCTCTTCGGCGGCCTCCAGCACTCCGCCCCTCCGAGCCTGACACGCTCCCAGTGGGGTCTGGCTGCTCCCCACGGGGACAGGATCCCAGCCCTGTGGCTGGTCATTCTCTTCCAGCTGGGCAATCAGCTGGGCCTTGCTGCGCTCCGCACAGGCAAGCCCCTCTCTGCACAGCTTCACCAGCTCTGCCTTCAGGAGTTGGGTGTAGGCCATCTCCCGCTGGTCCCCTCGGTGCAGACTCACCAGTCTAGTGCTGCTGCCCACGATTCTCAGGAACCGCGCTCTGTTTCCAGCACGCCTGGTTCCACGGCTCTTGCTTCTACTGCACCTTGTCGCCGCCTGGATGCTCCATCCACGGGTGCAGTGCATCCCACTCCTGACACCAGTGTGACGACGTTGGGGTCCCCTGACTCCTGCACCCCGTAATGGCACAAACAGACTCCACCAGCCCGTAGAATGGAGGGAGTTTATTCCTTCTCCAGGATACAGCACAGCACAGCACAGCACCGATGTAATCTGGTTACAGGGCAGGTCTAGGATGCCTCAGCCCCCCTTGAGATGGGGGAGACTGGGCCCCTAAATCCCAGCCCCTGGCTTAGGCTGGTTCCTCCATGATCCCAGACAGAAACTAACCTAACTCTCCTCCAGCCCTGCCCCCAGCCAGGGCAGCAATCCCCTTCCTTTGTCTCTCTCCTGGGGTAGCTGGTCAGACAGGTTGAGAGACTCTCTTTGCATAATGACTCATCCTTCTGGGCTGTGGTACCGATGGCAGCCATTGGGGATTACCACAGAGCCAGCATAGGAACTAGCCAGATACCCCCACTACGTCACAGTCAGATTGGAAGGAGATCTCTAGTGGGGCTCCCCAGGAATGTGTTCTGAGTCTGCTGGTCTTTATTGTCTTTAGCAATGACCTGGATGTTGCAATAAGATGTAGCAATTAAGAAATGAAAGGTGTCTAAGAAACTAATTGCGACAGGAAACGGTTTATAACACTCCGGAAAACTCGAGTTTCTACAAAACAGCAGAAATTAAAGGCTGTCTTAGAGCTTTCAAGATAAACCTCTACATTGAAACCATGGAATGAACTTAAAAAACAAAAAAATGAAGTCAGATAACACAACGGAAAAATAATATTGGCATGAACATGAAAAAATCCAACTCACTCTTTCTTTTTATTGAACAAAGCTGTCCAGCCTCCGCAGAGACCGCCAAAAATTGCCGATGCCGACTGTATTTCAAGTCGTCATGGTGGGGTATTGGGAAAAGTTTTCAATTAGCAATAATCGCGCCTCAGATTAACCTCACTAACTACGATATAGCCACTGCGCAAAGATAATGAAAAAAATTCCCCGGTGCCGTCACCCCGGGCCGGCCAGGGGCTCCCAGCTTAGGGCGAGGCCCGGTACCGTGGCGGGAAGCCGGGTACGAAGTGTCCCAGCACCGCTGCCTCCGGAGCCCCGGCAGCCCAGCCAGACCCAGCGGGCTTGCCGGGTTCAGCGCTTTTGTGCGGCTCAGAACCCTCAGCTGGCCGCAGAGGCCTCTGGGAGCGCTATGGAAATGTGAAACTTACTTCACCGGGAGGGATCCAGCCTGTGGGCTCCAGAGGGGGAGCTGCCATCAGCCACTTCCTGGCTTTGTGCATTTGAAACCTCACTTGAGCTCAGGAGTGTTCTAAGAGTCCCTGCCCCAGCCTTGCAGGAAGGTCCACTGGCCGTAGAGATAAACTGATTCCGGGGGACAAATAATGAAAAACAGGGTCAGGGGTGCTGGTCAGAGATTCAAAACAAGGAGCTGGATGAGGACCGGAGCAGAGGACCCTGGAGAGCTCCCACGGCTCCTCAAGGCTATGGCATGGAGCCAGAGGATGCTGCCCAGAGGAACTCTGCTGGGATATGTGAAACTGGGGAGGATCAGAAATAGGCCCCACAGTGGCAGAGCACCCCCAAGTCCAGCATCCTCCTCCATAGAGAGGGGGCCATTTACACATAGAGCAGCTGTCCCCAGGGATCGCTTCCCCAGCGCAGCACGGGACATTGCTCAGCCTGCCTGTGAGAAGCCATCGCGCAGGGGCTGGACACTTCCCAGGGGAGGCGCACGGGCGGTGACAAATGCAGCAGGGGCCGATTTTCACCGTGTGATTGTGGGGAAGCCCCCAGGACAGCGCGTCACCCCGGGAAGCAGCGACACAGCCCCGGACACTGACCGGGCAGCGCTTTGTCCTCCTGGGTCCCTGCCCGCCCCTATCTCGGCGCGTCCCCTTCCCGCGGGTTTGACACTGACAACAGCGGCCCTGTGATGATCCTCGGGGACGTGACTCCCTAGGTGGGACACTGCGATGGGTCCCGATCCACTGTCGGAAACGTCACAGGACGCCCCTTCCGGCGGAAACGCGCGGGAATGGCCGCGCACTGGGAGCGGGTCTCACGCCAAGGTCAGCACCAACCCCATCCGCCTCTGACCGCGGCGCGGCACAGCCAGTTCCCATCGACCCGCCTCTGCAACGCCCCGCAACACAATCCAACGCAAAGTCCCCCGAGGGGCAGGGTATGTTTGCCGGGGCCTGGGTTCGCACCGGGAGAAATGTAAGTGGCTTCGAGCCGCGTTGGAAATGTCCGGGTGCCTCTGACCAACGCCCCTTTCCCATCCCCAGCGCACCTGGGCAGCGGGTGACCGAGGGAGCGGTTCTCGGGAATGGCGTTTATAGGCAGGCGATGCAGCAGTGGTGAGTTTTGGGGTGTGCGCAGAATGCACGAGCCAGTTTGTCTCTGCAGGTATCTGGGAGGAAATAAATAAATTGACCCCAAACCTCCACCATGCTTGGCATTCACTGGAATATTACCCTGTTACGCGAGCACCACCCAGCGCAGAATCTGAACACAACTCCTGCAACTCAATTGCAACTACAAACCAGGCCAGCCTGAGTGTACTTCTCCGGTCACAGCTGGACGGGTAATGCTCATTAATTATAAAATACAAACTCCTTGGCAGAGACCCACAGTCCATTTCCCACAAGTGTCTCTGTATTGGAAATGACTAGAGTGATAACAACCACAAGGGGTGTGTGACTGGGTGGAATAATTTATGCGGGGAGTGCCCTGTTTACACCTGTGCACCACTGAACTGTTCACTCCATCTGCTCCCCAGAAGGACTTTTTTAAGGCAATAAGTTGGGGTAGTGGCAAGTGAACAGAGTCAGGGACATTCGAGTGGCAAGTTAGGATAGAGACAAACTCACTTCTGCAAACATTAGGAACCAGTGTCGCCGTTTTCCTACTTGCCGTGTGTGTGCTGGGAAAAATGTGCATCAGCATCTGCCTCCCCTTACACATCTCCCTGCCTCCGTACCCCCGCCCCCCTCCCACACCACATTATCTCCCCCTCCCTCCTTTCCTTCTTCCGTCCCCCAACCCTCCTCCGTACCTGTATCTGCACTTGAACTAACTTTCTTTCTTTCTTTCTTTCAAAAAAAAAAAAAAAAAAAAAATCCACCTCAGCCATTCAGGGAGAACAGCTCAGTTGCGTTTCCTCCTCTTTCCATTTCCATCCCATTGCCAGGGAGGTCGGTTCGGGAAATCTTTTCCCTCTGAGCTGATCTGGCCTCACTGAGCTGCTCTGAATCCGCTTCCCCTTTTTGTGCGAGTCCCTGCTGAGCTCTGTGTCTCTGGCGCAGTAATAGGTGCCGCTGTCTCTCGCTTCCAGGCCTCTCATTTCCAAATACACCTCGCCCTTGGAGCTGTCCCTGGAGATACTCAAGCGGCTTTTCAGGGACTCCTGGTAGTACTTGTCATCATCCCAGAACACAGTGGTTAGCCACTCCAGGCCTTTCCCCGGGGGCTGTCGGATCCAGCCCACTCCAATCCCGCTAGTGGTGAGAGAGAATCCGGACACGGAGCAGGTGAGGCTCAGGGTCTGGGAAGGCTTCACCTGGGCGGCTCCGGGTTGCCGGAGTGTCACCTGGGAGCAGCCACCTGCAAAGAGCCAGGAGAAACCTCAGCCAGAGCGCGGGGCGCGGCGGGCTCCGCGGGCAGAGACAGCTCGCGCCGAGGCACTTACCTGCCGCCAGGGCACAAAGCAGGAGAGACGGGAGCAGGAATTTCTTCTCGTCTCTGGGCAGCCGAACAGACACAGGCACCGAGACCCGGAGGGAGGGGCTCGAGCTGAGTATTGGGAGGGTCTGAGGAACTAGAGGACGGAAATAGTCTGTGCTGGAGGGGAAACAAAACCCTCATTTGCATAGCGCGCGCGGCATGCAAAGCAGGGGCCGGTTCGTTCGCTCTTTAGTGCCCAGAGATGCGGCCCCGGCCTCATAGTCCCCAGCGCGCGGCTCGTGCGGCTCACACGCGTCACCAGCGAGGTGTCGCCTAGAAATCGAACCCAATTCCGCAGTCCCGTTGTGCTAGGCGCTGCACAGACCCGCAGCCACAGCGAGCCCGGCCCTTGGGAAGGGGCTACATCCCTCACCCTGAGGGTCTGTGAGGGGCCTGCGCACAAGGGTGGGACAACGGAAGGGACAAATTTACTATTATTAACTTTATTTTTTTTGGGGGGGGGGGTTTGCTACCAGAAGTCTCTGCTAGGATTTTCTAGTGTAGCCTCCAGCCGCGTAGGGGTCCCGCCGACATTGCTAGTTACCTAACAGGTTGCTCAGATAAAGCACCAGGGTGGGGCAGAGGAGATGTGGATGCAGTTCCTGTCTTTGCCCTTGGCCTGCTTGGTAACAGTGAGAAAGTCCCTTGTGCTCTCCGTACCTCAGTTTCCCCATATCGGAGCTTCGAAGGTACCAGGGCTGCTAGGAAAAGACAAATGTGTGGCGTTTGTCCATGGACACGCGGGGTGAGGTAAATACACCCATATAACTTCCTGTAGACCAGAGTTGGGCAAATAGTGGCCCTAGAGCTGGATTTGATTCGTCAGGGTTAGCCACTGGCGGCCCCCCACCACGCTTTATTTACTTGCGCCTCCGCAGATACTGGGATCACAGCTCCTGTTGGCTCTGAGGAGAGCTAGGGGACTGGTAGGGGCCTACAAATGGCCGCACACGGGGCTGCTTGGTCCAGCTTCTAGCTCTAGCAAATGCTGAGGAGGTTCCACCAGCCCAGTCCTAAAGATCAGTGCTTCAGCTGACACTTCATAACACCCCCAAAGCCCTTGTGCCAGAGGAGTTGCTGGTGCTTCCCTTTGCCGTTAGCCTAATGGTTAGAGCACTTGGCTAGGAAATCATACCGCCAGGATCATCCCTCCTCAGCCTGATGTGGCAACAGGGATTTGAGATCCCACGTTCCAATGTAAAGGGGAGGGTGTGACGACGCGTTGGGGTCCCCTGACTCCTGCACCCCCGTAATGGCACGAACAGACTCCACCAGCCCGTAGAATGGAGGGAGTTTATTCCTTCTCCAGGATACAGCACAGCACAGCACCGATGTAATCTGGTTACAGGGCAGGTCTAGGATGCCTCAGCCCCCCTTGCGATGGGGGAGATTGGGCCCCTAAATCCCAGCCCCTGGCTTAGGCTGGTTCCTCCATGATCCCAGACAGAAACTAACCCACTCTCTTCCAGCCCTGCCCCCAGCCAGGGCAGCATTTCCTTCCTTTGTCTCTCTCCTTGGGGGGTAGCTGGTCAGACAGGTTGAGACACCCTCTTGCATAATGCCTCATCTCCAGTCCTTCTGGGCTGTGGTACCGATGGCAGCCAGTGGGGTTACCACAGAGCCAGCATAGAAACCAGCCAGGTACCTCCACTACGTCACAGTTCTCCCTCTGAGAGCAAACTGAGCAGGGTCACTCCGCCGTGACCTAGGGAAGTTCGGGCCCTCGCCACGGGATAGTGCGTCCGGCGATGATGTTGGCGCTCCTTGACGTGGATCACTTCCATGTCGTAGTCCTGCAGGAGCAGGCTCCACCTCAGCAGCTTGGCGTTGGCCCTTCATCTGGTGCAGCCAGGTCAGGGGCAGTGGTCGGTGTACACCGTGAAACGCCGCCAAACAGGTACGGCTGCAGCTTTGCAGGGCCCACACCATCGCTAGGCATTCCTCTCTATGGTCGCAGAGCTTCCGCCTCCCGGGCAGCAGTTTCCTGCTCAGGTACACGATGGGGTGACGTTCCCCCTTCTCGTCCGCCTGCATCAGCACCGCCCCCAGCCCGGTGTCCGAGGCGTCAGTAAACACGATAAAGGGCTTGTCAAAGTCCGGGTTTACCAACACTGGGGCCCTGACCAGGGCTTCCTTCAGTGCACAGAGAGCCCTCTGGCACTGCTCTGTCCAGATCACCCTGTCGGGCCTCCCCTTCCTGCACAGCTCTGTGATTGGGGCAGCGATGGAGCTGAAGTTGGGCACAAACCTCCGGTAGTACCCCGCCATCCCAATGAAAGCCTGGACCTGCTTCTTGGTCTGGGGTACAGGCCAGTCTCTGATGGCCCCCACTTTGGCCGGCTCTGGCTTCAAGCAGCCGCTCACCTTATGGCCCAGGTAGGACACTTCGGCCATTCCAACCTTGCACTTCCCAGCCTTTACGGTCAGCCCAGCCTCCTTCAGCCGATCCAGTACCTGGCTGACCTGGGCCACGTGGTCCTCCCAGGACTGGCTGAAGATACAGATATCATCTATGTATGCTAGGGCATAGTTCTCCATTCCTCAGCAGCTGGTCCACCAGACGCTGGAAGGTGGCCGCCCCTTTGAGGCCGAAGGGCAGGACCAGGAACTCAGAGCCCCAGCGGGTGATGAAAGCCGATTTCAGTCTGGCCTCCTGGTCTAGCGGCACCTGCCAGTAGCCCTTGGTGAGGTCCAGGGTGGTGAGGTAACGAGCTCCCCAGCTTGTCCAGGAGCTCCGGGCCTTGGCATCGGGTAGGCGCCAGACACCGAGATGGCGTTGAGCTTCCGGTAGTCCACGCAGAACCGGATCGACCCGCCCTTCTTGGGAACCAGCACAACGGAGAGGCCCAGGGGCTGGAGGACGGCTGGATCACCCCAGGGCCAACATGGCCTCGACCTCTCTCTCCAGGTCCTGGGCTGTTTTCCCGTGACCCTGAACGGGGAGCAGCGCACCGGGGGTGAGTGCCCCACCCGGTGGACAGCCAGGTTGGTGAGACCAGGCTTGTCGGAGAACAGCTGCTGGCGGAGCGCAGCACCTCTTGGATCTCGGCCTGCTGGGCCGGGTGAGCTGGTCCGAAGAGAAATTGACTCCAGCGAAGAGTCCTCTCCGGTTCCCGGAACAGGCCCACCAGGATCCTCCCCTGCTCCTCCCAGGGCCTGCACACGGCCAGCACCAAGTTCTCCTGTCCCAGCACGGCTTCATCATGTTAACGTGATACACCCGCTGGCCGCGTGTCCGCCCGTCAGCTGCACCACGTAGTTCACCTCGTTCAGCTGCTTAACAACTTTGAAGGGGCCGGCCCAGGCGGCTTGCAGCTTGTTCTTCCGCACGGGAATTAGAACCATCACCTGGTCCCCGGTAGCATAGGCCCGGGCCCGTGCATTGCGGTCGTACCAGACCTTCTGCTTCCTCTGGGCCCTGCTCAGGTTCTCTCTGGCCAGGCCCATGAGCTCGGAAAGTCTTTCCCGGAACGTCAGGACGTAGTCCACAACTGGCTCTCTCTCCGGGAGACCTTCCTCCCACTCGTCTCTCAGTAAGTCCAGGGGCCCTCACTCGCCTCCCATATAACAGCTCGAACGGTGAGAACCCCGTGGACTCCTGGGGCACCTCCTGTATGCAAACAGCAGGTGGTGTAGGTACTGTCCCAGTCCTGCGGGTGTTTGTGCATAAAGGTCCTTAGCATCTGCTTCAGAGTCCCATTGAACCTCTCCACCAACCCGTTGGTCTGGGGGTGATACGCCGAGGCCCAGGTGTGCTGGACCCCACACTTCTCCCACAAGCACCGGAGCAGGGCCGACATGAAGTTGGATCCCTGGTCCGTGAGAACCTCCTGGGGGAACCCCACCCTGCTGAAAATGGTCAGCAGTGCGTCTGCCACCGTGTCTGCCTCAATAGAGGGTAGGGCCACGGCCTCGGGGTAGCGGGTGGCAAAGTCCACCACCACCAGGATGTACTTCTTCCCCGTCCGGGTTGCTCTGTTGAAGGGCCCCACAATATCCATCGCCACCTTCTGGAAAGGCTCCTCTATGATGGGTAGGGGCCTCAACGCAGCTTTCTTCCTATCTTGGGCCTTCCCCACCCGTTGGCAGGAGTCGCAGGACCGGCAGTACCTCTGCACGGCCGCAAATATCCCCGGCCAGTAGAAGTTTTGGAGCAGCCTCAGCCGCGTGCGCCGGATCCCCTGGTGTCCCGAGAACGGGATGTCATGGGCCAGGTATAGCAGCTTGCGGCGATACCTTTGCGGGACCACCAGCTGCCGCTGGAGCCCCCACTCTCCTACCTTCCCGGGGGGAAGCCATTCCCGGTACAGAAATCCCTCTCCCACTGGAACTTCTCCTGGCAATCTCCCCCTAGGGGCTGAGCTGCGCCCAGGTCGGCCCGGTCCCTCAGGGCCTGCAAGGAGGGATCCGCCCGCACCTCCGCCTGGAATTCAGCGGCTGGGGCTGGGACAGGGGCGTGTTTCCCCCCACGGCCTAGGTCCGACTCCATGTCTGCTGGGACAGGGCCCTGGGCCCCGGTTGGGGAACCTCCTCGAGTTCGGGCTGCCAGCCCTCGCTGGCTCTACGGGTGGTGACCAGGGTCCTGTGGGTCCGTCTGGCCACTCCTCTAGGTCGCTCCCATCAGCACCTCGGTGGGCAAGTGCGGGTGCACCCCACTTCCTTGGGGCCCTCCTTGGCCTCCCATTTCAGATGCACCCTGGCTACTGGTACCTTAAATGGGGTGCCGCCTATGCCCTCAGGGTCAGCTGAGTGTTGGGCAGCATACGGTCTGGGGCCACTCACGTTGGGTCGGGCCAGCGTCACCTCCGCCCCGTGTCCCAGAAACCTGTCACCTTCCTACCATCCACCTCCAGGGTACGAGGCAGTCGCCTCCGCAGAGGTCGCCTGCCCCACCCGGTACACGGAGGAATCCTCCTCCAGAGGGTTAGACCTCCCAGGAGGTGCACTGAGCATCCTTCCCCACTCTGAGCTGAGGTTTGCCTGCCAGCCCCTGCCTCTGGGGCAGCCTGCCCTTCCTCCAGCCCCAGCCAGTTAACCCTGGAAAGTCCCAGGTCATGGGACCTGTTCTTGTGCCTGGTGCACTGAGCCCTCTTGTGGCCTCGTTGCCCACAGCGATGGCAAGTTAGGGTTCTGCGGGCCCTTTTGGGTCGGCTCCGCCCGGGCCCTGGCTGGTTTTCTGGGGCACCGATGAGTGGTCCTGGTCCCTGGGGCTCGCCTCGGGGTGCCTCTCTCGCCGCTCAGCCGAACCGGTCTCTGCGCGATTCCCTTTCCCTCCGGGATTCCTGCTCACACCTGGACCGGCTCTCTGTGAACTCATCCGCCAGCCTCCCGCTTCCTGGGGTTCTCCGACTTCGGTCTTTGAGCCACAGCCTCAGGCTGGGTGTGCACGCTTTATAGAACTGCTCCATCATAATCAGCTTGAGCAGTTCCTCTGCGGTCTGGGCTCCAACTCCAGACACCCACTTGCGGCAGTATTGCGCCAGGCGGAGGCCAGATCCACATAGGTCTCCCGTGGCTCCTCTGCACGCCCGGAACTTCTTCCTGTACATCTCGGGGTCAGCCCAAACTTGTGCAGCAGGGCCTCCTTGACTCGGTTGTAATCCCCTGGCTGTAGGTCCTCCAGCTGATTGAGCACCCCGGTGGCCTCCTGGTTCAGTGCGGGATGAGCTCCTGCAGCCAGTCAGCTGGGGGACCTTGCAGTCCACAGGCCCTCTCAAAGGAGCTGAGGAACCCGTCTATGTCGCCCATGTCCTTCAATTGGGCCACCACGAGCTTCTCCAAGCATCTGGCCACCCCGGGCCTTTGGGGCTCATCTGCACTCGGCGCAGTTGGGGCCCTGCCGCTTCTCCGCCGGCCATGGCCAGCTCATGCTGTCGCTGCTCTCTACGGTCCTGGACTTCCAATTCCTTCATCTGCAGCTGGATTTCTAGCCGCCGCAGCTCCGAGGGGTTGGACCCCCTGGGTGGACTACGGCTTGCAGTGCTCCCTGGGAGGCAGTCCGGTCTCTTCGGCGGCCTCCAGCACTCCGCCCCTCTCCGAGCCTGACACGCCCCAGTGGGGGTCTGGCTGTTCCCACGGGGACAGGATCCCAGCCCTGTGGCTGGTCATTCTCTTCCAGCCGGGCAATCAGCTGGGCCTTGGTTGCGCCCGCACAGGCAAGCCCCTCTCTGCACAGCTTCACCAGCTCTGCCTTCAGCAGTTGGGTATAGGCCATCTCCCGCTGGTCCTCGGTGCAGACTCACCAGTCTAGTGCTGCTGCACCCCACGATTCTCAGGAACCGCTTCGCTCTGTTTCCAGCACGCCTGGTTCCATGGCTCTTGCTTCTACTGCGCCTAGTCACTCGCCGCTGGATGCTCCATCCACGGGTGCAGTGCATCCCACTCCTGACACCAGTGTGACGACGCGCTGGGGTCCCCTGACTCCTGCACCCCGTAATGGCACGAACAGACTCCACCAGCCCGTAGAATGGAGGGAGTTTATTCCTTCTCCAGGATACAGCACAGCACAGCACCGATGTAATCTGGTTACAGGGCAGGTCTAGGATGCCCCCCCTTGCGATGGGGAGATTGGGCCCCTAAATCCCAGCCCCTGGCTTAGGCTGGTTCCTCCATGATCCCAGACAGAAACTAACCCACTCTTCCAGCCCTGCCCCAGCCAGGGCAGCATTTCCCTTCCTTTGTCTCTCTCCTTGGGGGTAGCTGGTCAGACAGGTTGAGACACCCTCTTTGCATAATGCCTCATCTCCAGTCCTTCTGGGCTGTGGTACCGATGGCAGCCAGTGGGGGTTACCACAGAGCCAGCATAGAAACCAGCCAGGTACCTCCACTACGTCACAGAGGGTGACATGGGTGCAGACCCCTGTCCTATTTCAGTCCTCATGAGTATTCATTTATTCACTGAGGAAAAGCTTCAGCAGGAGATAGTGAAGGACCCCTTCCCCAAATCCCCCATCGTCTGGTATTCAGGATATTTGTTCTGGGCTGTGTTGCTGCTGATGCAGGTGACTGTCACAGAAGCCTAATTCATATTTTGAAAAGTGACTTAGCGCTTGTGACGTAGTGGAGGTACCTGGCTGGTTTCTATGCTGGCTCTGTGGTAACCCCCTGTGACGACGCGTTGGGGTCCCCTGACTCCTGCACCCCCGTAATGGCACGAACAGACTCCACCAGCCCGTAGAATGGAGGGAGTTTATTCCTTCTCCAGGATACAGCACAGCACAGCACAGCACCGATGTAATCTGGTTACAGGGCAGGTCTAGGATGCCTCAGCCCCCCTTGAGATGGGGGAGACTGGGCCCCTAAATCCCAGCCCCTGGCTTAGGCTGGTTCCTCCATGATCCCAGACAGAAACTAACCTCTCTCTTCCAGCCCTGCCCCCAGCCAGGGCAGCATTTTCCCTTCCTTTGTCTCTCTCCCTGGGGGGTAGCTGGTCAGACAGGTTGAGAGACCCTCTTTGCATAATGAGTCATCCTTCTGGGCTGTGGTACCGATGGCAGCCATTGGGGATTACCACAGAGCCAGCATAGGAACTAGCCAGATACCCCCACTACGTCACACCCCCACTGGCTGCCATCGGTACCACAGCCCAGAAGGACTGGAGATGAGGCATTATGCAAAGAGGGTGTCTCAACCTGTCTGACCAGCTACCCCCCAAGGAGAGAGACAAAGGAAGGGGAAATGCTGCCCTGGCTGGGGGCAGGGCTGGAAGAGAGTGGGTTAGTTTCTGTCTGGGATCATGGAGGAACCAGCCTAAGCCAGGGGCTGGGATTTAGGGGCCCAATCTCCCCATCGCAAGGGGGCTGAGGCATCCTAGACCTGCCCTGTAACCAGATTACATCGGTGCTGTGCTGTATCCTGGAGAAGGAATAAACTCCCTCCATTCTACGGGCTGGTGGAGTCTGTTCGTGCCATTACAGGGGTGCAGGAGTCAGGGGACCCCAACGCGTCGTCACAGCGCTACCATCAGGAAACTCTACTTACCATGAGGCCTAAGCCAGTTGGAGGCCTATGAGGTCTGGAGTGACAAAAGGCGAATGGGGAATTAGCAGGAGCGCTGGTTCTCTCACTGGGGTATTTGAACAGCTGTAGCTGCTGTTTGTGTCACTGTGTCCCGAGCGCAGTAATACGTGGCGGTGTCATCGGCTCGCAGGCTGCTCAGCTCATGGAGTTGTCCCCGGTGATGGTGAATCGCCCCTGGAATGCCGGGGCATAGCCAGTGACACCATTGCAAAATCATGTGCTTAGGGCTTCTCTGAACATAGCGGCACGAGATGTTGGAGTGACTTTGAATACGTTCAGAAACTGCCCATTGGTGCCAGAACCGAGAGAGGTAGCGACAGCATGAGTTGGCCCTGGCAGAGCGGAGAACCGGCGGGGCCCCGGCTGCGCCGAGTGCGGATGGGCCCCAGGGTTCCAGGGCTGGCAGACACTTGGAGAGGCTCGTGGTGGCCCAATTGAAGGACATGGGTGACATAGACGGGTTCCTCAGCTCCTTTGAGAGGGCCTGTGGACTGCAACGGGTCCCCCCAGATGACTGGCTGCAGGAGCTCATCCCCGCACTGAACCAGGAGGCCACCGGAGTGCTCAATCAGCTGGAGGACCTACAGCCAGGGGATTACAACCGAGTCAAGGAGGCCCTGCTGCGCAAGTTCGGGCTGACCCCAGAGATGTACAGGAAGAAGTTCCAGGGGTGCAGAAGGAGCCACGGGAGACCTATGTGGACCTGGCCTCCCGCCTGGCGCAATACTGCCGCAAGTGGGTGTCTGGAGTCGGAGCCCAGACTGCAGAGGAGCTGCTCAAGCTGTTCATGATGGAGCAGTTCTATGAAGCGTGCACACCCAAACTGAGGCTGTGGCTCAAGGACTGAAGACCAGAGAACCCTCAGGAGGCCGGGAGACTGGCAGATGAGTTCACGGAGAGCCGGTCAGGGTGTGAACGGGAGTCCCGGAGAGAAAGGGAATAGCGCAGAGACCAGATCTCGGCTGAGCGACTGAGAGAGTCAACTACGAGGTGAACCTAAGGAACAGGTCGTCAGTGCCCCAGAGAACCAGCCAGGGCCTGGACAGAGACAGCCCAAAGGGGCCCGCAGGTCCTAACTTGCCATCGCTGTGGGCAAAAAGGCCACAAGAGGGCTCAGTGCACCAGGTCCCATGACCTGGGACTTTCCAGGGTTAACTGGCTGGACGAAGGGCAGGCTGCCCCAGAGGCAGGGGCTGGCCGGTAAACCTCAGCTCAGAGTGGGGGCAAGGATGCTCAGTTCACCTCCCCTGGGAGGTCTGACCCTCGGGAGGCGGATTTCTCCGTGTACCGGGTGGGGGCAGGGCGGCCCCTGCGGAGTGAGTGCCTCATACCCCTGGAGGTGGATGGTAGGAAGGTGACGGGCTTCTGGGACATGGGGGCGGAGGTGACGCTGGCCCGATCCGACATAGTGGCCCCAGATCGGGTACTACCCCACACGCAGCTGACCCTGAAGGGCATAGACAAGTCCCCGTTTAAAGTGCCTGTTGCCAGGGTGCATCTGAAATGGGGGGCCAAGGAAGGGCTCAAGGAAGTGGGGGTGCACCCGCACTTGCCCACCGAGGTGCTGATGGGGAATAGAAACCAGCATAGAAACCAGCCAGATACCCCCACTATGTAACAGTTCTCCTCCCTCCGAGAGCGAACTGAGCAGGGTCACTCCGCTCGTGACCTAGGGAAGTTCGGGTCCTCTGCGTGGGAACCCGCCCTGGGGACATGGGTGCTCCCCTTGACTCAGGCCGGCCGCGGTGAGGCCCCACATGAATTGGCTTCCCTCTGTCCACTCGCCGCACCACTCCAGGGCGACTGGCACAGGCCTGTCCTCGGTGGTCGCACCCACCCTTCCACTGGCCTTGATCTCTGGCCAGGGTCTCTCGGGCCACGGCCATGAGCCCAGCGAGCCTTCTCTGGACAGCCAGGGCGGCCTCCACCCCCGACGCTCCATCCAGGGGGGTCTTCCCCTCCCATAACTCTCTCAGCAAGCCCAGAGGCTCCTCTATATGGGGTAGAGACACCCAAGCCGCTTTCCTCCTGTCTTGGGCCTTCCGCCCCTCTGGCAGGAGTTGCAGGACCGGCAGTACCGCTGCACAGCTGCAAATATCCCGGCCAGTAGAAGTGTTGGAGCAGCCTCAGCTGGGTGCCCTGGATCCCCGTGGCCCGCCACAGGGACGTCGTGGGCCAAATACAGCAGCTTGAGGCGATGCTTTTGGGGACTACCAGCTGCTGCTGGACCCCATGCCTTCACCTTCCTGGGGGGAAGCCATTCCCAGAACAGGGTGTGACGTAGTGGGGGGGAACTTGCTGGTTTCTATGGGTCTGTGGTAACACCCACTGGATGTTGTCAGTACCACGGCCCAGTAAGACAGGGGATGAGTCATTATGCAAAGAGGGTCTCTCAACCTTTCTGACCAGCTACCCCCCATGGAGAGAAACAAAGGAAGGTGGAATGCTGCCCTGGCTGGGGCAGGGCTGGAGGAGGTTGGTTAGTCTCTGTCTGGGATCATGGAGGAAGCAGCCTAAGCAACAGGCTGGGGGTTTAGAAGCCGAGACCCCCCCCCATATCAAGGGGGGCTGAGGCATCCTAGGCCTGCCCTGTAACCAGATAACATCTGTGCTGTGCTTTATCCTGGAGAAGCAATAAACTCCTCTATTCTACTGGCTAGTTGTGATGGCCGTTGGGGTTCCCCGTCTCCTGCACCCCGTAATGGCATGAGCGGACTCCACCAGCCAGTAGAATAGAGGAGTTTATTGCTTCTCCAGGATACAGCACAGCACAGATGTCATCTGGTTACAGGAACTGCAGCTAAGAGGCCTCAGTGCCCCCCTCTGAGATGGGGGGTGGCTGGGCCCTACAATCCCAGCCCCTGGCTTAGGCTGGTTCCTCCATGATCCCAGCCAGAAACTAAATCACTCACCCCCAGCCCTGCCCCCATCCAGGGTTCCACTCCCCTGCTTCCCATTGTTCCTCCCCATGGGAGATACCTGTCTGACAAGTTTCGAAGCCCCCTTGCATAATGACTCATCCACTGCCCTGCTGGGCTGTGCTGCAGACAGCAGCCAGTGGAGGTCACTCACAACCCACTACCTCACACTAGTGGAGTCTGTTCGTGCCATTTCGGGGGTGCAGGAGACGGGAAAACCCCAACTTTTTCCTGTGTGCCCTCACAGAAACATCTCTGGGGCCTCCCCCTCCCAGCGCAATGACCAGCCTGTGGGCAGAGCCGGGTCTTGGCTCTCCGGTCTCCCGGTTCTGCTCCCGGCCTCGGTGTGTGTGAGTCACTGGGGACGCTGGGCGAGGAGGGCGGACGGGACACGGGCCGGTCACTGGCTGGAGAGGCACCGAACGTGCGGGACTGGCGGAGCAGAGAGAACGCTGCGGGGCGGGGCGGCGGTTCCTGCTCTCAGCGGCTCTCACAAGGAGGCTGCTTCTCCGCACGGCTGGTTTTTGTACTGGTTC
The DNA here is from genome assembly GCA_019425775.1 of Rafetus swinhoei. Lineage (NCBI taxonomy): Eukaryota > Metazoa > Chordata > Testudines > Trionychidae > Rafetus > Rafetus swinhoei. The sequence continues at coordinate 3,223,546 of CM033433.1, read as the reverse complement.
AGAAGGCTTTTCCAAAGCTGTGTGTATCTGGCGCAGAGATACACCGCGCTGTCTGCGGGCTGCAGGCCGCTCAGCTGCAGGGACACTTGACTTTTGGAGGTGTCCCTGGTGATGCTGAGGCGACTTTTGAGAGCAGCGTTATAAGCAGTGCCTGCGTCAGGCCAGATACCTCCGACCCATACCAGCCCCTTCCCGCTGCTTGGCGGCCCACTGCACCCCGTAGCTAGTGAGAGAGAATCCGGACACGGCGCAGGTCAGTGTGAGGGTCTCCCCAGGCTTTTTGACTCCCCCACCGGACTCCACCAGGCTGATCTGGGACCAGACACCTGCAAGGGAAGGAGGAGAAGGAAATAAAGGGGAGATTCCGGAGGCGCAGTTACTAGGCGACATTCGGTCCCTGGGCGCAGCTGCAACACAACCCGTCCTTACCCGCTGGGAGCAGCAGGAGGAGGGCGCTGGCCAGGCTGGGGTCATAGCTGCGGCTGGCGGCTCGTTCCCAGGCGGAATAGAAGCTGCAGCCCTGCGCTGGCTCTGAGCGGTGGGAGCGACCAGCGACCGGCTATGAACAGGCCCAGGGCAGCTCATTTGCGTGGGCCAAAGGCGGGGCTAATAGAACTGGGGGACCCGGCGGAGTGTGACGCAGCATCCCGCTGGGCTATATAACGGCAGGCGGGTCAGTGAGTCCGAATTCAAACAGGGAAACCTCCCTGGACATGTCTATTGTGCCCTTCTATGGGCTGCACAATTGAAAACCACTGAATGCAGGCTATACTCTCTACCTACCTACCTATCTATGTTCCCTCCTATGTTCTGTACCAGCCACCAGGGCCGGCTCTAGGTTTTCTGCTACCCCAAGCAAAAAAATGTTTGGCTGCTCCCCCTTTTTTGACAGAGGCACGAGTGGATTGGGACCTGGGATCCTGGATGAGTCCGGGGAAACAGAAGGCAGGGAGCGTCACAGAAAGTGTGACGTCACCGCTGAGACCTAGCGAGAGGCTCCTGCTTGTGCTGTGGGTTTGTGGAGCCTCCCTGAGCCGCCGCAAGGAAAATTCACCGGGCCCTAAGTGTCGTTGCCTACCGGGCCTGGGAGGGGAAAGTTCTCAGGGAGGCGGCCTAATGGTTGCCCAGACCCAGGAGGCTGCGGGTTCTCCCTGCGGGTCCCTCCTAGGCAGGGAACGAGAGCGATTCAGGCAGGAAACAGGCACTAGCCGGTAATACCATTGGGAGCCGCCCTTAGCCTGGCTCTGGCTGGCAGGGTTAGAAGGTGTAGAACTGGGCGGGGAGGTGCAGATAGAATCGATTTGACACCGAGGGAAGGATCCGGGAATCGCCCTTCTCAGCCCCGGGTCCCGGCCCATGGGTCTGGGCGCGGTGCGAAGCTCGGGTCTGCTGGAGCAGGGCCCCTCGCTGTGAGCACGAGGCTTTCTCTGTTAGTTTCCTCGGCCCGCAGCTCCGGGCTCTAACCGGCCTGGACCTTCCCTGCTGACCATAGGGGGAGGTTTGTGTCTGAGCTCCCAGCGGCTTCTCCTGCCCGTGTCCGGCGCCGCGACAGCTAACGGGGTCCCCGGGCTGCAGGCCGGTCCGTGGCGGGAACTGAGGGATTCACACTGGCGGGAGGTTTGTGTTAAGGTCGGTGTGCCTCTGCTGCCCCCTCGCGGGTGCCGGGGGAAGGGCGGTTCCTCAGCCTGAGTTTTTGCATGATCAGAAACATGTTTCGTGTCACTGTGTCTATCCCGCACAGTAATAGCGGGCGGTGTCCGCGGGCTTCAGGCCGGTCATTTGCAGGTACAACGTGCTCTGGGAATTGTCCCTGGAGATGGTGAATCGGCCTTTCACGGAATCCGGGTATGCGGTCCATAAACTGGGGTTTATATAAGCGACCCATTCAAGCCCCTTCCCAGGAGCCTGCCGGACCCAGTCCATATAGAGGCTGCTGAAGGTGAAGCCGGAGGCCTTGCAGGAGAGGCGCAGAGAGTCTCCGGGCTTCTTCACATCCCCTCCGGACTCCACCAGCACTTGGCACCGGACACCTGCAAATACAGACCGGTTCTTAATATCGGTATAAAATCAGCCCTAACGCACTATTCCTCCAATCGGGCTAGTGATTCAGAACAAGAAAATACCTTCGAAAGCTGCTGCGACGAAACACAGAAGGAGCCAAATTCTCATTGTCCCGGGTATGGGCGGGAAAAGTTCTCAGGGGACTGCGTGATAAACGCGGATTTGTCCCGGCACTTGCAGCCTGGGTAGAAGGAGGGGCAGATTTAAACAGGACGCCGACTCCCCTCATTTGCATATCCCGCCTTATAAGAGACACGCGCTGCTCCTGCCAGGGATCTGACTGACTCGCCCTGGGGCTCCGGGTGCAGGAGTCAGACTGCCCCGGCCTGGGTGTCTGTGCAGGGCCGGGCATGGGGCGCTGGGATCCTCCTGATACTTTCGGAGGACTGAGCAGCTCCCTGCAGTGCCTGTGTTTCCTCATACAGGGACTGAGGGGCTGGTGACTCTCGGGTGGTTGCGGGGGGGAGTGATCTCTTTGAGCCCCCTCCCATGCGCGGAGGGGCCTGGCAGCGCCGGGCGGTGGCTCACTATCCGGGGACTGGCCGCGCCCACGAAGCCAGCTGGCTAGGACCCCGCAAGGGAGGGGAGATTTCCCGCCGCGCGGAGAGGTTTTGTGCCGGAACGTATCCTTAATGAGCCGGGCTCTTGCCTTGGAGCAGCTGCGGGGGAAGGGGAGGGGAAGGGGGGTCGTGTGAGCGTCAACATCAAGGAATTTCCTTAGTTAAGTAAGGAAATGATTAGTAATGGTTAGTAAGCCGCAAAGTGTAGATAGAAGCTTTCTCCTTATCGTGTTAACCCCCCTTGTCCTTGTGCGGCAGGAAAACTGCGGTTTTCAGAACCCGTCCCCGCAGGGTAACACTGAGGGATTCCAATAGCGCTAGTGCTACTAAATAAAAACAAAATAAAATAACAAACAATAAAACACTTCAATTCCCAGGGACTAGAACCATCTCGCTGCAGCCACATTCCCATTCCCACGGCCACGCGTGTTCCATTCCACATCCCGTCCCCACCCCACGCCGTCCCATCCAGACCCCGGCTGATGTTAACACTCCTGTTCCTATTCCCTTTCCTGATCCCCTGCACACTCCCAGTCCCACTTCCCATCCCATTCCTGTTCCAGCGCCCGTTCCCCCTGCCGCTCGGACGGACACTCCCGCCCCCATTTCCGGCGCACCAACGCCGGCCGGAGCACTGAGTCCGGGGCTCATTCCCAGCGCTGGCAGCGTACGGGCGCGGTGTGGGTGTCCGCAGCGGGGTGTGGGTCAGGGTAGAGGTCACACAGGCGGCAGCACGGCCTGCAGGTGCGCAGGAGAGAGGCCGCTGCCCTGGGACAGAACATCCCGGGATTGGTGAGTTTTGGCGGGGGGGAAGGGAAGGATGAGGGGGGACACAGTGGGCTGTGGAGGAGACTTTAGAAGCCGGTCAGTGTCTGAGATGGAACAGCTGGATTCTTACGGCTCGTTCTCACTCGCTGGCCTGGGGCGCCACCTGGCGCAGCAGCCTTGTGCCGCTGCCGGGGTAAGTTTCTGCCTGAGCTCGGACTGGTTTTCACTCGCTGTGGCGGCTGCACAGTAATACCGGGCGGTGTCCTCTGGCTTCACGCTGCTCATGTCTAAATAGGCCCGGCTCAGGGAGTTGTCCCTGGAAGTGGTGAATCGCCCCTTGACAGACTCCGCGTAATATGCCTGACTCCCATCGTAGATGATCACAGAGACCCACTCCAGCCCCTTCCCGGGAGCTTGTCGGAACCAGTGTAAACCGAACTGGCTGAAATCGAATCCGGAACCTTTGCAGGCGAGGCGCAGGGATTCTCCGGGTTTCTTGGTGTCTCCTCCGGATTCCACCAGCTGGGCCTGAGCCGCAGCCCCTGGGGATAGAAAAGCGCAAGTACAACTCAGGGAACCCCGCTCCCGCCACTGGTGAAATGTATTAGCTCTGCTGAGGCTCGTCGGATTCCGGCTTCTTTCCCTCTTCCTGCTGCTAAAGCTGCTGAGTGGGACACTCCCGCAGACCATTTAACACCCAGAGGATCTCCATACCCTCCTCCCCCCCCCCAGGAAACAGACCTTGGGCAGCTGTCCCAGTGAGGAGGAAAAGCAGCAAGAACATGACGCGTGTTGGCGGGAGAAGGTCTCTAGAGAACTCGGCTGGGCACCGCGCGAGCTCTGGGGGTGGCACGTTCTGAGCCCGAAGGGAGCCGCAGGCTTTAAGCAGCGAACGCCCTGACTCGATTTGCATCCCCTCCCTCTTAAGGCGCAGCCGGGACTGGGATTGCATGTCCCGCTGAGCTACCTGGCTAGGGCTGGGGGGAGGCGCCATAAGAACATAAGAATGGCCATTACTGGGTTAGACCAAAGGTCCATCTAGCCCAGTATCCTGTCTGCTGACAGTGGCCAGTGCCAGCTGCCTCAGAGGGGGTAGATTGGAGACAACGATGAAGCGACTTGTCTCCTGCCATCCATCTCTAGCCTGTGACAAACAGAGGCCAGGGGCACCATTCCTTACCCCCTGGCTAATAGCCTTTTATGGACCTAACCTCTATGAATTTATCTAGCTCTTTTTAAACTCTGTTATAGTCCTAGCCTTCACAGTCTCCTCTGGCAAGGAGTTCCACAGTATGACTGTGCGCTGTGGAACAGCGGGGGGAGCACGGGGCGGGGAGAGAAGTGGATTCACACTGCTCTACAGCTCGGGGTTGATCCTGACCGCGCAATGTAGCGCAGGAACGATGGACAGATAGACAGCCTTGGGGGGAGGTAACACCCAGCTCTGGGATAGGGCGTTGGGAAGGGGCGCGGAGCTTTAGTGTCCCCATGTTAGTGGTTGATAAACTGAGGCACGGAGAAGGGAAACTGCCCGGTGCCCGGAGCCCCCGCCCCATGTTCCTGTCCCTAAGTTGCTCATTCTGACACCTAGGCACGTGACATTGACGTCACCCTTAGCGCCCAGGGGCTGGAAGTTAGGAATCCCCGGGACCCCGGGCTGCCCGTCCGCTCCCAGCCACCCTCCGCCTCGCTCTTGCGCCACAAAGATGCGTTCAGTTTCCTGCAAGAAGCTAAGCCCCTTCAAACACCGTTCTCCGGAGCTGACAGCCCCGGAGTCCCGCTCAGCCCGGTGGCTGGGCACCCGCCCGGGAGGTGCCCTCAGGTCCGAACTGTGCGGATCCCCACGCCCCTGCGTGCGCTTGGGGCGCAGGGAGACGAGCCCCCGGGGAAACAACCTGGCTCCGGGCAGAGACAGCAGGTTGCGGGGACTGTCCCTGGAGACAGTGACTCTCTAGTTCACAGCCCAGGAACACCCCTGGGCCGATACATCGGGGCTAATCGGAGCCGCCAGGCCCTTCCCCGCGGCCTGTTTCCCTTTGTCTCGCTTCCCCTGTCACAGTTCGCACCGGAGCTCGCAGCTGGCTGAGTGTTCTGGGATAGGGAATACAACTGCGCATGCGCAGACAGAGATGCTCTGAAATCAGGCTGGGAACGTGAATTAGGTGGTGCCTGGTTCTCCTCCCGTAGGCAGATCCCTGGCGATACCGGTGTTTGAATCCGTGTGAATAAACTGAGCCGAGCTCAGCGTCAGCCAATCCGCGTGGCAGCCCTGGGACACGAGTGAGGCTCTGAGCACAGATCCATCGTCCCTGTTTGGGTCTGAGTGCGGGAAAGTTTTCAGGACCGATTGCCGCGGGCACCGCCCCATAATGCATTTCTTTGCTTGACTGGGCCAGGCTCCGTCCTGTGGGCACCAGGGCAGTGTCGGGCACCAGGAGACGGACGGGTGCGGAGAGAGAGGAGCTGGCAGACGGAATGTTGGTGGGTAGGGGCCGGTGGCGCTTTTTGGAAACACTGAGCCCAGGAGGGTGAGGCGCGTGACTAAAGTTACGCCTTGGTGGTAGCACCGCGGTGCGCAGAGATCTCAGCTGTTCTCCCCAGTCCCCTCCCCCCGCTGCCTTTCGAGTCACATAGAGTTGGGGGGGGGGGAGGGATCGCGGCTCTTGCGTTGCCATTGTCTCAGTGAGGCGGTGAGAATCCGCTTCCCCTTTTTGTACCAGCCCCGCGTTGCTCTGTCACTGTGTGTGTGTGAGGCTGCCGGGCGCAGTAATAGGTGGCGGTGTCTGCAGCTGTCAGCGCGCGGAGCTGCAGCAAGACCTGGTTCCTGGCGGTGTCTCCAGAGACGGTGATTCGGGTTTGGAGGGTCTGGGCGTAGTTCGTGTTCCAACGGCCAGAGCTGTACCACGTGCGCCCAGCCCACTCCAACCTTTTGCCCGCGGGCTGCCGGAACCAGTGCCAGGCGGCGCTGGCCGTGGAAACCGAGTCTCCGGAGATGGTACAAGTGAGTGTCAGGGACTCCCCGGGCTTCGCCGCTCCCGGGCCCGTTTCCTTCAGCTGCACTTGGGAGAGGACACCTGGAAGAGAAACACGGAAATGACGGAGTGAGCCAGTCCCCAGGCCCTTGGGAACATGAAAATTAAACACCCTGAACGGGGCCTAAGGGAGTCACCTGCCACCTAATTCCATTGGGATCCGGGCACCTAATTCCCTTAGGCTGGCCTCCAACAGCTCCTCTTCTATAGTTAGTGCAGTAGGGATCCCTCTGGACCCCCAATAGACACGTACCTGAAAGGGCCTCCAGTATGAACAGTAAAATCAGTAGAAGGTTCATCTTCAGTGATGTGCAAACTGTCTCCAGCACCCAGGACCGGGCAGGTCTGTGTCTGGGGGGAGTCTGAGGTGCCTAGAACCAGGGGGTCGGTATTTAAACAGGAACCTGCCAGAGTAGGGATTTGCATGCGAGTTTCGCCTTCTGAATATAACAGGTCTGAGGTGGGCCTACATGGGATCTCTCTGGACCGCTGTCCTCTTCAGGGAGTGAGCTCAGATCAAATAAGTGTGAAACCGCCGAAGGTATCTGGATGCCCGAACTCAGTTGAAATAAATAGAATTTAGTCATTTAACTCTCTCAACGGCCTTTGGAATTCTCAGCCCAACATAAGTGCATGGCGAAGCCTTCTTAGGAATGAAGGAATATTTGGATAAAAGAAATCATGCCCCTTCTTTTGTCGTATTGGCTGGGATTTCAAGAAAGCCCAAGGGAATTAGGAACACAGCTACCATCCAAATTTAGACAGATTTGGCAGCTTAACTCCCTTACAACAACTCTGAGAAACTACCCCTGCTAAGTAGAGTGTAAGTCGAAACCCCATTTCGTTCCATTTTACCGTATTTATCTCTGTTTGAGCTTTTCAAGAATATTTACGGGAGAGCTAGATTTCCAGCCCCTGACATTAGTGTGGCTGCAATGACATTAATGGGTGGGACCATCCAATAGAATCAGTTGTCCATTGATCCAATGGAATCGATGGAACCAGATTCCCGGCTGGCGTGAATCAATATCTCTCCTTTGGAGTCAATGGGGCCAGATTTCCAGCTGGCAGAAACCAGGGCAGTTTAGTCCAAGCGGATAGAATTGTACGTATTTCTGCAGCCTGAGAATCTCGTCCACTGTGCGTGGCGCTGTAACTAGCTCTGGCCCCTCAGAGCGGGGCCATGTGTGTTACTGTTGTTGTTATGGTCACGTTACTCCTGTAGCATTTTGAGGCCACAGCCAGAGATCAGGACTCCCTTATTGCAGCGGCCACAGACAACCTCGAGGCAATGAAGGCCGCTACCCCAAAGGGACGACAATCTGCGGGTTGGATTCGCCAAGTGTGACGTAGTGTGGGTACCTTCCTGGTTGCTATGCTGGGCACTAGGTTGTGAGTGACCTCCACTGGCTGCTGTCTGCAGCACAGCCCAGCAGGGCAGGGGATGACTCATTGCAAGGGGGCTTTGAACCTGTCTGACCAGTTATATCCCAGGGAGCAGAACAATGGGAAAAAGGCGGAGTGGAGCCCTGGCTGGGGGCAGGGATGGAAGTGAGGGAGTTAGGTTTCTGGCTGGGATCATGGAGAAGGCAGCTTCAGCTACAGGCGGGGATTTAGGGGCCCAGTCTCCCCCATCCCAAGGGGGGCTGAGGCATCCTAGGCCTGCCCTGTAACCAGATGACATCTGTGCTGTGCTGTATCCTGGAGAAGCAATAAACTCCCTCTATTCTACTGGCTGGGGGAGCCTGTCTGTGCCATTACGGGGGTGCAGGAGACGGGAAAACCCCAATGCGCCGCCACACTGGTGTCAGGGGTGGGATACACTGCACCCCGTGGATGGAGCTTCCAGCGGCGAGTGACAAGGTGCAATAGAGGCAAGAGCCGTGGAGCCAGGCGTGCTGGAGACAGAGCGAAGCGGTTCCTGGGAATCGTGGGGCGCTGCAGCACTAGACTGGTGAGTCTGCACCGAGGGGACCAGCGGGGAGATGGCCTACACCCGACTCTTGAAGGCAGAGCTGGTGAAGCTGTGCAGAGAGAGAGGGGCTTGCCTGTGTGGAACGCAACCAAGGCCCAGCTGATTTCCCGGATGGAGGAGAATGACCAGTCACAGGGCCAGGATCTTGTCCCCGTGGGGAGCAGCCAGAGCCCCCTGAGAGCGTGTCAGGCTCTGAGAGGGGGCAGAGCACTGGAGCCTGCCAGAGAGATGGGACAGCTTCCCCCGGGAAGCCCTGCAAGCCGTAGCCCATCTAGGGCAGGAGCCAGCCCAGCGGAGCTGTGGCGGCTGGAGATCTAGCTGCAGATGAAGGAATTGGAAGTCCAAGACCATAGAGACCAGCGACAGCATGAGCTGGCCATGGCAGAGTGGAGAAGCGGTAGGGCCCCGGCTGCGCCGAGTGCGGACGGGCCCCAAGCCCAGGGTGGCCAGACGCTTGGAGAAGCTCCTGGTGGCCCAACTGAAGGACATGGGCGACATAGATGGGTTCCTCAGCTCCATTGAGAGAGCCTGTGGACTGCAACGGGTCCCCCCAGCTGACTGGCTGCAGGAGCTCATCCCCGCACTGAACCAGGAGGCTGCCAGGGTGCTCAATCAGCTGGAAGACCTACAGCCAGGGGATTACAACTGAGTCAAGGAGGCCCTGCTACACAAGTTCGGGCTGACCCCCGAGATGTACAGGAAGAATTTCCGGGGGGTACAGAGGGGGCCACGGGAGACCTATGTGGATCTGGTGTCCAGCCTGGTGGAATACTGCCGCAAGTGGGTGTCTGGAGTCGGAGCCCAGACTGCAGAAGAACTGCTCAAGCTGATCATGATGGAGCAGTTCTATGAAGCATGCACACCCAGCCTGAGCCTGTGGCTCAAGGACCGGAGGCCAGAGAACCCCCAGGAAGCTGGGAGGCTGGCGGACGAGTTCACAGAGAGCCGGTCCGGGTGTGAACGGGAGTCCCGGAGAGAGAGGGTATCGCGCTGAGACCGGATATTGGCTGAGCGACGGAGGGAGTCATCTACAAGGCGAGCCCAAGAGACAAGTCGTCTGCACCCAAGAGAACCAGCCAGGGCCTGGACAGAGACAGCCCAAAGGGGCCTGCAGGGCCTAACTTGCCATCACTGTGGGCAAAAAGGCCAGAAGAGGGCTCAGTGCACCTGTGACGACGCGTTGGGGTCCCCTGACTCCTGCACCCCCGTAATGGCACGAACAGACTCCACCAGCCCGTAGAATGGAGGGAGTTTATTCCTTCTCCAGGATACAGCACAGCACAGCACCGATATAATCTGGTTACAGGGCAGGCCTAGGATGCCTCAGCCCCCCTTGAGATGGGGGAGACTGGGCCCTAAATCCCAGCCCTTGGCTTAGGCTGGTTCCTCCATGATCCCAGACAGAAACTAAACTCACTCTTCCAGCCCTGCCCCCAGCCAGGCAGCATTCCCCCTTCCTTTGTCTCTCTCCCTTGGGGGTAGCTGGTCAGACAGGTTGAGAGACCCTCTTTGCATAATGACTCATCCTTCTGGGCTGTGGTACCGATGGCAGCCATTGGGGATTACCACAGAGCCAGCATAGGAACTAGCCAGATACCCCCACTACGTCACAGTTCTCCCCCCTCCGAGAGCGAACTGAGCAGGGTCACTCCGCTCGTGACCTAGGGAAGTTCGGGTCCTCTGCGTGGGAACCCGCCCTGGGGACATGGGTGCTCCTGACTCGGGCCGGCCGCGAGGCCCCACATGAACTGGCTTCCTCTGTCCACTCGCTGCATCGCTCCAGGGCGACTGACACAGGCCTGTCCTCTGTGGTCGCACCCACCCTTCTGCTGGCCTTGATCTCTGGCCAGGGTCTCTCGGCCGGGCCATGAGCCCAGCGAGCCTTCTCTGGACAGCCAGGGCGGCCTCCACCCCGACGCCCATCCCGGGAGGTCTTCCTCCCATAACTCTCTCAGCAAGCCCAGAGGCTCCTCTATACAGGGTAGGGGCCCTGAGCAGCTTTCTCCCGTCTTGGGCCTTCCCGCCTCTGGCAGGAGTCGCAGGACCGGCAGTACCGCTGCACGGCTGCAAATATTCCCGGCCAGTAGAAGTGTTGGAGCAGCCTCAGCCGGGTGCTCCGGATCCCCGGTGGCCCGCAAAGGGGACATTATGGGCCAAAACAGCAGCTTGAGGTGATACTTTGGGGACGACCAGCTGCCGCTGGACCCCCATGCCCTCACCTTCCTGGGGAAGCCATTCCCGGAACAGGAATCCCGCCCCACAGGAATCTCTCCTGGCCTCCTCTCCCAGGGGCTGAACTGTACGGAGGCCAGCCTCGTCCCTCAGCCTCTGCAAGGAGGGGTCTGCCTGCACCTCAGCCTGGAATTCAGCCGCTGGGGCAGGGATCGGGACCTGTTCCCCACCTTTGCCTAGGTCCGGGGTCCCCGCTGGCTGGACCCCGTGTCCGGTGATGGGACCCTGGGGACCCTGCCAGGAGTCCTTCCTGGATCCAAGTTGCCAGCCCCTCGCTGGCTCTGGCCCGGCGGAGACTAGAGCCCGCTGGGATTCATGGGGCCACCTCCAGGTCATTCCCCATCAGCACCTCGGTGGGCAAGTGCGGGTGCACCCCACTTTCTTGAGACCTTCCTTGGCCCCCATTTCAGATGCACCCTGGCTACGGGCACCTTAAACGGGACCCGTCTATGCCCTTCAGGGTCAGCTGCGTGTGGGGTAGTATCCGGTCTGGGGCCACTATGTCAGATCGGGCCAGCGCCACCTCCGCCCCGTGTCCCAGAAACCCGTCACCTTCCTACCATCCACCTCCAGGGTATGAAGCACTCGCTCCGCAGGGGCCGCCCTGCCCCACCCGGTACACGGAGAAATCCGCCTCCCGAGGGTCAGACCTCCCAGGGGTGCACTGAGCATCCTTCCCCACTCTGAGCTGAGGTTTGCCTGCCAGCCCCTGCCTCTGGGGCAGCCTGCCCTTCCTCCAGCCCCAGCCAGTTAACCCTGGAAAGTCCCAGGTCATGGGACCTGGTGCACTGAGCCCTCTTGTGGCCTTTTGCCCACAGCGATGGCAAGTTAGGCTTTGGGCTGTCTCTGTCCAGGCCCTGGCTGGTTCTCTGGGGCACAGACGACCTGTTCCTTGGGCTCGCCTCGTAGTTGACTCCTCCGTCGCTCAGCCGACATCCGGTCTCTGTGCGATTCCCTTTCTCTCCGGGACTCCTGCTCACACCGGACCGGCTCTCCGTGAACTCATCTGCCAGTCTCCCGGCCTCCTGGGGGTCTCTGGTCTTCGGTCCTGAGCCACAGCCTCAATCTGGGTGGGCATGCTTCATAGAACTGCTCCATCATGAACAGCTTGAGCAGCCCTCTGCAGTCTGGGCTGACTCCAGACACCCACTTGAGGCAGTATTGCGCCAGGCGGGAGGCCAGGTCCACATAGGTCCCGTGGCTCTTCTGCAACTCCCGGAACTTCTTCCTGTACATCTCGGGGGTCAGCCCGAACTTGTGCAGCAGGGTGTCCTTGACTCGGTTGTAATCCCCTGGCTGTAGGTCCTCCAGCTGATTGAGCACCCCGGCAGCTTCCTGGTTCAGTGCGGGGATGAGCTCCTGCAGCCAGTCAGCTGGGGGACCTGTTGCAGTCCACAGGCCCTCTCAAAGGAGCTGAGGAACCCGTCTATGTCTCCATGTCCTTCAATTGGGCCACCACGAGCTTCTCCAAGCGCCTGGCCGCCCCTGGGCCCTTGGGGCCCGTCCGCACTCGGCGCAGCCGGGCCCCGCCGCTTCTCCGCTCTGCCATGGCCAGCTCATGCTGCCGCTGCTCTCACGGTCCTGGACTTCCACCTTCATCTGCAGCTGGATTTCTAGCCGCAGCTCCACTGGGCTGGCCCCTGCCCTAGCCGGACTACGGCTTGCAGGGCTTCCTGGGAGGCAGTCCGGTCTCTTCGGCGGCCTCCAGCACTCCGCCCCTCTCGAGCCTGACACGCCCCCAGTGGGGTCTGGCTGCTCCCACGGGGACAGGATCCCAGCCCTGTGGCTGGGCATTCTCTTCCAGCCGGGCAATCAGCGGGCCTTGCTGCGCTCCGCACAGGCAAGCCCTCTCTCTGCACAGCTTCACCAGCTCTGCCTTCAGGAATTGGGTGTAGGCCATCTCCCGCTGGTCCCCTCGGTGCAGACTCACCAGTCTAGTGCTGCTGCGCCCACGATTCTCAGGAACCGCCGCTCTGTTTCCAGCACGCCTGGTTCCATGGCTCTTGCTTCTACTGCGCCTAGTCGCCGCCGCTGGATGCTCCATCCACGGGGTGCAGTGCATCCCACTTCTGACACCAGTGTGACGACGCGTTGGGGTCCCCTGACTCCTGCACCCCGCAATGGCACGAACAGACTCCACCAGCCCGTAGAATGGAGGGAGTTTATTCATTCTCCAGGATACAGCACAGCACAGCACCGATATAATCTGGTTACAGGGCAGGCCTAGGATGCCTCAGCCCCCCTTGAGATGGGGAGACTGGGCCCTAAATCCCAGCCCCTGGCTTAGGCTGGTTCCTCCATGATCCCAGACAGAAACTAAACTCACTCTTCCAGCCCTGCCCCCAGCCAGGGCAGCATTCCCCCTTCCTTTGTCTCTCTCCCTGGGGGGTAGCTGGTCAGACAGGTTGAGAGACCCTCTTTGCATAATGACTCATCCTTCTGGGCTGTGGTACCGATGGCAGCCATTGGGGATTACCACAGAGCCAGCATAGGAACTAGCCAGATACCCCCACTACGTCACAGCACCAGGTCTCATGACCTGGGACTTTCCAGGGTTAACTGGCTGGAGCTGGAGGAAGGGCAGGCGACCCCAGAGGCAGGGGCAGGCAGGCAAACCTCAGCTCAGAGTGGGGGGAAGGATGCTCAGTGCACCTCCCCGGGGTAGTCTGACCCTCGGGAGGCGGATTTCTCCGTGTACCGGGTGGGGGCAGGGCGGCCCCCGCGGAGTGAGTGCCTCGCACCCCTGCAGGTGGATGGTAGGAAGGTGACGGGTTTCTGGGACACGGGGGCGGAGGTGATGCTGGCCCGATCTGACATAGTGGCCCCATACCGGGTACTACCCCACACTCAGCTGACCCTGAAGGGCATAGACGGGTCCCCATTTAAGGTGCCTGTAGCCAGGGTGCATCTGAAATGGGGGGCCAAGGAAGGTCTCAAGGAAGTGGGGATGCACCCACACTTGCCCACGGAAGTGCTGATGGGGAATGACCTAGAGGAGTGGCCCCATGAATCCCAGCGGGCTCTAGTCACCGCCCGTAGCCAGAGCCAGAGAGGGGCTGGCAACCTGGATCCAGGGAAGGACTCCCGGCAGGGTCCTGAGGGTCCCAACCCAGGGAACACGGGGTCCAGAGAAGCTGGGACTCCGGACCTAGGCAAAGTTGGGGAGCAGGTCCCGATCCCTGCCCCAGCGGCTGAATTCCAGGCTGAGGTGCAGGCAGACCCCTCCTTACAGAGGCTGAGGGACAGGCTGGCCTCTGTGCAGCTCCGCCCCTGGGGAGAGGAGGCCAGGAGTGATTCCTGTGGGAGCGAGGATTCCTGTTCCGGGAACGGCTTCCCCCCAGGAAGGTGAGGGCATGAGGGGTCCAACGGCAGCTGGTAGTCCCCCAAAAGTATCACCGCAAGCTGCTGTATTTGGCCCACGATGTCCCCATTGCTGGCCACTGGGGGATCCGGCGCACCCGGCTGAGGCTGCTGCAACACTTCTACTGGCGGGGGATATTTGCAGCCGTTCAGCGTTACTGCCGGTCCTGCGATTCCTCCCAGAGGGGCGGGAAGGCCCAAGACAGGAGGAAAGCTGCTTCGGGGCTCCTACCCTGTATAGGGGAGCCTCTGGGCTTGCTGAGAGAGTTATGGGAGGGGAAGACCTCCCTGGATGGAGCGTCAGGGGTGGAAGATTCCCTGGCTTTCCAGGGAAGGCTCGCTGAGCTCATGGCCCTGGCCCGAGAGACCCTGGCCAGAGATCAAGGCCAGTGCCAGGGTGGGTGCGACCATGGAGGACAGGCTTGTGCCAGTCTCCCCAGAGCGGTGCAGCGAGTGGACAGAGGGAAGCCGATTCATGTGGGGCCTCGCCATGGCCGGCCCGAGTCAAGGGTAGCATCCATGCCCCAGGGCGGGGTCCCACGCAGAGGACCCGAACTTCCCTAGGTCACGAGCGGAGTGACCCTTCTCAATTCGCTCTCGGAGGGGGGAGAACTGTGACATAGTGGGAGGTACCTTGCTGGTTGCTATGCTGGGCAGTGGGCTGTGAGTGAACTTCACTGGCTGCTGTCTGCAGCACGGCCCAGCAGGGCAGGGGATGAGTCATTATGCAAGGGGGCTTCAAACCTGTCTGACCAGTTATCTCCCAGGGAGTGGAACAATGGGAAGAAGGGGAGTGGAGCCCTGGCTGGGGGCAGGGCTGGAAGTGAGGGAGTTAGGTTTCTGGCTGGGATCATGGAGGAAGCAGCCTAGGCAACGGGCTGGGATTTAGGGGCCCAGGCTCCCCCATCTCAAGGGGGGCTGAGGCATCCTAGGCCTGCCCTGTAACCAGATGACATCTGTGCTGTGCTGTATCCTGGAGAAGCAATAAACTCCCTCTATTCTACTGGCTGGTGGAGTCTGTTCGTGCCACTACGGGGGTGCAGGAGACGGGGAAACCCCAACGCGCCACCACAGCAGGTACAACAGGTTGTTGGAGATGGCGAAGCGGCCTTTCAAGGCCTGGGCGAAGTTGATGGCAGCAAAAGTTGTGCTTATTTCCCCGACCCACTCCAGCCCCTTCCCAGGAGCCTGCCAGACCCAGTGCATCCAATAATCGCCGAACGTGAAACCGTAGGCTTTGCAGGAGAGGCTCAGAGACGCTCCAGACTTTTTCACATCCCCTCCGCTTCCCCTTTTTGTGCAAGTCCCTGCTGAACTCTGTGCCACTGTGTCTCCTGGCACAGTAATAGGTGCCGCTGTCTCCTGCTTCCAGGCCTCTCATTTCCAAATACATGTCACCCTTGGAAGTGTCCCTGGAGATGCTCAAGCGGCTTTTCAGTGAGTTCTGGTAAGACTTGTCATCCTCCCAATCCACAAGGCACAACCACTCCAGGCCTTTCCCCGGGGCTGTCGGATCCTAGCCACTGCTTACCCGTACTCAGTCAGAGAGAATCCGGACATGGAGCAGCTGAGGCTCAGGGTCTGAGAGGGCTTTACTTGTGCGGCTCCGGGCTGCCGCAGTGTCGCCTGGGAGTGGCCACCTGCAAAGAGCCATGAGAAACCTCAGCCAGAGTGGCGGGCTCGGCGGGCTCCACGGGGGCAGAGACAGCTCACGCCTAGGCACTTACCTGCCTCCAGGGTGCAAAGCAGGAGAGACGGGAGCAGGAATTTCATCTCCCTGCTGGGCAGCCAGACAGACACAGGCACCGAGACTCGGAGGGAGCAACACGGGCTGGACGTTGGGAGGGGCTGAGGGACGAGAGGACGGAAATAGTCTGTGCTGGAGGGGAAACAAAACCCTCATTTGCATAGCATGTGCGGTATGTAAAGCAGGGGCCAGTTCATTCGTTCTTTAGTGCTCAGAGATGCGGCCCCAGCCTCATAGTCCCCAGCAAGTGGCTAGTGCGGCTCACACGCGTCATCAGCGAGGTGTCGCCTAGAAATGGAACCCAAGTCCGCAGCCCCGTTGTGCTCGGAGCTGTACAGACCCGCAGCCACAGCAAGCCCGGCTCTTGGGAAGGGGCCACACACCTTATCCTGAGGTGTCTGTGAGGGTCCTGTGCATGAGGGTGAGCCAACGGGAGGGACACAATTTATTATTGTTTATTTATCTCTGCTGGGATCCTCTAGTCTGAGCTGCAGCTCCTCACGAGTCACACCAGTACTGCTGGGTATAGAGTGGGCTGGTCTGTGAGGACGGAACACCAGGCTGGGACTCAGGAGACTTGGATGTGAATCCTGGCTTTACCCCTGGCTGCTTGGTGACAGCGGGCAAGTCCCTTTTACCTTAGTTTCCCCATCTGTGAAAGGGGGTTTAAATAGCACTGGCTGCTCCTTTGGGGCTGTGAGGAGCAGCAAAATCAGGGTTCTCTGCATGCCGGTCATATCTCCTGCCCAACACTGTCTGCCTCCCACAGCAGCCCGCGGACACCAAATTGTTTGTCTCAGCACCCGCGTATTTCCCATACATGCGGACGGAGGAAAGCGGCGGTGGTGGAGGGGGTTCTCGCAGACCGTACCATGCGGGGCCGGGGGAAAGAGAGGGGCCGGGAACTAGCCTCCTCTAGGCTGCACAGGCCGCCTATGCCTGGGGCTCAACAGCGCAATTTAAAAGGGTTCCCAGGGTTTCCTGGTTGCTACTGCTGCCAGAGTAACCGGAGCACTGGGCCCTTTTAAATCACCTGCAATTATAGAATCATAGAACCATAGAGCTGGAAGAGACCTCTGAAGGTCATCAAGTCCAGCCCCCTGCTCTAGGCAGGAGCAATCCCAATTAAATCAACCCGGCCAGGCTTTGTCAAGCCAAGACTTAAACACCTCTAGGGATGGAGACTCCATTACTTCCTAGGTAACCCATTCCAGTGCTTTCACCTCTCCTAGTGAAATAGTTTTTCCTAATATCCAACCTGGACCTCTCCCACCGCAACTTGAGACCATTGCTCCTTGTTCTGCCATCTGTCACTACTGAGAACAGCCTTTCTCCAGCCTCTTTGGAACCTCCCTTCAGGAAGTTGAAGGCTGCTATCAAATCCCCCCTCACTCTTCGCTTCTGCAGACTAAACAGACACAACTCCCTCAGCCATTCCTCCTAGGTCATATGCTCCAGCTCCCTAATCGTTTTGGTTGCCCTCTGCTGACCCTCTCCAATGCGTCCACATCCTTTTTGTACTGGGGGCCCAGAACTGACACAATACTCCATATGTGGCCTCACCAGAGCCGAATAAAGGGGAATAATCACATCTCTGGATCTGCTGGCAATGCTCCTCTTAATGCAACCTAATATGCCATTAGCCTTCTTGGCTACAAGGGCACACTGTTGACTCATAGCCAGCTTCTCATCCACTGTAACCCCCAGGTCCTTTTCTGCAGAACTACTACTTAGCCAGTTGGTCCCCAGCCTGTAACAATGCTTGTGATTCTTCCTTCCCAAGTGCAGGACTCTGCACTTGTCCTTGTTGAACCTCATCAGATTTCTTGTGGCCCAATCCTCCAATTTGCCTAAGTCACTCTGGACCCTATCTCTGCCCCCTAGCTTAGTGTCATCCGCAAACTTGCTGGGGGTGCAATCCATCCCCTCATCCAGATCATTAATAAAGATATTGAACAACACCAGCCCTAGAACCGAACCTTGGGGCACTCTGCTAGAAACCGACCACCATCCTGACATTGAGCCTGTTAGAAATAAAAACTGCCCCCCCAGTAAAAAGTTTGGCCAGGCCGCTTTTGCTGTAGTGGGCTGCAGTACTCCTTGGGAGAAACCGGCCGCAACCTTCCTGCATACCATTGCCTTTAGAAAAAGGGAAGGTGTGAAAAGGGGAAAATAGCCTCAGACTCTCCCACCCGTCACTTTGGTGTGAGAACTGCGGGCTTACCTGGTGCGTGAAACCTGCACAGTTTCGGCCCCACCCTGGGACACAGACCCCTACCTGGTGACCATTGGGCCATATATGGTAATATGCAAGTGTGACGACTCATTGGGGTTCCCCCATCTCCTGCACCCCCATAATGGCACGAACAGACTCCACCAGCCAGTAGAATAGAGGGAGTTTATTGCTTCTCCAGGATACAGCACAGCATCTGTCATCTGGTTACAGGAACTGCAGCTAAGAGGCCTCTGTGCCCCCCTTTGAGATGGGGGGTGGCTGGGCCCTACAATCCCAGCCCACACCCCAGCTCCTTCCCTAGGCTGTCCCCTCCATGCTCCCAGACCAAAACTAACTAACTCTCTTCCAGCCCTGCCCCCAGCCAGGGGCGGCATTCC
Source organism: Rafetus swinhoei (assembly GCA_019425775.1). Taxonomy (NCBI): domain Eukaryota; kingdom Metazoa; phylum Chordata; order Testudines; family Trionychidae; genus Rafetus; species Rafetus swinhoei. Next base: position 3,205,198 of record CM033433.1, on the reverse strand, counting down.
ACCCTCCTTTGTTTCTCTCCTGGGGGTAGGTGGTCAGACAGGTTTGAAGCCCCCTTTGCATAATGACTCATCCCTGCCCTGCTGGGCTGTGGTGCAGACAGCAGCCAGGGGAGGTCACTCACAACCCACGACCCAGCACAGCAACCAGCAAGGTACACCCCACTACGTCACAGCAAGCGCGGGAAAGCGATGTGCAGATTTGGGGATAAATACCCATCACACAGTTCACTCTAGGAGCTCTTCGCAACACACGTACCACCGTGCGTGTGCCTTCCTGTATACTTCAAAGCGCTGCCGGCCTGATCAACTGACCAGCCACCTCCCCTGACTCTCAGGCGTAACCAAGGCCTTCACAACCGAACTGATATCTTTGAAATGTTCCGTGTGCTGTGTAAGTTGGTATGTATGATTTGATTTTCTTTGTTGTATAAGCTTAGTGTTGTAGTTTTTGGTAGTACATAGATTTTGTGGTTATTATTGTTATTAATTAGTGTAGCTGGATATTTTTAGAATAGAGACTATTCCTTGCCATTCCCATCTTTATATCTCTGAGACATTTAACTAGAAATTGTAGAATAAATATAATAAATACTGTAAATTCATTATTAACACAGTCTATTAAAAATCTTAGAATAAATACTATAAATTCATCACTGTCCTAAATAAATATCGTTTATTTGCTAAAACTGTCCACCTGGTTCTGTCCTTCCCCCCCCCTTGGGTATGCATCATCGGACCTGTGGTTCTCGCGACAGAGCCGTTGATCACTACCCGCTGGGCCCGGCCTTCTAGCCAGCTTTCTATCCATCTTACTGTCCATTTATCCAATCCACATTCCCTTAACTTGCTGTCAAGAATATTGTGGGAGACCTTAACAAAAGCCTTGCTAAAGTCAAGGTATATCACATCCACTGACTTTCCCCCTGAGGAAGGGCTCCCCTCCTTGGGATTCCTTCTGTAAAGTCAATGAGCAAAGCCTTTGTATTCACTGGAGTGGGGCGCAGGGAGGGCGCGAAAGCGTTAACCGTGACGTCAGAGATTTCCATCCTGACGGGTCTTTGCTCCCCTGCGCCCCAGGCGGGGCTGTTTTGCGCGTGTCTCTGCTGCCCCCGTGCGGCAGACGCGGGACGTTCTGCTGCTCTGGTTTGTGTACGAGCAGCCGCAGGGTTCGTGTTACTGTGTGTGTGTCACACAGTAATAGCGGGCGGTGTCCTCGGGCTTCAGGCCCGTCATGTGCAGGTACAGCAGGTTGTTGGGATTGTCCCTGGAAATGGTGAACCGGCCTTGAACAGCCGGGGAATACCACTGGGCCGATCCATCGTATTTAATCGCAGCCACCCACTCGGCCCCTTCCCGGAAGCCTGCCGAACCCAGTCCATGTAAGAGTTTTGGAAGTGCATCGCGGAGGCTTTGCAGGAGAGGCGCAGAGAGTCTCCGGGCTTCTTCACATCCCCTCCGTACTCCACCAGCTGCACCTGGGACCGGGCACCTAGAAATAAACAAACGCTTAGAAAACAGCTGGAGAGCAGCAGGTCTCCTGCCTCTGCTGCGTGCTCTCGGGTAGGGAAATACCTTCCCAAGCGGCTACAATGAAAACCAAATGGGCCCAAAGTTTCATGTTCACTGGTGAGACCGGGACAAGTTCTCTAGGAAAGCCTCTGCTCACAGCGCAGAGCCAGAGGGCTGCGGATTGTCTCCGGGTGCAGCCTGGGCAGGGCAAGACAGATTTAAACAGGAAGCTGCCACCGCTATTTGCATAGCCCGCTCCTTATAGGAGGCTGAAATCGCTCCCCTGAGCGTTCTGCTGCACATGCCTGAGCGCAGAGTGCAGGTTCGATCGGTCTCCTGTCCCCGAGAGTGCAGCGCCCAGCCCCGTGCTCCGGGGCCCTATTTACACGTGTGGACAAGGAAAGGATGAAGCAGGCGCCCCAGGGAAGACAATTTCCCTGACTCCGCTTCCAGCCCCTATCGCTGCCAATTTGGAAGGGGGTGGGAGACTGAGCCTTGGAGCCCCCGGACGTAGTGGGGCTTGTATGGCGGGTCAGTGACGGGTCACCGGGCGCCACTGGACTGAGACTCCGCTGGAGACATAATAATTCCCTGCGAAGTTCCCCAGACCCAGGCCTGCTTAAGTGGAGTCTCCCATCCCTAGAGATTTTTAAGTCTCGCCTTGACAAAGCCCTGGCCGGGTTGATTTAGTTGGGGTTGGTCCTGCCTAGGGCAGGGTGCTGGACTTGATGACCTTCTGAGGTCTCTTGCAGCTCTATGGTTCTATGTTTGCTGCCCAGCCCCCGGAGCCTGCCTGGGGCATTTCAAAAGAGATTTTGAAGAGACGCTGTTCGGCAGAGTAGGTTGGGTGTGGGGAGGGGAGGGGAGAGGAGCTGCTGCCGGCTCGGGAGTTCGTGGGGGGGAATCTCGGGGCTTCTCCGGGCAGTGGGGGAGGCTTGAGGCTCTTGCCGAGGTAGGGGCAGGGGAATCTGGCGAGTTCTCCCACAGGGGGCGGGGGCGGGGCGGGGGCGGGTGGAAACAGTGGAGCCGGGAACCAGCTTCCCCCTAGGAGGCTCCACTAGTCTCCCTCGCGCCCATTCCTGGCCCGCCGGGGAGATTTAAAAGGGTAACTTAAAAGGGCTACCCAGTGACCGCTCCCCTCCTCCGCCAATTAAATCAACCTGGCCCCTGGCCGTTGCCTCTTTGGCCCCCTGGGCGAAGATGCAGGGGCACAGGCAGGGCAGGAGTGGAATTTGCTTGGGCCCCTGTCAATAAGAGACACTGTCCTCGGGGTGAGCTGACCGGTGGGGCCTAGGGCCGAGAGGCGGAGGGGCGGAGGTTGTATCCCTCGATGGTGGGTGGATCGATCGATCGATGGATCAACCGGAAGGCACCTCCAGGAGTCTTGAAGTCCCGTCCCGTCCCTGCGCTGCGGCGCGTGGGCAGGCCGAGGTCAGAAGAGCTGAGAGTGAGGCAGGGGCCAGGCAAGCACAGAACCGATGGAACAGCTGTGTGAGCGGAACCCGCCCCGCCCCGCCCTGTGGCACCGACCGACCGTGTTCTGTGAGCGCTGTCCCAGGCCGCGTTTGCCTTTATCCCGGGTTTCCCAGCAGACCGACCCAGGGGGCTCACATGGGAATTTTTGGCGTTTTCTTTGGCTCTACACAGTGTATTATGAAGCGTACACAAGTGAATGGGGCCCAGCGTGTCCCTCTCCACATCCCAGTCACGGGGCCGGACTCGGGCTCTCTGCGTCTGTGGCACTGGACTGGGCTGCAGAGCCGAGTACATCGTATCTCTTGCAACGGGAACTTGTCTCTTGTGAGCGCCCAGCGCCCGGACTGTCAGAGTCAGACCCGCTGGGACTTCCCCCGCTGCCAGCAGCGGGAGGTTTCTGTCTGAGTTCAGACCCGCTTCGGCTCACAGTGTCTCTCGCACAGTAATAGCGGGCGGTGTCCTCGGGCTTCAGGCCGGTCAGTTGTAAATATACCGAGTTGTGGGAATTCTCTCTGGAGATGGTGAATCGCCCTTCAACGGCCTTGGAATACCACTGGCTGGATCCGCTTGGGCTGCTGACCCTAGCGACCCACTCCAGCCCCTTCCCGGGAGCCTGGCGGACCCAGTTCATGTAATAGCTGCTGAAGGTGAAGCCGGAGACTTTGCAGGAGAGGCGCAGAGAGTCTCCGGGCTTCTTCACATCCCCTCCGGACTCCAGCAGCTGCACCTGGGGCCGGACCCCTGGGAACACAGACCGGTTATAAATACCAATATCAAACCAGCCATATTTGTTTTAATTCTGCAGTTTTTCAGAAGAAGAAAATACCTTCCAAAGCCGCTACAGCCAACACCACTAGGAGCAAAAGTCTCATCGTCTCTGTGCTGGAGGGGAAATTTTTCCGGGGACTGGCTGGTCGCTGCCCAGACCCAGGGGGCTGCGGATTGTCCCTGCGGGTGCAGCCTGGGCAGAGGGAGGGACAGATTTAAGCAGGACACTGACTCTCTCATTTGCATTCCCCGCCTTACAAGAGACACGCGCTGCTCCTACCAAGGTTCTGAGTGACTCGCCCCAGGGATCCGGGTGCAGGGGTCAGAAGGCCCCGGTCTCGGTGTCTGTGCAGCGCTGGGCACGGGGCGCTGGGATCATCCTGACACTTTCGGACCTGGAGGAGAGAGCAGCTCCCTGCAGTGACTGTGTTTCCTCTCACAGGGACTGAGGGGCTGGTGACTCTTCCGTGATGGGGAAGGAAAGTGATCTCCGGAGCCGCCTCCTATGCTCAGAGGGGCCAGGCAGCGCCGGTCCCTGGCTCAGTGTGGGGGGAGGGGCCGTGTCCCAGGGAGCCATTGGCCTGTGACACCGCTGGGGAGGGCAGATTTCCCGCAGCGCTGGGAGGGATTTGGGCGGGAAACCCCCTTCCCTCCCCGGATTCTGGCTGGGTTGAAGCGCTCCCTGGCGCCAAGAAGCCTTTCCACTGAGTGTGAGGGGGGCTCGGTACAAGGCCCAAGTGGGTCTGTGAATCTTTAGCCTTCCGACGGCGGCTCCTGTGACGTGCGTCGGGCACAGGTGAGACACCGACACAGTAGAGTCTTTGTGAAGGGCTTAATGTCCGTGATCAACCCTCCGGCTTCCATCTGCCGGCTGTGACATTAACCGGGGCGCAGAAAGTGAACGTGACCCCCCGGTGTGTTTCGCTGCTCTCCTTTGAACCCAGCGGGCTCCTGGCACTTGCGGGCGGACCGCGAGCGCTACCGCGGGGCATTCTCACGCAATTGCAGGGGAAGGTTTTTTGGAAGGGAGGAGGACGGTTTCCCGCTCAGGAATAACGGGGCTGGCCCTGCAGGTCTCCGGCTGCTCATGTCACTTGTGTGCGGAACTGGAGACCGTGTGTCCCCAGCCCAGCCCAGCCCATTAGCCGGCCACGGCCCTGCCCTGCGCGAGAAACAATCTCTGCGCTCGAAGCCGGCTCAGCTTCATTGTGCCGCTCCCCCGGGACAGGCCGGGCTGCAGCTGCGGAGTGAAGGGCCTGGGACCAGCCAGCCCAGATCGCAAGGAGCCGAACCGGGGAGAGATGAAGCGATTGCCCTGAAAGGAGCCGCAGGGCTGCCGCGGAGGGGGGCCGGGGTGTTGGGTGCGAGTCCGGCAGAGTACAGGGGGGTGAGGGCAGAGACTCCAGCTCGGTGCGGTGGCTGAGGGTCCGAGTGTCTGTCCCCCCAGGCTCAGGGAGGCAGGGCGTCCCCTGCAGCGCTGCGGTCTGTGGCCCTAGAGCTGCCTAGAGCAGCGAGGTGAATCTGAGCCCTTGCGAACTGAACACAAGGAGAGCCCGGCGCGCGGACTGTCCGCGTCCGGCCGACCGGGACTTTCCCTGCGAACCGCAACTGGAGGTTTCGTCTGAGCCCGGCCCGGCGTCCCCGCCCTGTGCCTGGCGCACGCCGGGCGGTGTCCTCCGGCTGTAGTGGAGAGAACGAGACTGGCTGGGTGCGCGCGCAGGAGCGTGCGTGTGTCCCTGCCCTGCCCTCTCCTGGGACCGCGAAGGCGGGGTTCGTCCCCGGTGCGCCCAGCGCACTGTGACCCGGGCGCCGCGCGATAGTTCCCTTCATTCCATGGATCTCTCCGATCCCGGCCCAGCCCGGCCCACACACCCTGCAAAGGCCGGAAATAGCTCTCAGGTCTGTGCGCCTGGCCAGGCTCCCGGGCAGCAGAAGGGCGGGGAGCGGCCAGAGACACCGGGAAAATCCTGGCCGGAGGGTGTTTTACAAGCTGGCGTATCGGTATCCGGTCCAGAGTCAGCTCCCTGCCTGTGCCTGTTCCTAGGATCCGGCTCCGCTAACCCGGTCAGGGTCGGTTCCCGCCTGGGCTATGGAAAAACCGCTTCCTTTGTCCCGGTTCCTGCGTTGCGCTGTGTCACTGTGTATGTGGCGCAGTAATAGAGGGCGGTGTCTGCAGCTGTCAGCGAGCGGAGCTGCAGCGAGACCTGGTTCTTGGCGGTGTCTGCGGTGATGGTGACTCGGCCCTGGAGAGATGCGGCGTAGGCTGTAGCCCCGCCATACGGATACACCCACCCCACTCCACTCCAGCCCCTTCCCAGGGGCTGCCGGATCCAGTGCCACTGATAATGCTGAGTAGAGATGGAGACCCCGAGACAGAGCAGCTCAAAATGAGGTTTTCTCCGGGCTTCAGCGCTCCCGGGCCGGACTCAACCAGCCGCACCTGGGAGAGGACACCTGGGATAAAAGGAAACAAATTAGCCAGCGAATGTCTCTGTATGTCCCTGATTCCCCCACGTGCCCCACAGACACTCACAGCCCGGGGCGGCGAGCAGGGCAAGGAAAAGCAGCAGAGGTTCCATTCTCGTTCCCAGGCAGAGGGAAACTCCGCAGCGGGCAGGACCGGGTAGGTCTGTGTCTGGGCAGAGACTGAGCGCCCTAGAATCACGGATTTGTATTTAAGAAGTGACTCCCGGGGCGGGGATTTGCATGCGGGTTCGACAGGTTGCGTGTAAGGGATGACGGGGTGAGCGCCAGGACAGGGCGATGTCCCCTCGGGGATACTTTCCCCCTTTACACTACAAAATGTGCCAGGCACTTGCCATGGATAGGGACTGTGCCCAGTTGGTGCCCAGAGGGGGAGTCTCTCCTGGGAGGGACAAATGGGGCAGGAAGCGCAGCTGCAGGCAGAGAGGCTGGTGGTTTCCGCCCCAGAGACTGACAAACCGCTCTATCGAAGGAGAGGGGGGATTGTGTTGTGCCTCATGGAAGCAGAAAATCGTACACCTGTAGAGGTACTTTACTGCAGCTCCCGCGCTCCGGGAGTATGAGCAAAAGCTGCGATTGCAGGGGCAAAACCACTAGAAGGAAATGGACCCACGGAGTTTTTTGGGGGCTCGCTCTCAAAGGAGGTGAGAGATGGGCCACTTGGGGGAAGGGGCGGAGATCGGGAACCGCTTGACACAATAACCTCCCATTGGCCTAGCAATCTCTACTCCGTCATTTGCACTGAAGCGTCTGTTTGGAAACTTCTGTGAAAAGTGGGCGGGTCACGTGGGGACCAGCACAAACATCCCGAGGGTCTGGCCAGGGGCTCTGGATGAAAAGGGGAAGAAGACTATCAGCGGGCGATTCGATCCCACGCGAGCAAAGCACAATAGCTTAGCCGTCTATCGCCTTAACCACTAGGCCATGTGTATCTTCTTTTCAAGCGCCCTAAAGAAGGATTTTTAGACGTTTTATTCCGGCCGCCCCCCATTTCTTTTACCTACCTGCTTGTTCTTGTGAGAAAGAGGGGTAGGGGGCTTTTTAAGGTTCCTCATTAATGCAGCTAACAGAGCATCAGGCATTTAATCTGAGGACTAAGGTGTCCAGCCCAGGTCCTGGCAAGTGGCTCTTAACTTGCCTTCTGCACCAGGATCTCAATGAATCCCTGTTGTACCCCGGGGTGACGCCCCAATTACCAGCCTATGGGGCCAGTGCCTGGAAAGGAAATTCTCTTTCTTCTGGGGCCTGCCTTAGGAAGCAGCCTGGAGGCTCAAATTCACAGGACCAGGCCTGGAAAGTGCAGCCTCCGGCTGGCGGGAAGCGCTATGGGGCCGGGAGCTGAGGGAGCCAAGGGAAGGGAGAGCGAGTCCCGGGGACACAGCAGCTGGGCAGAGTCAATAAGGACAGGGGGCCTGGGAGCCGCCTGCGGGTGAAAGGTGCCCAGAGAGAGCGACGCCAGCTAGGCCACAGGTGTCGCGGCAGCGTTCAGGGCTCCACATCCTGCCATCCGAACTCAGCTCTCTACGGGCACCTCCTGGTGCTGCGCTGGCCTCAGGCAAAGCCTGAAACCTCAGGCCGTGCTGCTCCCCGCCCCCCGTGCCAGAGCGAGAGCTCTCTGGCCCAGCTGGCGCGAGGGGGGAGGAGCCCCAAGGGCTGGGGCCCTGAAACTCGATGCTCTGCCTAGAGATCCCGGAGTCCCGGTGCTGGTGTGAGCTGGAGCGCCCGGGGCAGCCCTCCCCGGAAATGCCCTTTCTCCCCGGCTGGAGAGGCTGCCGGCTCGGTGCGTTCTCTGGCTCCACATCGGCGCCGGGGCTGGGACAGGGAGAAGGGATTAACCCCGTGTGACGTAGTGGGGGTATCTGGCTAGTTCCTATGCTGGCTCTGTGGTAATCCCCAATGGCTGCCATCGGTACCACAGCCCAGAAGGATGAGTCATTATGCAAAGAGGGTCTCTCAACCTGTCTGACCAGCTACCCCCCAAGGAGAGAGACAAAGGAAGGGGGAATGCTGCTCTGGCTGGGGGCAGGGCTGGAAGAGTTAGTTTAGTTTCTGGCTGGAATCATGGAGGAACCAGCCTAAGTCAGGGGCTGGGATTGTAGGGCCCAGCCACCCCCCATCTCAGAGGGGGGCACTGAGGCCTCTTGGCTGCAGTCCCTGTAACCAGATTACATCGGTGCTGTGCTGTGCTGTGCTGTATCCTGGAGAAGGAATAAACTCCCTCCATTCTACGGGCTGGTGGAGTCTGTTCGTGCCATTACGGGGGTGCAGGAGTCAGGGGACCCCAACGCGTCGTCACACCCCGCTGCTCACAGGTACAAAGGGGCAGCACGAGACCAGGCTGGGCTCTCCCGCCCACCGCCCCCCCAGCCCTGAGGTGTGTGAACCTGAAGGTTTATTACCAAGGGGGGAAAGACCAAGCAGGGGGCCGTTCCATGGTGCGTCACATGCCCCCAAAGATTCCAACATCCATCGGATTCCAGGCCGGGCACCAGGCCTGTGCTGTGTTCTCGTGCAGCCGGCCGAGTGCTCCTGCTACTGACCCGCAGCCTAGCGTCTTTTTGGGCCGGCCACGGGCAGCCTGCTGGGTTGCTCTCGGTGCAAAGCCGGCCCAAGGCACAGAGAGCACTATTGACCCCTGCGCCTCTCTCTGAGCTCGGTCTCCCCAGCTCTTTTCATTTCGAGTACCCACCAGTTCACGTCCCCTGCAGCTCCTTGGTACGTCCTCGGGGCATCGGCCATTGGCCCTAAATATAACGGAGCAAGGGTTTGGAAAAGGTCCATTCATCCCCGTTGCTCCCAGGGCTGTGACTCTGCAAGCGCAGGGCAAGAAACTCACAGAGGCGAGTGGAAATTTGGTAGGCTTTGATTCTGGCCCTAACCCAGCCCAAGCTGCAGCTATTCCATTTTCACCTAAGCAACCCAATGGGCCAGAATTTTGGAACCCTTAACTGAATACTGCCTACAGATGTAGTCGCCTCATCTCAAAAAAAGATCTATTGGCATTAGGAAAGGTAAAGAAAAGGGTAACAAAACTGAGGAGCCGGTTTGGAACGGTTCCCATATGAGGAGAGATTAAAAGGACTTGGACTTTTCAGCTTAGAAAACAGGAGACTAAGGGGAGATATGCTAGAGGCCTATAAAATCATGACTAGTGTGGAAGAAGTGAATAAGGAAAAGTTATTTACTTATTCCCAAAATATAAGAATTAGGACCACCAAATGAAATGAATAGGCAGCTGGATTAAAACAAAGAAAAGGAAGTTTTTCTTCATTCAGCACACAGTCAACCTCTGGAACTCTTTGCTAGAGGATATGCTGAAGGCTAGGCTTTAATAGGGTTCAAAAAAAGAGCTAGATAGATTCATGGAGGTTAGGTCCATGAATGGCTATTAGCCAGAATGGGTAGGAATGGTGTCCCTAGTCTCTGTTTGTCTGGAAATGGGTGAGAGGAGAGGGATCAGTGAGGATTACCTCTTGTGTACCCTCCCCTCTGGGGCATGTGGTATTGACCACTGTTGGCAAACAGGATACTAGGCTAGATGGAAATGTGGTCTGATCCAGTGTGGGTGTTCTTATGTTCTTAATTCCCTGCAAGCTTTGTACAGGGCCTCCTGGACCTCTCTGTTTCTGAGGGTATAGATGAGTGGGTTGACCAGAGGTGTCAAGACAGTGTAGGAGATCGAGAGAACTTTCTTGAAGTCTCTCAGGAGATTGGTGGTTGGGAACATGTACGCAATCAGGAGAGCTCCATAGTAAATGCTCACCACGATGAGGTGGGAGGAGCAGGTGGAAAAGGCCTTTTGCCTCCCAGTGGTAGATCGGATTCTGAGGATGGTCCTGAGGATGCAGATGTAGGACACCAAGCTGAGCAGGAAGGGAGCCAGTAAGAAAATCAAGGCAACTGTGAACGCCAACTTTTCCATCATCAGAGGGTCATTGCAGGAGAGTTTTACAAGGGGAATAAAATCACACAAAAAATGGTCGATACCGTTGGGGCCACAGAAGGTTAACTGGGATATTGGCACTATGGTTATACCACAAGCAAGCAAGCCACCTATCCAAGATCCACCGGCAAGCTGGAGGCAAGACTTGCCACTCATCCGGACTGTGTAGTGCAGCGGGTTGCATATGGCTAGATACCGGTCGTAGGACATCCCCAATAGGAGGAGGCATTCTGAGGCTACCAGAGCACCGAAGAAGTAATACTGCGTGAGACACCCTGTAAAGGAAATTGTCCTGGCCCCAGCGAGGAGCCCGGCCAGCAGCTGGGGCAGGATGGTGGAGCTGTAGCAAATCTCCAAGCAGGACAAGTTGACCAGGAAGAAGTACATGGGGGTGTGAAGGTGCCTATCGGCCACAACCAACACCACGATGAGGATGTTCCCGGCCATGGTCACTAGGTAGATCATGAGGAAGACCAGGAAGAGAGGAACCTGCAGGCCAGGAAGATCCCCCCAGTCCCAGGAGGATGAATTCTGTGACAGATGTTTGGTTTCCTTGTCCCTGGCTTGCCATGGGGTGTGTCTGTGGGACAGAAACAGGGTCACTGTGAGCAATAACTAACATTCATTGCAATATGGCAGCCTTGTCTTCATCGCCTCCCTCTGCCGGCCCTGGCACAGCAGCGGAGCGGGGAATGGAGGGTGCATGTCTCTGCACCCTGGGAGTGTCTCAAGAGCCAGCACCAGCCACTCAAACCCTGGGGTGCTGGGCTCAGACAGGGGTACAGACTTCCAGACAGATGTGACAGATGCTGGTCCAGACAGTCACGCCCGTCACTGCCTGGTGGCTAAAAGCCGAACGAGGGAGGGGCCGTTCCACTGGGAGCTGGGCCAGGAGGGGATATTTGACAGGGAACTCCAGCAGAGAAACCAACCAAGCAAATGGGCCTGGGACTTGTAAGGGCCGGGGTGCGGAGCTTCCCTTTGGCCTGGCCCCTGGTTCTCCTCCTTTAGATAGAAAGCAGCAGGGAACATGTAGAGGAGCCTGGACGGCCCTCCCTTGACCAGAACAACAAGGTCTCCAGTGCCAGGCCTCGTCCAGTCCTTGGATCTCTAACAAGGCAAAGCCTAGGTCTGACTCAAGTCTGGTGCATGCACGGACACATGCAAACAAGGCCAAAAAGGAGAGTCAGGAATGCTGCCCAATCATGCATAACTTGTACAGGACAGCGAGACCAAGCCAATTAGAGCAGAAACAACCTGGTACTAGTACATCCCATTTTTTATAAGAAAAATTCCAAAGACAGCTGAAAAACTATTAATTAAGCACTTTTGCAATATTTTGGCACAGCAAAATATATCCTAAATATTGGCATAATAGGTATCCTACACAACATGCAGTTGATTGGTAGATATTACTAGAACCACCAACTCTTGCTTTGCTATAAATTGGGTTTAGTAAGAAGAATGGATGGGAGGGAATAAGCAGGATTGACCCACAGGTTTTGCTTTCGATGTAACTAGAAATAATGGCCCCCTTCACACCCCCGACCCCAGTGCCTGGCGTTCAAAGGAACCACGATCTCCTGCCTGGTACTGTAGGGAGCATATGGATGAAGTGTAAGTGAACTAGGCTTAATGATTGTATTATAATAATTTCTTACTTGCCTTTGCATTGCTTTGCACTGTATTAATTGCTTTAGAATTTATAGTATTTAAGGTTTAAAGTGTATAGTCATTGGTTTTAACGCTTGTAAAACTTAACAACTGTATTAACTGCTTAAAGCTTGCAAAAAATAAGAAAGTGGTTAAGTCTCCTGAACTGCCCGGGTTTCCTTGGATCTAAAATAAATGGAACCACAAGACAAAAGGGTCGGTAACCAGGAAGTGAATACCATGATGCCACGGTATAAATTCATGGTACGGCTCCACCTTGAATATTGCAAGCAGGTGTGGTTGTCCTATCCCAAAAAATCTATGTTAAGTATGGAAAAGGTGCGGAGAGGATACTAAAACACGAGAGGCTTGGAAACAGTTTCAAATGAGGAGAGAAGAAAACATGGGAATTGTGCAGTTATGGATGGTCTGTGAAATCATGAATCATAGAACTGCAAGAGACCTCAGAAGGTCATCAAGTCCAGCCCCTGCTCTAGGCAGGACCAATCCCAACTAAATCAACCCTGCTTTGTCAAGCCGAGACTTAAACACCTCTAGGGATGGAGACTGAGACTCCACTACTTCCCTAGGTAACCCATTCCAGTGCTTCACCACCTTCCTAGTGAAATAGTTTTTCCTAATGATCATCTACTGCAGGGTTGGGCACTAAAACTGGGCCGTTTCACCAGGGTTAGCCCTTGCTGGCTGCTGCAGCCATATTTACCTGCACCTCCCTTGGTACTGCTGATCACAGCTCCCAGTGGCCAGGAATGGTGATCCGTGGCCAATGGATGCTGTGCTCCCCGTACCTGAGGAGGTGCAGGTAGATATGGTGGGGCTGGGCCTGCCAGGGTTAACCCTCTGAGACCGAACCCCAGAATAAACATCCACCCTTGATTTAAACTTCACCAGAGAAGGAGAATCCACCACATGAATGGGCGGGTTATTCAGATGGTTCACTCCCCTCACTATCAAAACTGGGAACCTTTCCTGCAGTCTCTTTTTCTAGCTTTCACTTCCACCCATTTCATCACCTGACACTTCTGTCTGGGTTCCTCGGGTAGATACCTACAGGCCATGATCAAATTACCCAGCCAGCTTCTCTTTGCTAAGAGGAGCGTATTTAGACTGTTACTGCAAGGAAACTTTCCAGAGCTCCAGCCGCTCTTGTGGCTCGTTTCTGAACACGCCTTAATTTCTCAGTAGCTTTTTTCAGATGAGCACCGCAAAATGGGACGTGGGATTTCCGCATGTGCCAAATACAGGGGAGAAATGACACCTCTTCTCCTAGTAACTATTCCCCGGATTTTACAGCCAAGAATGTTGTCTACCTCTTAGGTCACAGAGTGACCCCCGCACCTTCTGGGTGTGGTTCACTGTCCCATCTAGTGGCATCAACACCACCTACAGAGAGCGAGAGAGACTGAGTTCGCTCTACAGCCTCAGCGGAGAGCCAGCTGTTGTCTTGCTAAATTTGAACCTCAAGCCCAGGTTCAGTTCTGCCTGTCGCCGATACAGCAGCATCAAGCCAGAAGCTCATGTTCTGCTGGTTATTCACCAGGACCCTTGAGATTTTTTTTCAAACTCACTTCTCCTTAAGACTCATCCTAGAATATCTCACACAAAACACTTTCAAATGCACATGGGTCCCCATTGATGCTCATCTGCTTTACACGGAACAATATTTTTCAGCATTTCATGGTTGGCAAACCCTTACATGAAAACATGTTCATAATCCCACTATGGTAGATGTAAAGAATAAAATATTGTATCAATGACAACAGGAAACCTGTTTAATACAACCAGTACATGTGAGCTCAGAAACGTTGAAGCTTTTAAAGAACCCAAATTTATTCTAAAAGATGCCTTTTCATTGTATCAGAAATATACAATGTGTAAAATGTCAGTGCCTTACAGCTACTCCTCTCGGATTGCCTTTCATTTTTTCTGCCCCCAAATTAGTTGCCAAATAAAGATCTAATCTGCTCTCAGCATCACATAAACCATACAATTGTATGGTAATTTCACAACTCAACTCACAACTTGGATTTTAAATAGACGATATCTTCAGGAAAGACATTTAGACTCAATTTAAAAACTTCATGTGACGGCATATTTACCACTTCCCTAATCCCAACCCTAACCCTAACCCAATTGTTAACAGCTCTCACCCTTTAAAACATGCACCTTACCTCTTGTTTCCATGTGTCTAACTAGACACTAAATTCTGCTAGATTAAGCAGTTTTCAGCTATCAGAAATCTTTTCCCCACAGTCTTCTCTCCACCTGTTCTTCAATAATCTGTTTGGATTGAACTTCACTGCTTTTTTTTCCTCCACCATTCTGTATTCCTTGCTAAATTCTTCTATATCTCTTTCGTAGAGCAACAACATCAACACAGCAACCAAAGTCCCACTTACATGTACCTTCTTGCGATAGACTCAAGGAACTCAAGCCCATTCAGCGTAACACAGAGACGTTTCAGAAATGACTTGGCTGCACGTCTGTGGTACCTACACGAGGAGCAAATGGACTCTTCTATCTAACAGAGACACTCAAACATGTCCCACTGAACGGGGTTGAAAGAAGACAAATTCACACTGGACATAAGATGCACGTTTTAACAATAAAGATAATTGACATTTTACCAAGGGTTGTGATAGATTCTTCATAACCGACTATTTTAAAATGAAGATTTGATTTTTTTTTCTAAAAGTTCTGCTGTAGGAGTTTTTTCTGTGTAGTTCTTGGCCAGTGTCACACAGGATTTCAGCGTAGGAGATCAAAACGGTCCCTTCTTGTCTGTGAAATTGTGAACCATGGAACATCAAAGCATAGGAATAGGTGTGCATAGTTATACAGATCTCACCTTTTCAGACTGGCTGTGGTACAGATGCCGTAATCAGAAATGAAATAAACGCCTCTCTCCCATTCTCTGAATTACTCTCAGTCTCCGATGCTCTACCGACCGTGTTGCCTTTGCCCGTCTGGGAAATAAACTTTGCCTGAATCTATTCCATAAATAAGGTTTTGAGAGTGGGATGATGTCATCTGAGCTCTGCCAATACCAGTGGGAAATTACAAATGCAAAAACTCTCCTAGGACCTGTTGAGCTCTGTAACCAAATTGAACAGAAAAATGGTCATCTTTATGGATCACATTTTCAAAGAAACTAAAGAAGTTAGGTACAAACCTCCCATGGAATTCAGATGGTCAAACCCCATAGGAATTTTTGAAAATCTTACTCTGTAATTTTAAAACAGATGTGGGTGATTAATTCAGCTTTTTTGAATTTCTGACATTTTGATTTTTTCATTATTTTTTCGCCCCTCAAAGTTTAGAAGGATGCTCTGAAAACACACTGGACAATATTTCCCTTCAACAGTCACCAATTATTAATCCATTTTGCAAGCACTACTATTGATTGCATTCTTAAACACAGAAGGAGTTGTAGCAAATGAGTGTGTGTGTGGGTAGCTGTGTGAATGAAGGTGTTCAGTGACCTTGCAACTGAAAAAAATATTTCAGGTTGAAAAAAATAATAATTTACTTTTGTGAAAGCAAAAGTAAAAACAAACAAACAAAACTCCCAAAACTCTTCCTGGATCAAATTAACCCCTGAAATGCATGGCTTCAGTTGTTACTATTTTAGAATGTTTCTAGGTACTCCACTTAAGAAGCAACAATCAGTTTCACACACACTGAATGGGAAGTGACCCACAAGTAATGGACCACAAGCCAAATAAGAGCCAGCAGTGTGGCATTGCAAACATGATTCTGGGATGCATTAACAAGAGTGTTGTGAGCAAGACATGAGAAGTCATTCTTCTGCTCTACTCTGCACTCATTAGGCCTAAGTTGGAGTATTGTGTCCAGTTCTGGGCACCAATTTCAGGAAAGATTTGGAGAAATTGGAAACGGTCCAGAGAAGAGCAACAAGAATGATGAAAGGTCTAGAGAACATGAGCTATGAGGGAAGACTGAAAGAACTGGGCTTGTTTAGTTTGGAAAGGAGAAAACTGAGAGGGAACATGATAGCAGTTTTCAGGTATCTAAAAGGGCATCACAAGGGGAGAGAAAAATTGTTCTCCTTGGCCTCTGAGGATAGGACAAGTAGCAATGGGCTTAAACTGCAGCAAGGGAGGTTGAGGTTGGACATTAGGAAATATTTCTTTACTGTCAGATTGGTTAAACACTGGAATAAGTTGCCTAGGGAGGTTGTGGAATTTCCATCACTGGAGATATTTAAGAGCAGGTTATATAGACACCTGTCAGGGTTGTCTAGATGGTACTGGATCCTGCTCTGAGGGCAGGGGACTGGATTTGATGACCTCTTGAGGTCCCTTCCAGTGCTAGTGTTCTGTGAAGAAGGGGTTGGTGCGAGGACATTGGAACAGCCTGGGACAAGACTCTCCCAACATGTAAATTCACATTTAATTAGGAACTGAACTATTTTTCCCCATCGGGGAAACAAAAGAGACAATTAGACAAGGCACATGGAATGCAAATGCCTCTATGCAAGTCCCACTGGGCATTGTTAGCTCCAAAGCTCTGGAGACCAGTCAGCCAGGGAAATGCTGGCACTGAGCAGACATGAAAAGTGTGAAGACATCAGAGGACACAAACTTCAGGAAGCGCTGACCCAGTGGGGCCCTGCTGTGATTGTGTAGATCTTGGATCCTGACTGGTTTGGCTGGGAGTCTATGCAGTGATGTCACTGAAATTGCTCCACCACCCACTGTCGTGCTGTGCTGCTCCTGCCCTCTGCCTTGGAGCTCCCCCTGGGAGCCTCCTGCTTGCTGGGCAGGGTGTGGGAGGGGGGAAAGGAGGGGAATTGATGTCAGGTTGTCCCTCTCCCCCCTTCTCTGTGTGTGGGTTCAGGAGAAGCGGCTGGAGGGATCTTGGGAATGAAAATCTCTGACACATTCACACAGTTCGTCTGTCTGTCATTCACACACACACACACACACACACACACACACACACACTGTCCTTCCCTCTCATCTCCTGTCCCATCATGTACGGGAGGGGGGTTACCACATTTACTGTTTGCAAAGTGGGTTAGTTTTGGGTTTTGACTGGTCTGTGCAGACGTAACTTTCATTTCTCTCATGCTTAAATGTGACTCTTGGAGCAGTGAGTTCTAAAACACCAAACCTGTCACATCTGGAGTCATTATCCCTGTGGTAACTGCTGCTCCTGGACATGGCTGGCATGTCCCTGCGGCCCCTAAGTGAGGCAGAGCAGGGGGTCACCACAGGCCATCATCCTTGCCTGCAGACACCACTCCTGCAGCTCCCATTGATCAATACCATGGAGCTGGGACAACAGGACCTGTAGATGAGGGGCATCCCATCGAACCATGGAGCCATTGTTGTACATGACAGCTGCTTTCAGGAGTGAGCCTGCCTTGGCTCTGCTGCTCCATCCATGGCAGTGTGGTCGCTCTTTTGTGCAAGAAAGAAAGCTCTGATGGCCATTTTAGCATAGGGCTTTCTTGGGCAAGAGGGATTACACTTGTAAGAAAAGAGAGTAGCTCTTGCGCAAGAAGCCCTGTTTTCCAACACTGAACTGTAAATCTTCTTGCGCAAGAGCAGGTGGGTGGTGTGGACACTCTGCAGGTTCTTGCGGAAGAACCTGCCAGTGTAGACATAGCCCCAGGGTGGGTGGTGAAGACCAAGTACCCAGTCATCTGCTCCCCAGGTGAATGCCCAAGGTGGGCAGGACCTGAATCTACCAACCTGTGCTTCACAGGCAAATGCTCTATGCCCTAAGCCACTACACATTTACCTGCCTACTTTGAGAGGGTCCTTTATCAGGTCACTCCCAGGGTGTGCACTTGCAAGGGTGGGACTCAAGCCCCCAACTCTGTGCTCCCCAGGGAAATGCCAGATACCCCAGGCCATTCCAGAACCCACCCCACCTACTTCTTTTTAGAGGGTCCCTTACCCTGCTTTCCAAGTGCAGGAGCTAGCTCTGTCCCTGGCTATCCTGCACCTCCCAGGGTGGATGAAGCTTGAACCCATCACCCTACACCAGCCTCAGGCAAATGCCCTATCCCTGAGGGCACTCCAGTGTCCTCCCCACCTCCCTACCTTCAGGGTGTCCACTCCCACACTCTGAACCCCTTGGCTCAAGACCAGAGCCTGCACTCCAACCCCATACCCCAGCCCGGTGAAAGTGAACAAGATTCAGTGAGGAAGGAGGATGGAGTTTACAGGGTGAGGCCTTTGGGGAAGGGGTGGAGTAGGGGCAGGGCCTCAGAGAATAGGAGGGAATAAAGGGGGCAAGGGAATTTGGGTCTGAGGTAGCTCTCACATTGCACTTAAATTGCAAATGTGATCTTGTGGTTAAAAAGCTTGGAGAGCCCTGCCTTAAAGCAACACAGCCTAGGGCTCCCACCTAAAGATGTTAAATTGCAGTTAATTTACTAGTCGAGTAGTCCATGGAATTTCCAATGACTACTCGACTAGTCAATAGGCACGTTCCCATTCCTCCTTTGAAATGAACAAGAGCCCCCACTGGGAACTGCAGCACAGCCTGGGGCCAGCGGGACGTCCCACTGACTACAGGCTGTACGCAGGTCCCGGCTTTGAAAGTTATAAGAGTCCCCAGCAGGGGCTCTTAGGTACTTCAAAATTGGAATCTCTCTCATGGAGCTTTTTCATCCGGGCTCAGCTGTGCTGTGCTGCCCTTTGAAGTACCCCCTCATCTCCCCCCTTTGCTGCCTCTGTCTGATATCTGATAGAGGCAGCAAGGAAAGGGGGTGAATCAATGAGTCCACTGGTCTGTAACATCCTTACTCCCACCCAGATGGCCAAGTCACATACAATGAGAATTAACGAGACTCTTGTTCATTGTACAAAAAGTTCCACCAGTCCCTAAACACTGGACACATCACCAACCAGGTCATTGATTGTTTCAGCCCTTAGCCAAATACAGATGCACAGACAATTCCTATTAACTGAACAAAGATTTATCTAAAAGGAACAGAGTGAGAGTACTGATTAAAAGATCATTAGACAAACATAGGAACAGCCAGACTGGGTCAGACAAAAGGTCCATCTAGCTCAGTGTCCTGTCTGCCAACAGCTGCCAATGACAGGTGCCACAGACGGAGTGAGCATAACAGGGAATCATCAAGTGATCCCTCCCCTCTCATTGATTTCCAACCTCTGACAATAGAGGCTAGAGACACCATCCCTGACGATGCTGTATAATTGTCAATGATGGACCGATCCTCCATGAATTTATCTAGCTCTTTTTTTCAACCCTGTTAAAGTGCTGAGCTTCACAACATCCTCTGGCAAGGAGTTCCACAGGTTGACTGTGCGTTGCCATAAGAAAAACTTCTCTTTGCTTGTTTTAAACCTGCTGCTTATTAATTAAATTTGATGGCTCCTAGTTCAAGTGCAAAAGTTCTTTGGGAGTAAGTTCCCCGGGTTACAGCCCAGCGGCCAATATCAGGGTGAGAGAACGAGAGCTGCAGACTCGGTCTGGCAGCTCCAACTTCCCCGCAAGAGGCTTCTGCAGAGCTGGGAGAAAAGGGCCAGGGCCTCAGGGCTCCTTTCTCACTTCTCAGGCAGGCTCCTGACCCCAGAACCCCCTCGGGTGCAAGGCCATGACGAGGCAGGAAAAACTCCCCTTTCCTACAGATCATGGGCAGCTAGTTGCATTCATCATCCCAGGACAATTGACCATTCAGCAGCCGAGTTGCCAATTAACTTCAAAGCGATCCATGGACACTGACATTGTCACGGCCAAGTCCTGCCCGGTCACAGCCCCTTAGGGTCTTGGAACCAATAGAATAGAGCAGGGACAGAAACTGCCTGGGTTCATCACTGACCTCCAGTGAGGTGCAGGGACCCCCAGAGCAGCACAATCACTAGTGAGCAACCAGCTGGCCTGTCAAAGCGCTGCTGTGTCGAACATGGCTCCATTCGCCAAGTGTGGGGAAGGGCTCTAATGACGATTTATACCCTGTTCTAATCTGCCTTTAGTGGCTGAATATGGGTGATGTAGCCTGGAAGTTTTCTGTCCCTTCCCGGCTCAGTATCAGCGACTGTCGGGAACATTTTCACACACACTTCAGTGAATCTCAAAAGTGACTGAGGAGTCGGTTGAATTTCAGCGAGGCAGAGACTGCTCACCCTTAGTGATGAAGCCCCTTTGAAAATGGGATTCAGGCTTCCAAATCTCTTAGTTGCTCATTAAAATGACACCTGAACTGAAATGTTACAGATGCTGATAGGACAGGGACCTGGGTGTTCCTTTCTAAGGGCAGCAGGAGGTTTGTTTCCAGAAGGGGAAGCTCAGCCAACCATGCTGAGATTGTCAAACCCGCTTAAGGGAATTGGATGAGAATTTTGTGCCTAAACCACTTAGGCAGCTCTTGCAAACTCAGCCACATAACATGTCCCTAGAACCACTGTGTTATTTCTTGAGAGCCAGCGCAGCCTTCGCCCGTCACAGAGAGATTTGCTTCAGGGCTCAAAGTATCTCCCCTCTCTGGGATTTTGCCTTTGAGACTAGAAGTTTGCATCTGCTGATGTCATCTAGAAACAGACCAAACACCAACTTTCCTCGCCGGTGATGTTCCCCGTGGGACTGGCACCTGGGGAGGCGGCCCCTGCCCGCAGCAGGCTATACAGCTGAGCGAAGAAGATTTTCCACAATTGGCGCAGAGCTGAGGCGGGCGGCCAGTAACCGGACAGGGCGAAGGAGCCTCGGTCGCTGCTCTGGGCTCTGACGTTCCATTGACCAGCCCCGGGGTGCAGGGGAATGTGCCGAGCAGAGCAGATGGAGGGAGGAACCTGCCTCTGGCCCTGAGACACTGCGTGTGGAGGTGAGAGCCGGGATCGCGTTGCTGCCTGACCTGCCTTGGAGGTAAATCAGCCATTTCCTCCAGGCTCCCTGGCGCTCCAGGGCTGTGAAGCAACATGGGTTTGGTAGGACACTAGTGGGAGGGGGGTGTTCATGAGGCATGGGGCGCTGGTCTCTAGCAACCTCCCACCCAAAAGGAGAGGATTTCAGATCAGCAAAGAGCTTTCAGCTCACAACTTTCCTTGCTCCCATCACCCTGGTATCTGGGCACTGCACTCTCTGGAACATGTCTCTCCTCTTCCGGCCCTGTGCATTGCGCGGTGTCCGTCGCACAGAGGGACTGATCTCTGGAGGGTTTTAGGCAGCTAATGCTGTAGTATCACCCCACACTGCCACCAAGCCCATTCTGAGGCTGTGCCAGAGCCTTTCTAATGGGCCCGACGAGTCCCAGAGAGAGCTGGGGGTAAAGCCAGGATGGGAATAATTGAGTCACAGAACACTAAAACTGGAAGGGACCTCAAGAGGTCATTGAATCCAGTCCCCTGCCCTTGTGACAGGACCCAGTACTGTCTAGACCATTCCTGATAGATGTTTATGTAAGCTGCTCTTAAATATTTCCAAATAAAGAGATTCCACAACCTCCCTAGGCAATTTATTCCAGTTTTTAACCACCCTGACAGTTTAAGCCCATTGCTTCTTGTCCTATCCTCAAAGGCCAAGGAGAACAATTTTTTTCCCTCCTCCTTGTGACACCCATTTAGATACCTGAAAACTGCTCTCATGTCCCCTCTCAGTCTTCTCCTTTCCAAACTAAACAAGCCCAGTTATTTCAGTCTTTCCTCATAGGTCACATTCTCTAGGCCTTTAACCATTCTTGTTGCTCTTCTCTGGACCTTCTCCAATTTCTCCACATCTTTCTTGAAATGTGGTGCCCAGAACTGGACACAATACTCCAACTGAGGCATAATCACCACAGAGTAGAGTGGAAGAATTACTTCTCCTATCTTGCTCACAATACTCCTCTTAATGAGCCCAGAATCATGTTTGCTTTTTTTTTTTCCAGTGTCATAATGTTGACTCATATTGAGCTTGCGATCCACTATGACCCCTAGACCTCTTTCTACAGGAGTCCTTCCTAGACAAGTGCTTCCCATTCTGTGTGTGTGAAACTGATTTTTCCTTCTTAAGAAGAGTACTTTGCATTTGTCCTGTTTACCTCAGACCATTTCTCCAGGTTGTGCAGATAATTTAGAATTATGACCATATCCTCCAAAGAGCTTGCCACCCTCCCAGCTTCATATCATCTGCAAACTTAATAAACATACTCTCTATGACAGTATCTAAATTATTGATGAAGATATTGAACAGAACCAGTCCCAAAACAGACAGTTATGCACCCACCTTAGAGTAGCCCCATCTAAGTTGTATCTGTCTAGTTTATGGATAGGAAGATCATGCGAGACCATATCAAATGCCTTACTAAAGTCCACTTCTTCTCCATTATCCACAAGATGCATGATCCTATGAAAGAAAGCTATCGGATTGGTTTGACATGATTTGTTCTTTACATATCCATTGTGGCTGTTCCTTATCACCTTATTATCTTCCAGGTGTTTGCAGATGATTTCCTTAATTACTTGCTCCATTAGCTTTCCTGGCACAGAAGTTAAACTGACTGATCAGTAGTTTCCTGGGTTATTCTTATTCCCTTTTATTTGTCCTTTCCAGACTTCTGAATCTCTCCTGTCTTCCAAGATTTTTCAAAGATCCCTCCTCTATCAGCTCCTTGCGTATTCTAGGATGCATTTCATCAGGCCCTGGTGACTAGCAGATATCTAACTTTTCTAAGTGATTTTTATCTTCTAAACCAGTGTTTCTCAATCTTTTTTTTATAAAGTACCCCCTTTTCAAAAAAAAAAAATGATTATAAGTACCCCCAGTACCTACAGTTTTAAGACACACAAAAATATTTTCTACCATTTCAACACATTTGTTTAAACAACTTAATCGTAGCCAGGCGGGTGATGAAGTTTTTGGGTGTAAAAAGTACAAAAATAACAAAGTGCTGTAAAACTTCAAACAAAAATTCGGTTTTCTCCAAATTTCAGTTGTGTTGATGTACCCCCACACTTCTCTCAAGTACCCCTGAGGGTACTCATACCACTGGTTGTGAAACACTATTCTAAACCTACCCCATTCCCACTAGTATTCACTATGTCAGGCATTCCTTCATCATCAGACTTCTCAGTGAAGACCAAGACAAAGAAGTCATTAAGCACTTCTGCCATTTCTAAGTTTCCTGTTACCGTTTCTCCCTCCTTACTGAGCAATGGGCCTTCCCTGTCCTTGGTCTTCTTCTTGCTTCTAATATATTTATAGAAAGTCTTCTTTTTTCCCTTTATGTCTGCAGCTAGTTTGAGCTCATTTTGTGCCTTTGTCTTTCTAATCTTGCCCCTGTATTGTTTGCTCATATTCATCCTTTGATTTGTCCTACTTTCCACTTTTCATATGACTCCTTTTTGATTTTTAGATCATGCAAGATCTCCTGGTTAAGCCAAGGCGGTCTTTTGCCGTACTTTCTATCTTTCCTATGCAGTGGAATAACTTGCTTTTGGGCCCTTAATAATGTCCATTTGAAAAACTGCCAACTCTCTTCAGTTGTTTTTCACCTCAGTCTTGCTTCCCATGGGACCTAACCTACCAGCTCTCTGAACTTTCCAAAATCTGCTCTCCTGAAATTCATTGTCCCTATTTTGCTGTTTTCCTTCTACCGTTCCTGAGATTCACAAACGCTATGATTTCATTTTCACTTTTGAATTCTCAACCAGTTCCTCCCTTTTTGTTAAAATCAAATCTAGAACAGCTTCCCCAGTAGCTTTTTCAACCTTCTGAAATAAAAAGTTGTCTTCAATGCAGTCCAAGAACTTATTGGCTAGTCTGTGCCCCTCTGTGTTAGTTTCAGAACTGATATCCTGCGCCCAAGGCAGCCCTGCACACAGTGGGCCCGCTTTCAGCTCCCTCCCTGCAGCACAGTAAGAGTCCTTCCCTGCCTGGCAGCCCTCGCAGGGCCATGAAGAGGGGGTGGGATGAAGCAGGGAGTGCAGAGCTGGGAATCGCTGCTGTCTCAGGCCAGGGAGGAGATGTTGGCTGGGGCTGGCCTGGTGGAAATGGCCTTTTCCTGCAATCTCATGGACTAATCTTTGATTTTATGTCTTTTCCCCATTTGAAACCAGTTTAATAGTTTACCCTTGTGGGGAACCCAGCTGGGGAAGGGGTAGGGGAGGGGTAAGTCAGTGCCAACACGGGGCTATGGGGAGACCCCGCCTGCAAAAGTGGAGATACAACAGTCCTCTGCAACACCGAGGAGGGGCAAGACATCAGGGGGCCAGGTGCGGGGACGGTGGCTGCTCTAGCCCAGGGCAGGGTCCATCCAGAGCCACAGATGGGAGGAGGAGGCAACTCGAGTCCCCTCGATCATTTTGGTTGTCCTCCGCTGGACTCTATCCAATGCCCCTGCACCCTAGAACAGAGGGGCAGGAGCACAGGGAGCTGCCATTTCCCTCCTACTTCATGGAGGGGTTTTACCCTTCCCCTCCCATTAGCATCTGAGCCAGTTTGTGAACCTGAGAGATTCTTGGGGGTTTAACTTTTGAGACACTTGCATCCCCTCCCCCAACCCCCAAGAAGTGTGCGGGACAAAGGGCAAAGCGATGTGGTGCCGCATTCCCAACACCAGGCAGGGCCTGTGGACCCACAAGGCAGACCCGGGACGGAGCTCACAGTGCAGCAGGCCCTGCAGCCACACGGGAGGGGCAAGAGAGGTTGGCAGGGAGGTCAAACACTCAGTGACCAGAGAAATGCCGGCCCCTGACCCACTCAGCCTCCCCCCTTACCCCTCCCAAGGGGGACCAAAGGGGTGGGATGCAGACCCTGACTCACAGCCCCCCTGAATGGAACATGACATCTAACAGGTGTGACTGGGGTGTACAGCGGTGTTTCTGGGCCTGTGAAGAAGGAGTGGGAAGGGGTTTGGGAATGGGGGGATGGGGTACTGGGAATAGGGGAATGAGGAACAGGGACCCAGGCAGGGCTCTGCAACATGGGAGCTGGGAACAGAGCAGAGGGATGAGGGAGCCCATCGGTGTGCACAGCTGGGGGTTACAAGAAGGGGTCTATTGGGTGTAGCGTGATAGTTGGGGAAGAGGGAAACTCTATTGGCCCACAGAGATTTGCCTGACTGATGCACAGGGCTTGGGAACCCACCTGCTTTTACGCTGGCTCCAATACAAGTCTCACTGTCTGCACTTCAGACTGTGCCCTGATGCTTTCTGCCTAAAGGAGCAGAACCAGGGGCCAGGGCTGAGGGGAAGCCCCTCACACATCCCTTACAGGTCCCAGGCACGTTTGCTTGGTTGTTTTCCTACTCGAGCTCCCAGTGGAATGGCCCCTTCCTCGTTCTGCTTTTAGCCACCAGGCAGCGACGGGCGTGACTGTCTGGACCAGTGTCTGTTGCATCTCCCAGGGTGTCTGTATCCCCTGTCCAAGCCAAGCGCCACAGGGTTTGAATGCCCGGCGCTATCTCTCTAGACTTTCTCAGGGGTGGAGAGACACTTTCTGTTTCACCCGCCCTCTCTCAGATACTGAACCTATCCCTGGGGCCCTGAGATGGCAATTCCCTTCCCTGCCCTCCATGCCCCACTCGGCTGCTGTGCCAGGGCCGGCAGAGGGAAGGGATGAAGACAAGTCTCTAGTATTGCAATGAATGTTAGTTATTGCTCACAGTGACCCTGTTTCTGTCTCACAGACACACCCCATGGCAAGCCAGGAACAAGGAAACCAAACGTCCCTCACAGAATTCATCCTCCTGGGATTTGGGGATCTTCCTGGTCTGCAGGTTCCTCTTCCTGAGGGCCGGGCCGGCGGTGGAAGAAAGACACAGACTAGTCTCTGCAATGAATCTTAAATGTGTTATTACAGTGACCCCCTGTTCTGTCACACAGACACACACTGGCCAGCCATTTCAAAGGAAACCAAACACCCCTCACAGAATTCATCCTCCTGGGATTTGGATCTGTCCTTCTTCCTTCTCCTCTCTCCTCTCTCTTCCCTGATCCTGCATCAACGGGTGTGTGACCATGGAACAGCCTCGTCATTGTGTTGTGGCTTGTGGCAATCAGCACCTCCACACCCCCATGTACTTCTGTGCAACTTGTCCTGCTTCACCTCTCCCTCCTGCCCCGGCTGCTGGCTGGGTTCTCTGCTGCAGACACACTACCCGTCTCCCACTGGCTGATCTACTCTTCTTACTTCTGTCTCACTGGGAGGCTCCACAATGCCTCCACTGATGTCCTCCTATCAGTGATGTCCCGACCGGTATCTAGCCATATGCAACCCGCTGCACTACACAGCCCGGATGAGTGGCAGGTTTTGCCTCCAGCTTGCCGGGGGCTCTTGGATAGGCGGTTTCATTGCTTCTAGTATAACCACAGTGTCAATGTCCCAGTTAACCTTCTGTGGCCCCAACGGTATCGACCATTTTTTGTGTGACTTTATTCCCCTTGTAAAACTCTCCTGCAATGACCCTCTGCTGATGGACACATTGGCGTTCACAGGCTCCTTGATTTTCTTACTGGTCCCCTTCCTGCTCACCTTGGTGTCCTACATCTGCATCATCAGCACCATCCTCAGAATCCGCTCCAGCACCGGGAGGCAAAAGGCCTTTTCCACCTGCTCCTCCCACCTCATCGTGGTGAGTGTTTACTATGGAACTATCCTGATTGCCTACATGTTCCCGACCACCGACCTCCTGAGCGACTTCAAGAAAGTTCTCTCTATCTCCTACACCATCCTGACGCCCCTGGTCAATCCACTCATCTATGCCCTGAGAAACAGGGAGGTCCAGGAGGCCCTGTGCAAAACTTGCAGGGAATTAAGGGTTCCAAGATTTTGACCCATTGGGTTGCTTAGGTGAAAATGGAATAGCTGTAGCATGGGTGGGGTTGGGGCCAGAATCAAAGCCTACAAAATAGAAGGTTCCATTTCCACTCGCTTCTCTGACCTGCTTGCACAGTCACAGCCCTAGAAGCAATGGGAGTGCAGGGACCTTTTCAAAACCATTGCTCCATGATATTTAGGACCAGTGGCCGATGGCCCCAGGGAAGTACCAACAGGCTACATTTGGCTACACAAAATGAAAAGAGCTGGGGAGATTGAGCCCAGAGAGAGGTGCAGGGGTCGGTTGCATGCTCTGTGCTTTGGGCCGGCTCTACACCACGAGCCAACCCAGCAGGGTGCCCGTGACTGGCCCAAGAAGACAGTACACCAGGGGTGGCCAACCCATTCCAGACAAAGAGCCACAATATCAGTGGAGACAGCGTGAAGTGCTGGTACAAAGTTGTGGAGAAAAAAAAAACCATCACCGCGCTGGGGTAGATGATGGTACATGTGTCCCAGGGCACGGCTTCTCTCTCTCTCTCTCTCTTTTTTTTTTTTTTTTTTGGTTAACAACTTTTCCCCTGGCCTTTTTTTTGGGGGCGAGGGAAGGGAGCTCAATGACTTTGCCCTGGCTCTTCATACTGTCACCACTGCTACTGTACCTCACAAAAACGCACTGGAAGGGGTGAGAGGTGAAAGCTCAGGAGGAATCTGGATGCAGGAGGAAGTAGAGAAGAGGATGCTGGCTCAGGGGGCCCCAGGCTGGACAGTTTTGGGGTCAGGGGGAGGGTTGGGGTTGTGTGCAAGCCACAGGCTTACAGCTGTGAGGGTGCAGGAGTTTGGGCTGGGTGCATGAGAGGCTCAGGGCAGGGAGGCTGGGAGGATGATGAGCTCAGGACACAGATTTGCAGTGTGTGGATGGTGCAGGAGTGTTGTGGCAGAAGACTGAGGATGTGGGGGTGCAGGAGTTTGGGGATGTAAGAAGCTCAGGACAGGGGGTTCCAGTGTATGATAGGCTCAGGTTTGGGATGGAGAGGGGTGCAGGAGCATTAGGATGCTGCAGCCAGATGGAGGCTTGGCCCCAATTGGGAGCTTGTTGACCAGGATTCATTTTTAAATAAAATATTATGTCAAACACTAAAATGTTTCAGCATTGTCTTTATTTATGAGATGGGCAGGGAACCTGTTTTGAGTTAGGGATCACTGACCCACAGAAAAGACAGTCGGGGCCACACAAGTGAAATGCAAAAAACCAGCCCCTCCAAACCCCCCAAGCCTCAGTAATGTGGCCCCAACTGTGCTGGTGGGGACAGGGTCCTGGGGCTGGGTGCTGGGGCAGGGTACTCGTGGGGGTGTCTGGTGAAGAGGGGGGGGGACAGAGACAGCAGGGGCCAGTACCTGGGGATCCCGGGTCTCAGGAAGCACACTGGCTGCTCTTCCCTTCCCTTCCTCCATCAGATACTCCTCCCCAACTCAATCCCCTTCCCTTCGCCAGAGCCAGGCACACACACCCCAATGCAATCCCCTTCCCTTCCCCAGAGCCAGACCCAAGCCCAACCCCTAAAGCCAGACACCAGCGCCCTCTATACCAGTCCCCTCCTAACCTAATTCTCAGGTCCAGGAGCTGCCACCACCGCTACAGTTGCACCTCTCCTCCAGGTGCTCGGGCACATGCCCTAAGCAGCCGGTGCGCTGAGTGGCCGGCACGCCATGGGCACCACCCCAACCTCCCTTCCCTCCCCTTCCCAGAGTCAGACACCTCCCTCCCCACTAACCTTATGCCCAGGTCCTGGAGCCACCACTGGCACTGGCACCACCGCCTGCCCAGAGCTGCTGCCACTGACTACACTCAGCAGCCAGGGGCAGGGGCGGACTGGCCCGTCAGGATATTGAATGGACCATAATATCCACAGTAAAGCTTCTAATACTGTGAGATCGACTGGTCGATTGGGAGGGCTCAACCAGTCGATCGCGAGGCATTGGGCCTCACTCCAATTTCCCCTCAACCCCCAAGAAGCCCCACTACCTATCTCCAGTGACAATGGAGGTAGTGGCTGCTTCCTGA
Source organism: Rafetus swinhoei (assembly GCA_019425775.1). Lineage (NCBI taxonomy): Eukaryota > Metazoa > Chordata > Testudines > Trionychidae > Rafetus > Rafetus swinhoei. Next base: position 3,176,543 of record CM033433.1, on the reverse strand, counting down.
GGTGTGGATGGAAGTCCAGCAGCAATGCGCCACATTTGGGGGTTCCGGAAGTCCCAGTGGCTGCTCACCCTCCCCCAGGTCTGTGGCATCCCAGAAACTGGTGTGGCGTGGAGTGGCGGGGGCAGTCCCCAGAGGAGGCATGCACTGGGGCTTTCCCTCCTCTACAGGGGGAAGGGGGCAGTCATCTGTGGAGGAGGCACGCGCCAGGGCTTTCCCTTCTCTGCAGTGCGGAGAGCGAGGGTAGAGGAGTCCTGGGAGGAGGCAGGTGCAGGGGAAGAATGGCCGTTCTTGTGAAAGAACCCACAGAGGATCCACGCGCCCAACTGCTCTTGCACAAGAAAGATTTACAGTACAGCATCAGAAGACAGGGCTTCTTGTGCAAGAGCTACGCTCTTTTCTAACAAGTGTGGATGCGCTGCAGGGGTTTCTTGCACAAAAAAGCCCTATGGCTAAAATGGACATCAGAGCTTTGTTGCACAAGTGAACATTCACAGTGCCATGGATGCTCTTGCGCAAAAGCACATGGTCATGTGGACGTGTTCTTTGCAAGATTTCTTGTGCAGGAACTCTTGCGCAAGATGTTCTTGTGTGAGAACCTGCCAGTGTAGACATAGCCCAGGAGTTTTTCCAGGATTCCAGAGATATCCCAGAAAAACTCTTCCACATCCGTGGATGTGTTTGTTTTTCCACTTTTTTTAGTAGAAGTGCAAACATGCTCTTTTGGCAAGCCCTATATTCCTCGTTCCACGAGAAATAAGGGGGCTTCCAAAAGAAGGGGTTTCTTCTGACATTTGGTCCCATCCAGACAGGCCAAATGCTGGAAAAACCTCTTCCTACAGAAGAATTGAAAAGAAAAGTGGCAGTGTAGTGTGTATAGGGGCTGGGGATAGCAAGTGATGGAAAGGAGGAGAATACAAAGGGTGGAGCTTCAAGGAAGTGGTGGGGTTTTGGGGGGAAGGCTGGGGTGGTAGATCTTGGCTTGTTCTAACATTTAAAAAGTTATCTTGAGTGTAAAAAGGCTGGACACCATTGTTCTAATACCAAAAATCTATAACACCAAAATTCAAAGGGTGTGTCTAGACTGGCAAGATTTTGCACAAAAACTTGCCGCCTGGCTACACTGGCCGTGAGAATTTGCGCAAGAGCACTGACGTTCTAATGTAAGAATTCAGTGCTTCTTGAGTAAATACTTTGACGCTCCCGCTCAGGGATAAGCCCTCTTGCACAAGAACACTTGCGCAAGAGGTCCAGTGAAGACAGGCACCTTAATTTTTTGCACAAGAAAGCCCGATGGCTAAAATGGCCATTGGAGCTTTCTTGTGCAAAAGCGCGTCTATACTGGGCACGGATGCTTTTGCGCAAAAGCACTTTTTGCGCAAAAGCATCCGTGCCAATCTAGATGCTTTTTTGTGGAAATATTATTAACGGAAAAACTTTTCCGTTAAAAGTATTTCCGCAAAATCATGCCAGTCTAGACGTAGCCAAAATGTTTCCAAATAAATCCGAGCTGCCTGAGGCCATGTGTGTATGTGTGTGTGGCCGGGCTTGGGCTGCACTGGCTCTGCCTTGGTTTCTTTGGTGCTAAAATGAATGATGTCATATTACGGTTGACATCAACAGAACGGACGTGCAATATGCAATGCGTGATGGTGCACGACAGCAATGCGTAGGCCTGCTTTGTGCAACGGTGGAATTGGTGATGGAGTCGCTCGAGTCTTGACCAGCAAGTAGAGAGTACGCAGTGCTTGGATGAGTTCTGTTATGGTCTGTCCTTGTGGGTGTGTGGTTTTCCGTAACTGACAATAAATAACAGTGCCAGTATGGTGTAATAAATAACAGTGCGAGTATGGTGTAAACGAAGATAGTGTGCGTGAAAAAGTCGGCCATTCTCAACCCATTTCCCTGGCGTATTTTGATTGCCAGTCTGCCCCTGGGTGCAGGTAAATACGGCAGCGTGGGGAACCGCCAGTGCCTAGTCCTGGCAGACCAGATCCAGCCTCAGGCCACTGTTTGTCCACCCCTGTGCTAGAATGACCAAAAGCCAAGCTGGTCCCAGAGGTGAGTGGGGGTTGGGAACTTGCAGGTTCAATCAGAACTTCCCAGGGAGCAGGAGTGACACGTGGCTTTGGTCAGACCATTCTCCTACCCGACAAGGGAGAAATAAAGAGACCGAAATGAGCAAAGAGCCCAACCCAGTGGGGGGAATAAACGAAACACTGAACCCCGAACACAACTTCGAAAGCAGCAAAGACATAAGCCGAGATAACAAACAGTCCCGCTTAACATGCTGTGCTGCGATTAGCCTTTAAAGAACACAACTCAATGCAAGAATCGCAGCTCGCATTAGTCTGCACTTGCAAAAAAAAAATCAAATTTTTTTCCACCGCCGCACGTGCTTGGGGCGGCACATTTGCAGGGGCGGCATTCCGGCCAGCCTTACTGCCGGACGGGCCTGCCTGTGGCCGCTCAAGGCAATGGGCGGCGCGGAGGAGGGGAGCGCGGCAGGAAAGGCGTCGGGACAGCGCGGAGAAAAAGGCGGGAGGGAAGTGGGAGAGTGGAGGGGGGGAGCGGGGCCATGCAGCAGGATGCCAGAGCCAAACCGCCCCCGCCCCCCTGCAGCCTCCTCCCGGCGGCTGCGCTAGGCGACGACTAAAGTTCACGGGGCGCCTGATGCAGCTGGGCTGGCGGCTCCTCTCTCTTCTCCTGCAGGGGAGGGGAGCCCGCGGCGCCCCGCTTCACACCGGGGGAATGGTGTTTACAGCTGCAGAGAAAGGGAAGTCGGGGGACCCGTACCACTTTCACCCCTCCCCCAGGGCGCTCCGACGTTTCCCCGCGTGGTGTGGGGAGGGGACATGAAGGTTTGGCGGGGAGAGGGAAAGGAGACAGAGTTCGGTCAGAGGGGGGAGGTGGGAGAGGAGAGCGGACTGGTGTCCGGTCGGGAGCGGGGGAGATCGGATTTGGCTGGGAGGGAAGAGAGGGCACAGAGTGGATTAGGTGGGGGAGAGAAGGGAGGGCGGACTGTATCCGGTTACTGAGGGGTCGGGTTTGCCTGGGAGGGGAGAGAAGGTGGAAACTGGGTTCGGTGAGAGGGTGAGTGGGGGGGGTCGGGATGTGTGTGGAGAGGAGACAGGACGTAGGCTGCCGGAGGGCGTGGTGGGAGTCAAAGAGCCGCAACGTGAAAGGAGCGCTTTCCTCCTCGGTGCCTGTCCTCCAGAGGCAGGCCAAGGGGTGTGTGGCGGCGCGTCGTGGTTCCCCCGCCTCCTGCACCCCCCCTAGTGGCAAGAACAGACTTCACCGGCCAGTAGAATAGACGGAGTTTATTGCTTCTCCAGGATACAGCACAGCAAAGATGTAATCCGGTTACAGGACAGGCCTAGGATGCCTCAGCCCCCCTTGAGATGGGGGAGACTGGGCCCCTAAATCCCAGCCCGTTGCTTAGGCTGCTTCCTCCAAGATACCAGACAGAAACTAAAAACTCTCTTCCAGCCCTGCCCCCCAGCCAGGGGCTGGCCTCCCCTCCTTCCTTTGTTTCTCTCCCTGGGAGGCAACTGGTCAGACAGGTTGAGAGACCCTTGCCTAGTGACTCATCCCCTGTCATGCTGGGCCTCGCTACAGACAGCAGCCAGTGGGGGTCACCCACAGCCCCAGCATAGCAACCAGTAAGGTACCAACACTATGTCACAGTTCTCCCCCCTCCGGGAGCGAACTGACCAGAGTCACTCCACTTGTGACCTGGGGAAGTTCGGGTCCTCTGAGCGGGAACCCATGACCCCCCTTGACTCGGGCTGGCCGCGGCGAGGCCCCACGTGAATCGGCTTCCCTCTGTCCACTTGCTGCACCGCTCCGGGGGGACTGGCACAGGCCTGTCCTCTGTGGTCGCACCAACCCTTCCACTGGCCTTGATTTCTGGCCAGGGTCTCTCGAGCCGGGGCCATGAGCTCAGCGAACCTTTCCTGGAAAGCTAGGACGTCTTCCACGCCCGACGCTCCATCCTTGAGACCTTCCTTGGCCCCCATTTCAGATGCACCCTGGCTATAGGTACCTTAAACGGGGACCCGTCTATGCCCTTCAGGGTGAGCTGGGTGTGGGGTAGTACCCAGTCTGGGGCCACTATGTCGGATCAGGGCAGCGTCACCTCCACCCCCATGTCCCAGAAACCCGTCACCTTCCTACCATCCAACTCCAGGGGTACGAGGCAGTCGCTCCGCAGGGGCCACCCTGCCCCCACCCGGTACACGGAGAAATCTGCCTCCTGAGGGTCAGACCACGCAGGGAAGGTGCACTGAGCATCCTTCCCCCCACTCTGAACTGAGGTTTGCCTGCCAGCCCCTGCCTCTGGGGCAGCTTGCCCTTCCCCCAGCTCCAGCCAGTTAACCCTGGGAAACCCCAGGTCTTGGTGCCTGGTGCATTGAGCCCTCTTGTGGCCTTTTTGCCCACAGTGATGGCAAGTTAGGTCCTGCGGGCCCTTTTTGTCCAGCTCTGCCCGGGCCCTGGCTGGTTCTCTGGGGCGCAGATGACTGGTCCTTGTCTCGTGGGCTCGCCTCATAGGTGACTCTCTCTGTTGCTCAGGCGAGAACCGGTCTCTGCACGATTCCCTCTCTCGCTGGGATTCCTGTTCACACCCGGACCGGCTCTCCATGAACTCATCCGCCAGTCTCCCGGTATCCTGGGGGTTCTCTGGTCTTTGGTCCTTGAGCCACAGCCTCAGGCTGGGTGTGCACGCTTCATAGAACTGCTCCATCATGATCAGTTTGAGCAGGTCTTGTGCGGTCTGGGCTCCGACCCCAGACACCCACTTGAGGCATTATTGTGCCAGGCGGAGGCCATATCCACATAGGTCTCCCATGGCTCCTTCTGCACTCCCAGCACTTTTCCTGCACATCTCGGAGGTCAGCCTGAACTTGTGCAGCAGGGCCTCCTTGACTTGGTTGTAATCCTGGCTGTAGGTCTTCCAGCTGATTGAGCACCCCGGCAGCCTCCTGGTTCAGTGTGGGGATGAGCTCCTGCAGCCAGTCAGCTGGGGGGACCTGCTGCAGTCCACAGGCCCTCTCAACAGAGCTGAGGAATCCGTCTATGTCACCCATGTCCTTCAATTGGGCCACCACGAGCTTCTCCAAGTGTCTGGCCGCCCTGGGCCCTTGGGGCCCGTCCGCACTCAGCACAGCTGGGGCCCCACCGCTTCTCCTCTCTGCCATGGCCAGCTCATGCTGTCACTGCTCTTTATGGTCCTGGACTTCCAATTCCTTCATCTGCAGCTGGATCTCCAGCTGCCGCAGCTCCGCTGGGCTGGCCCCTGCCCTAGACAGACTACAGCTTGCAGGGCCTCCCTGGGAGGCAGTCTGGTCTCTCTGGTGGGCTGCAGCACTCCGCCCCCTCTCGAAGCCTGAGACGTTCCCAGGGGGGATCTGGCTGCTCCCCACTGGGACGGGATCCCGGCCCTGTGGCTGGTCCTTCTCTTCCAGCCGGGCAATCAGCTGAGCCTTGGTTGCTTTTCCCATGGGCAGGCCCCTCTCCCTGCAAAGCCTCACCAGCTCTGCCTTCAGGCGTCGGGCATAGACCATCTCCCGCCAGTCCCCTCAGTGCCGACTCACCGCCTAGTGCTGTAGCGCCCCACGATTCCCAGGAAATGCTTCGCTCTGTCTCCAGCACGCCTGGCTCCACTGCTCTTGCTTATACTGTGCCTTGTCACTCACTGCTGGAAGCTCCATCCACGGGGTGCAGTGGATCCCACCGCTGACACCACTGTGGTGGCATGTTGTTCCCCACCTCCTGAACCCCATAGTGGCACGAACAGACTCCACCAGCCAGTAGAACAGAGGGAGTTTATTGCTTCTCCAGGATACAGCACAGCAAAGATGTAATCCGGTTACAGGGCAGGCCTAGGATGCCTCAGCCCCCCCTTGAGATGGGGGAGACTGGGCCCCTAAATCCCAGCCCATTGCTTAGGCTGCTTCCTCCATGATACCAGACAGAAACTAAAAACTCTCTTCCAGCCCTGCCCCAGCCAGGGGCTGGCCTCCTCCTTCCTTTGTTTCTCTCCCTGGGAGGCAACTGGTCAGACAGGTTGGGAGACCCTTGCCTAGTGACTCATCCCCTGTCCTGCAGGGCCGTGCTACAGAGAGCAGCCAGTGGGGGTCATCCACAGCCCCAGCATAGCAACCAGCAAGGTAACAACACTATGTCACAGGGGCAGCCAAAAATTTTTTTGCTTGGGGTGGCAAAAAACCTAGAGCTTGCCTTGAGTCTGGGACTCAGGAGCTGTGGATGCTGTTCCTGTTTTTTCCCCTGGCTCACTGCAGGCAAGTCCCTTCTGCTTCCTGTACCTCACTTTCCCCCTCTGCCAAACGGGGATGATAGCACTGACCAATCCTTAGAAAGAGCTTCCGAGTCCGCTGAAAAGCTGGTACCAGGGCTGCTAGGAACAGACACGTGTGTGGGGCTGGTCCATGGACACACTGGGGAGATAAATACCCTACGTGACCTGCTGTGGCTTGGAATTTGATGCAGACAGACGCGGGTGATGATGGAAAGCGACGGCTGAAGAAATGTAGGAAGAAGCAGGAGAGACACGAGCACCAGCCGAGGCCTCCTGCTCCTTGCTCAGGGTCCGGCTCCCAAAGTCCTTTGGGGCAACATGGAGCTCTGGACTATCAGGGGCTCTTCACTTCCTGTTCTACTGAACAGGAATCAGGTGGCTTCACCGGGGAGGTGGAGACAAACTCTGTCCTCCCCTTCCTCCCCCCCCCCAATATCACCTGGGACCGGACATCGGGAATAACGACACGGTACGAATCTGCAGTTTCTGTCCTAGGACAAACCTTGGGAATCCCCTCCCCCAACAGGGGGTAAATCAGCTCCCAGCGCTGGGGAGCGGTGTCTGCCCCACCGGCCCAGAGTGACTTTGGCTGCAAACAGGGGACGTGGCTGGGCAGTGAAAGGGTTAAAAACCCCGCGGCAGGTTTCTGTTTTATTTGCCGGGAGGAGCCTTCTCCGGTCTGTGCCCAGCGCCCGCTTGTTCGAGTCTCTGCTGCCCCCGCGTGGCGGCCGCGGTCTCTGCAGCCTGGGTTTTTGCAGGAGGTCAATAGGTTTCATGTCACTGTGTCTCGCACAGTAATAGCGGGCGGTGTCCTCGGGCTTCAGGCCGGTCATTTGCAGGGACAGCAGGTTGTTGGCGTTGTCCCTGGAAATGGTGAATCGGCCTTTCACGGCATCAAGGTAGTGTATAGTACTCCCATCGCTGTTGATATAAGCGACCCACTCCAGTCCCTTCCCCGGAGCCTGCCTAACCCAGTGCATGTAGTAATCGCTGAAGGTGAAGCCGGAGGCTTTGCAGGAGAGGCGCAGAGAGTCTCCGGGCTTCTTCACATCCCCTCCGGACTCCACCAAGCTGATCTGGGACTGAGCACCTGGGAACAAACACGATACACACATAAATATCAAAATCTCAAACACAAATGATCAGTTCGCCTCTCCAGCGTATTTAGCTAGAAAATACCTGGCAAAGCTGCCACGACGAAAACTAAATAGACACAAAATTTCATTTCCCCCGTTGCTGAGGAGGCAGAGCTGGCTGGTAACTGCGCAGACACCGGGGCTGCGGGGTGACTCTCTGGGTGCAGCCTAGGGAGGGTGAAACACCGATTTAAGCAGGCAGCGGTCACCGTCATTTGCATATTCCCCTCCTCATCAGAGACACAAACGCCTTCCCTTAACGAGCCGAGTCAGTGCCATGGAGTCTCCAGCAGAAGAAGTCTCCTTCCCCCGCCCGGTGTGTTTGTGCAGCGCCTGGCACAGCGCGGGGGTTCCCGATGGGCTTTCGCAGCGCTGGGGAGAGACGGAGAAATGACGTCACTTAGCTCGCCATTCGTGTCTTGGGGTTGCCTGGGAATCGGCTGTGGGGGAAGGGAAATTGTTTAATTGGCGTTAGTGGCTTCGGCTCACGAGGTGATGGTTGGGGCGGGGGTGTGTCCATGTTTATTGCAAGCCCGGAGGTGCGAACATTTTTCCTCTCTGTGCAGATTTGGTGGGAATTGCTGCTCCGGGGCTGGGAGTTGAAAGGGGGTTCAGTGCGATTCGGTTCCTAGCTCCGAATTCGATCCTAGCTCCGAAGGTCCTGGACTGTGTAAAGGGGCCCGGGTCCTCTAGCCGGTGCTGCAGTAGCGGGGCTGGAAGACTCGGGTCTTTCTCATTTCCCCGGCGGGCTCCCGGCCCCTAGGTGCGCCCTGCCGAGTCCAACATAACCAGGCGCTGCTATTGCCTGTGCCTCAGGGAAACCCTCGGGAGCTCCCCAATCTCCTGAGTCTCTGCTCCTCCCCAGGGATCTGCCAACGCCCGAGTGTCACTGCGGGTACGACACCCCCTATCACGTCAGCCCGAGCGAGGACCAGCAGAGGCCAGGAACTTCCCCAGCCCGGTGCCCTCTGGCCCGGTGCCCCGACCCAGCCCCAGCGGGGCCCCGCTTTCCCCTGCGCGGCTCCAGGGACCTCTGCAGGGCTCCGGCTTCGAGCCCCCAGTCCCGCGACAGAGCCGCGGCGCCAGACATTCGTGTTTGCCCGGGGGTGCTGGCTCCTTCCTCTTCTTCCCCCGCCACTGCCTGCGGGGTTTGCCTGGCGCTGCACAACCCCTCGGGGCAGAGGATTCTGCACGCGGAGTTTCAGGGCGGGGGGAGGGGCGAGCTTTACAGAGGATACTGAGTCAGAGAACTTGCTACTTATGAGCGGACAATGAACCCTAGTGCCCAGCGCGCTGCCGGGACAAGCAGGGGAGTTGCTGCTAAGAGCCATCAGGGAGCGGGCCCTGAGGCAATGGGGCTGGGCTGTCTTTCAGCTATGCGCTCCATAAGGCTGGAACTGCGAAAGGCTCCTCGGGGAGTTGGGTTGAGGAGTAAGGGGCATCGGCACCAGGTGGAGCCTGGGAGATCCCCATTGTCGTCGCCTGCCGCCTAGCGGCCAATCGATCCCATCTCGAGCTGCGGCTGCTTGGTTCATACAGACGCTCCACCCTTCACTTCTGTGGCTGCTCGCCCCCTCACCCCATTCTCCTTATTTGTTCTCTGGCCGTGCCCGGGAGTCCTAGACACGGACTGGGGCCCCATGTGCTCGGTGCTGAACAAACACCCACTGCCACGAACTCCCCGGATTTCCTCTCCTCCCTATCCCTGTGTGAGGCTTGGCCCCCGAAAGAAACGTGGGACATGAATGGAGGATGCCGGGCGCCTGGGACTGGAAACCAGCAGTCAGGGTTGGGCAGGCCTTGTTCTCCCTGCCACTTTGGTGACATGCCGTCCCTGTCTGTCTGTCTGTCCACCCCCACACGCCCGACCTGTATCCATTCATCCAACTGCATATACAATCTATCTATCTATCTATCTATCTTCCCCATTCACCCCCGACTCTCTGTCCGTGATGGAGTGGGCAGGCCATACACTGCGTTTGGGCTCTGAGTGACCCCTTCTGGCCTGTATCTGTAAGCACTGCCCTGCATGACGGCTGCCTAAGGTCACCGAGGTAAGGACCCAACCTGTCCGACTGGTTGAGGGCGGGAGAGAGACAATAGGAGGGAGGCGGAGATGAACAGTGGGTTTCCAGGGAAGGGGAGTTTCTGGCTGGGAAACATGAAGGAAACAGCCTTAGCTGAGAGCTGAGGATCTACGGATAAGAATGAACCCCCTAACCCAAGGCGTCTGAGGCATCCTGTCCCTGACTCCTGAAACCACATCACCTCTATGCTGTGCTGTATCCCGGAGAAGCAATAAACCCTCTCTATTATACTGGATGGCGGAGTCTGTTCTTGCTGTTATGGGGCTGCAGGATCAGGGGGAACCCCAACTTGTCCCCACACTCTCTCTCTCATTCTCTCTCTCCTTTCCTCTGTTTTTAGTGCTGTTGTGGCCATGTCAGCCCCACAGACTCAAGGCGGGTGAGGTAATGTCTTATATTGGGCCCCTTCTGTGGGCGAAAGAGACTTGCTTTTGAGTTCACTCTGAACTCGCCTTCAAGCCTGGGAAAGACGCAATCTCTCTCGCTAGCCTTCCATTCCCAGCATGCACCTGCCCGTCTGACCCACTAACCCAGTTCTCCCCACAGAGGGCAGGTCCCAGCACCGGCCTGAGATGGGCTTCTGAGAAAGACAAATGAAACCACCAAACGCTTCCAAGAGGCAAAATTTTCCCCCTGGCTTTGGAAAGGAGCACCCGAGTCCCCCCTTCCTCAGCCTGCCTACCAGCCACCATGGTGCAGGAGAGCCTGACACTCCATGAGTCTGGGAGAGTGTCTGGAAGAACTTGGACCTCTAATGAGGCCCTTTGCGCCTTTGTTGCACATCGCAGGTCCCAGCGGCGGCAACCCAGGTCCCCAAGGCAGGCTGTACTGAGGCGGATGGAAGAGGTTATATATTTGGAGAAGAACAATAGAGCGCAGGATAAGAGGCAACGCTGGACCAGACAAGGCAGGTACCAGGAGCTCCTTATGTTCCTGTCTCCCTGTAAGTCAGTCTTTACCGCTGAGGAGGAGAGCACCAGGCACATTCACTGCCACTCTACTCCTCTATTGCACCATATTATATTTACACCAGCTGCATTCTTCGCCGATATCAATTCAGCCCAAAAGTTCACACAGCTGTAGCTGTATTAATCTGCAGTGTGTTGGGAAGATGATCCTATGGGTTAGCATTATATATAGATTAAGGGATGGGGACGAATTCTTGCAATTTAATTTAGTAGGTCTAAAACTTCCTGAGAAAACAAATCCCGTTTCATAGTTTTGTAATGCAGTGCCAAAATAAGGCACTGAGGCTGAGGACAGGTTTCTGAATATGATTGTACGTGTATAGGTTTAACGAGACCATCAAGAGACCGCAATGACTATTGAAAAATAAATTGTAAGGCATCACTACCTTTGTCATTGGAGGTGGTGGTGAAGTACCGTAAATGACAAAAATTTTGTCACTCAGTTGGCAGTATTGACAAAGTCTAATAGGTTGCATGATAATGTTGCTCTTAAGAATTCAGGGCCAGATGCTTAAAGGTATTCTGATATCTAAAGAGGAAGAGAGATACTTGGTTTTTTTCACTTGGTCCCCAACTCCTATTGGAACCCATAGGCATTAGGTGCATAGGTGATTTTAAAGAGCTCCGTAGGTGCATATTTGCTTACTGAAGTGCCTAAACCTTTTTCACATTCTGGCTCATATAGATGCAAATAGCTCGTTCCCAAATCAGCACCATGGACAGAGTCCCCTCTTATTCCCATTCCTATAACTTCTACTAAAATATAGACTCAAGGAATTCTAGAACTGGAAGGGACCTGGAGGGGTCATCAAATCCAGTTCTCTGCACCCAGAGCAGGACCAAGTACCATCTAGATCATCCCTGATAGATGTCTATCCAACCTGCTCTTAAATATCTCCGATGATGGAGATTCCACAACCTCTCTAGGCAATTTATGCCAGTGTTTACCCAACTTGACAAGTAGAATTTTTCCTAAAGTCCAACCTAAGCCTCTCTAGCTGCAATTTAAGCCCATTGCTTCTTGTCCTAGCCTCAGAGGTTAAGGAGAAAATTTTTCTCCTCCTCCTTGTAATACCCTTTTAAGTATTTGAAAGCTGTTACCATGACTAATGTACGACCCATTATATTTTATAAAGGGCAGACTTTCAAAAGTGATGTACATGGGGTCAGGTTTACAAAGATGCTGAAAATGCAGATAGGCCACTACAGGGATTCAAACACACATCCAAGTGAATTAGAAGCCCTACACCCATTAATGTCCAACCTGATTTGTGTATCTGGGATGGGATCAAATACTGATTTGGGAATTGTGAAATAAATCTCTGAATAATGTGTCAAAATGGAAAATGACAAAAATGGAAAATGCAAAAAAATGGAATTGAGTTTTTCTAAAATGGATTTTTCCTACAAACAAAAAAGCACATTACATTCAGGTTTGTTGAATCATTTTGTTGAATCATTGTTGAATTTTGGGGTTGTTTTTTTTTTTTGTTTTTTTTTTTTGTTTTGTTTTGTTTTGTTGTTTTTAAATTTTTTAAATTTCTAAATGAAACATCATTTTGAAACATAAAACATTTGCTTCAAAAATGGGAAAATCACACATTTAGATTTTTGGTCTCTTTTTAAAAATTTTCATGAACATTCACTGAATTTGACTCTCATTGAATAATTTCTGTCTACCTTACCTGCATTTTCAGTGCATAAGATATTCCTAAACAATGAAACAGTCAACCACTTATAAATATGAAGAGACCGCTGGGACATCATTGGGTATCAAATAACCATGTTTATTTATTATACACAAACCTACATAATCTAGTTACATGGCTCCTCCATCAGGTGTCTTCTTCAATAGTAGACAGGCAGTCTCACTAGAGGGATGGCTCTGAAACTATTTAATGGGGATCCTACATGATCTCTGTAACCATTTCCTCTCCCTTCTAGGAATAAACATGAGAGAGACGGTGACCCCGAATCACACGATGGTGACTGAGTTCATCCTTCTGGGACTCTCCTCCAACCCACAGACACAAATGATCCTCTTTGTGGTCTTCCTACCCATCTACCTGCTGACCTTGGCTGGGAACATCCTTATTATGGTCACTGTTGTCTATGATCGGCGCCTTCACACGCCCATGTACTTCTTCCTCACCAACCTCTCTTTGATTGATGTGTGCCATGCCTCGGTCACTGTGCCCAAGATGCTGTTCGACTTCCTCTTGACAGAGAAGACCATCTCCTTTGGGGGTTGTGTGGCACAGATGATATTTCTCCATCTCTTTGCTTGCACAGAGATCTTCCTTCTCACTGTCATGGCCTACGACCGCTACGTGGCCATCTGTAAACCAATGCACTACCTCACCATCATGAACCACAAGGTCTGCTTGCTGCTGGCTGGTGCTGCATGGCTCGGAGGGACCGTGCACTCCTTATCTCTGACTGGCATGACCATCAATCTGCCATATTGTGGGCCCCAGGAGATAGACAACTTCTTCTGCGATGTGCCACTGGTCATCAGGCTGGCCTGCACTGACACCTACATCATCGAAGTGCTCATCATCTCCAACTCGGGGCTCATCTCCGTGGTCTGCTTCGTGGTGCTGGTGGGTTCCTACGGTGTCATTCTGGTCTCCTTGAGAAACCGCTTCTCCAAGGGGAGGCACAAAGCCCTTTCCACCTGCGCCGCTCACCTGACGGTGGTGACGCTCTTCCTGGGTCACTGCATCTTCACTTACTCCCGCCCTTCCATCAGCTTCTCTGAGGACAAGGTGGTGTCGGTGTTCTTCACAGCTATCACCCCCTTTCTCAACCCCATCATCTACTCCTGAGGAACGAGGACATAAAACAGGTGCTCAGAAAGCTCATGGGGAGAAAGGTGGATGCGGAAGAGAAATAGAACCTGGATCTCAGGAAGGGATGTGTTCTAGGGATGCTCCCAGATTTCCAGCACCATCCCCAGTAGGGCTGCATGTATCAGAAGTGATGATGGGTTTTCCTTGGCCCTTGGTTCACATCCTTTGCAGGACTCATCAGCCGGGACTAACTGAACTTTTGTTTCTCCCATAAATGTATCCTGTAAAAATATGGCAAAAATTGAGCCATGTTAGGTCTTTTCAAAGTTCTGATTGATTGATTGATTGATTGATTGGAAATTTTCAGTAATATTAAAGTATCCACTTTGTTTCCATTTTAAAAAGTTGATTTTTATTTTACTTTCAGTTTTTCAATAGGGAGGCCTAGTTTTCTTTCCCTTTTCTAATTCCCCTTTTTGCTTCCTCCCTCCCCTTCCAGAAAGTAGAAAAGCATGGGAAAGGCAGATGACTCCAATATCCACTTCGAGCCCCTCAGAACTAGGGCCCTGAATCCCACCAGGGTCCCAGCCTGAGACCTCAGCAGCATCGCCAGTTAATGGAGATTTGGCCTCAATTTGGAGTTGGCTCAGAGAACCCAGGGGCCAGGCCCTCAGATGGGGTAAGGAAGGGCAGGGCCATGGAGCTGGGAGGACCCAATCCACAGGTCCACTGGGGCCCGGATTCTCATCTTGCTCCCCATGGCCTGACTCCTGGGAAATTCCTTTGGGTGTAGTGCAGCTTTTTCCCTCGGCCCTGCACACTGGTGTCAATATGAAGTAACACCATCAGGATCAGAGGAGCTGTGTAGATCTCTGCCAGCCGATAACCTAAACCCTGCATTGGAAGGGGGGTTAGGATGTTGATGCCTGTTTGGTCTTTGCTGCTTTGTGACACAAGCCAGAGAATTCCGCAATGGTGTGAAATAGCAGAGAGCTGGGTCAGAGGTTGGGCTGCAGGCCTCTGAGTCCAGCAGAACTTTTTCCTGGGTTTGTGTCCTGGTGTTCCCAGGCCCCTGCTCTTTGCAGCAGGGTGGGGATGGAGTGTGTGTGTGTGGAGAATGACATAACATGAAATGTCAATGAATGGCTGATAGGGTTTGATTTGTTATGGCTACTATGCTGTACTTACTGGAGAGCTACTGTTGTATGGACATAGTTTACCCTGTTGTTTAAGTAGCCCCAAATAAAATAGCTAGACTATAGTGGCCAATGAAAACATGAGATTCGTATTGGTTTAACTTACACTGGGACTTTAAACTGATTCAGTTAAACCAGTGCTAAAAAGTTGTGGGACATTCTTATTTTGGTTAAAGCAGTTTAGCTTAAGTCCATTGGGAACACACTTGAGATGTGGACACTTATAAAGAGGGTGGAGAGTGTGTGGGGTGACATTCCGGGCTGTTCATATGGAGGCACCATCTGTCTTGTGCACCATGGCACAGCACTTGTGGCAGGACAGCAGAGAGGCTGAGTACAGAATGGCATGGCTTTTTGCAGGACAGTAGCCTCCATCAGATCCTGGCACCATTGTTCTGGGAGCTGCTCAGATTTGCTGTCAGACTCATGCAGGGGTAACACCTCCATCTCTCCTTTTCACTGGGCTGAACCTCGCTCTGCATCTTGCTGGGAGGAGCCCTGCCATGGAGACAAATCCAGAGACACCGCACAGAGAGGGAGCGGAAAGGGAAAGGACTAGATTCAGGGGGTTTCCAGCAGTGATCTCATCCAGCCAATTGCTGCTGTCCCTGCACTGAAGCTCTAATAAGGCTCCTAGAGATTCCTCTAATCACTATTAATTCCTGCCCTTCCTGGGAGGCATCTTGCTTGGGAGCCGGGTGCAGGGGCAGAGGGCAGAGATAATTAATCGCTGTAGATGTGTTCTCCCAGCACAGGCACAACACCCCATGGGGCGCAGGGGATGTTGGGATTAATTAAAATATTGATATTGTTAAGGAGTCCCCAGGCTGGGCCATCTCACTTCACTGGGGGCCAGGCTCAGAAGTGACTCTGGGTTTCCATCAGCTCAGTTCTGTGTGTCCTTGCCAGGAACACAACCCTGCTCCCGACAATTTTAATTTGCATTAATCCTCTTCTTCTCCTGGGCACTGTGGTGTGACCTACAGTCTGGGCCTGAGATGTGGGACCTTTGTGCTGCACCCAGACCAGACACATAATAAGAGACGGTCCCTGCTGGAATATCACACACTGAGTGGCTGAGAGTGACAAAGGGTAGAATTCGCCTTTGAATTAAGCTGAGGCACAAAGAGTTTTATTGGGTTAGTACAAGTCAACCCGAGAGTGCCTCACACAGCCTGCATTGGAACCCAGTGTGATGTAGTGGGGGCTGTGTTCACTCTTGTAGCCACAGTGTCCACTCTGTTTTTGCATTCACTGTTGGCTTTGTTGTGCTGTGTGTGATTCTACAGTCCTGTGCTGCTCTGCAGTGACTCTGTGTGTGTGTGTAGTGCCCAGCGGGGGATGGGATCTTTGGGGGATCACTCCTGAAGGGAGGCAAGTCGGGAATGGCCCAGCCCGGCCTGACACCTGAACTAGGTGGAGGATTCAGTCAGGTGACACTTTGCCCAGGAATCTGAACAAAGGAGGGGGTTGGGGACCTGTCTGGAGACCTGTGAGCAGTTGCTGGGTGTGGGAGTTAGTTTTGGGCTGGCTTAATGAGAAGGGAGCCGAGCTGGCTGGAGGGACAGGCAGGAGCCCAGAGCTGGGCCCCCTTTCCCAGGATGGATTGTACTGAATGCTCCTGGTTCCTGTCTGTGCTACTCTATGTCCCTGTCAGTGAATAAGCCTTCAGTTCTACTTGTTGGCTGAGAGCAGAAGTGACTGCAGATGGGGGTGTGGAGTTCAGTGACTTCCTCACACTCTGTGACACCCAGAACTCCTGCATCCCAGGCCTTTGTCTTTGCCACAGGACAATGGCTGGCACATTATTCCCATGGGCCTATTCAAACGTAGCTGTGTTGCGCCAATACAGTTCTCCGTTATCACATACTACAGCCCCTGATCTCCTGCTTCTCTCTACCACCACCCAGCACCCCTGTCTGGGAGGTCAGTGGAGGTTTCCCATTGTCCAGCAGAAGCTACTGTGATTTTTACATCCCACATCCAAGGAGTCAGGATTATTCCAGCCTAGGCATTAGCATTTCTGTTGTACGCAGGCTGGGAGGCCAAAATACAAAGGGGGCTGCACCCACAGGGCCAGAAACAGCCCCTGCCCCAAAGAGCTTCCAGAGCAGTGGGTGGAAGAAAGAAATCATTGTTACCGCAGTGTCTCAGGTGGGAAGCTGGGCCCCAAAGAGATTCTGTCATTCACTTAACTTCCTGCTTTGCCTCATGACCCCAGGCATGAAGGGACTCACCTCCTGCCTCCCCACACCCCGGGTACCTTTCTTGTCTGCATATGTCACCAGACCCATCACGTCACACAACCCTGCTAGCTCAATCCAAGCAGAGTTCCCGTGACCTTTTCCTTGTGCTCACCATGGGTAACACCCGTGTCCTCCTCCATGGCTCTGGGACAACTTCACTGACATGGCTTCTGTTCTCCCCTAACCCCAGCCTGGGAATAGCCCCACCTCCCCGCCACATCTCCATCTGGCTCCACACTGCTGGATTAGGGAGCAAACGCAGAGCATTCTAATCCGGCCAAACAGCAGCCAGCGCCGGAGGGAGCAAGCAGCCGCGGATGCTATGGCAGGACAACGACGCGCCACGCCCCTGGGGTCAGTGTGAAGGTGGAGAACCAGCAGAACGTGCGCTCGCAGGGACCAAGGAGGGTTCTGGGAGAATGTTTGGAAGAACTTGACCTTTAATGGGACCCTTTGATTTTGCCCCGGTTTGTGACTGGTGCGGCTCTGCTGGCGCAGTGGGACCCGCCTGGTGTTCACAGTCCAGACAGGTGCTGACAAAGTGGGAGGGTCAGAGACAAGCCGGGAGAACAATGGAAGGATCAGCCCCAGGCCTGATGGGACTCTGGCCTTTCAATGGCGCTCCACCTGCAGAGGCAGAGCCGCCTGCCCATAGGATAAGTCGGGCGGGTGCCCCACACCCCGCACTTTGAGGTTTCCATGGCAGCCACCTCAGCCGTCCAATAGCCTGGACCCGCGGGACCCAGAGATGACCTGGGGCCTGGCTGGGGCTGGCAGCAGAGTCGGGGGCCCTGTGCTCACAGTGGCAGCAGGAAGATGAGAGGGGGCACAGCAGAGAAGTTTTCGGGGTTGCTCCGGCTCCCGCCGCCGTGGTGGGCGTGAGGGAGCCTGACCCTTCTTGCCACCCCACACCCAGCCCCTCAGTAATACCCTGGCCCTAAGCCTTTCCCAACATCCTGCTGGAGACAAGCCCAGTCGGAGCCAGAAGAAACAGAGTAACCAGAAATGGCGCAGGTCAGGGTGAGACGTTGAAGGAAACTGTTCAGGCAGAATAGAATAGAATAGAATAGAATAGAATAGAATAGAATAGAATCAGCTTCAAGCCAGACCCCAGTTCCGGCATCAGTGTTTGAAACGCTTCCTGGGACGGCTGGACTCTACAGGACAGAATTATTATTAAATTAATTCCAGAAAATTCAGGGGAACTGGATGCGGGTACCGGCTCGCCTGCTCTGAATATCTGAGCCTAGGCATCCCAATGAGCTGAAATCTGCTAAGTCACATAGTAAGCATGGGCAGTCGGCGCCCTGACAGAATCTACGGGCAGGAATTGTTACCTGGCAGGTGTGTATAGGCAGGGCCGGCTCTAGGTTTTTTGCCTCCCCAAGAAAAAAATATGGCCGCCCCCTTTATTTGTTAGCTTTTATACATGTTTGCACTTTCCAATTTTTTTTAAAGTTTAACATTTAAAAAAAATGAAAACTGAAAATTTGTAGTTAGTGAAATAAAACAATTTCCTACTAGTGTACTCATTTAATTTTGCTAAGTCACATAGTAAGCATAAGCAGTCGGCTTCGACAGCTGACAGAATCAGGAATTGTTAAGGGGTAGGTGGGTGTGTATAGGCAGGGCCGGCTCTGGATTTTTGCAGCCCCAAAAAAAAAAAAAAGGTTTGGCCTCTTTGGCACGCCTGCTGCCAAAAAAAAAAAGACTTTCCAATTTTTTTTTATTTTTAAGATTTTAAAAATTGCACTTGACAATTTTTTTTAATAAAACTGAAAACTGAACAATGTAGTAGAAATAATAATTTACTTTAATTTATTTAAAAATCACAATTACCAAAACCAAATGATAGACCGGAGAGGAGGTCCAAAGAGCATGCTTACAGAAAATGGGCTAATAAGGAGAAGGCCTGTGTCACCTTATATACTAACAGATTTATTGGAGCTCAAGCTTTCGTGGGCAAAAGACCCACTTTTGCCCACGAAAACTTGTGCTCCAATAACTCTATTAGTCTATAAGGTGCACAGGATTTCTCGTTGTTTATGCAGATTCAGATTAACAGGGCTACCCTTCTGATTCTAAGGTAATAAGGATTGTGGAACCTATTGTGTCAAATGTATTGGTAAACTCCATGGGGAGACAATATAGATTTTCTATACCTGGTACATAGAGTGCCCAATAGAGAACACATCCATAGTTCATCAAGCACAACTATAACAGCAATCCATAACTGCCCATTAGAGGGCGATCAGTAAATCTACCGCCCACGTAGAGATGTTTGTAGGTGCAGCTCAGGGTGCATTCAGTGGTTATAAAGCCCTGGAGACTAGCTGGTTTATCTTCTGGTTTAAAAGAGTGTGTATCGGTTTTAGCTGGAAGGTTCCTAGGCTGCGTAGGCGTGTTTCCTTCTAACCAGCTCTTAATCATTCGCAGGAGGAGTGATTTTTTTAAGGGAGGGACTCGGCTTGCCTAGCAACCTTTTCCAGGTTGTGTAAGTCTGGAGAATATTTGGGCTTTTATTTCCGAACTGAGTAGTGAGAGGAAAAGGAACTCAGGGTCCTACCACCCGGGTGTTTCCTGGGAGCCATAAATCTGTGTGCACCAGAGCAGAAAGCTCCTCTCTCTCTCTCTCCTTAGCTCCTACGAGGCTGGGGATTCACTTTCACCCAAAGCGGCTCTGTGTCCGATACAGAAGGAAGGGCTGGGAGGAAGGGGATGTGACTGCTGAGGCTGAGCGCCCTGTATTCACACGGGACTCTGACTTATCTTTCGTTCCTTGCATCCCACCCCAACTTCCCTGCCTTTGGCTAGGCTGCTGGAGACCCACCCGGGAAGCAGGGGTCGGGATTGCGTGCGTGCTGGCCGCTATTCGCTGTCACCCTGCTCCTAGCCGCTTCGCAGTGGCAGGAACGGCTGTAGTTACCGCTCTGCTCGCTGGGGCTTCCCTCCGAATTAGCGCGCTCCCACTGTGCCTGTGCGGCGGCGAGAGGCGAACGGGTCCTTTTCTAGCACGTTCTTTCGCCGCCCCCTCCCCTGGCTCCCCCGCCCTCGCGGTGTCACCATTGAAAAAATGAGGAGCCTGCCTCCAGAAGGGCGATCCCCCCCAACTTTGAGCGGGCGGGCGGAGTGGAGGAGCCGCGGCTCCCGGCTCCAGCCGGCCGGCGTGTGACTGCGGGCGTGCGTGTGTGTGTGTGTGAGGGGGAAAGGGGCTCGCGCGCGCGGGAAAGAACGAGCCGGACCCAGCCACCTCTGGGGCTTTGGTAGCGCCTGGGATTAGCCGGCTGCCTCGCCCTCCCTCCAGCCAGAGCGGAGAGTTTGTGCAGGGGAGCAGAGGCGGCTGCCGCTGCGGGGGGACCCATTAGAAACTAACAGTTCCCCCTTCCAAAAATAGAACTGGCCCTCTCTTATCCCCGTTCCCCCATTTTACCACCAGCTGCTGGTACCGGCCTCCCACTCCAGCCCCTTCCCGGGTGCCGGATGGGACTAGGGGATGTATTCAGGGCGTGAAAAGTTAAACCGGGACTCATTCTCTTAGGCCGCCCTGAACAGCTCCTGTTATGCCCTCAGTAGAGCAGGATCCCCCGGAATCCCAATAGCCACGTAGCTGAAGAGGTCTCCAGCACCAAGAGGAAAATCAGCAGCAGGTTCACGGTGAAAACTGAGTCCAGCAGCCAGGCCCGGGCAGGTCTGTGTCTAGGGGGAGACTGAGGCTCCTAGAACCAGGGGCTGGTACTAAAAGGGGAACCCGCCGGGCGGGGATTTGCATGGGGGTTGCCCAGAATGAATGGAAAAGGGGCCAGGGTGTGAGCGGAGTCTGCACAAGGGGATCCCAGCCTGGGACGCGACCTCCCAGACAGGGGAGGAGAACGGGAATCCCCCCAAAGATCCGCAGCCTTAGTAGGTCTCCGGGCGCTGGAAATCCTTCCTGTGGGTGCCCTGGCTCCGCCTGTCGCTGCCTGCAAAGCCCTTGGGAGAGCGGCTGTTTGGTTTCCCTGGGCAGGGGCTGGTGCGTGTCACTAACGCTCCTGATCCTCCTCTTGGGGCGTCCTCGCCCCAAATCTGTGTGAGAATTTCCTCCCATCTCCTCCCCCTTTGCATTTCCCGTCCATTCCCGTGGATGTTAAGGGGGGTTCCGCGGCTCTGTCCGTTCTCACTGGCTCCCTGCGCTGGGGAGAAGCCGCTTCCCCTTTTTGTACGAGTCCCGCTGGGCGCCGTGTCACTGTGTCTCCCCTGGCGCAGTAACAGGTGCCGGCGTCTGCAGCTGTCAGCGAGCGGAGTTGCAGGGAAACCTGGTTCTTAGCCGTGTCTCTAGAGATGGTGAGTCGGCTTTGGAGAGACGGGGCGTAGGCTGTTTTCCAGTCCTTGATGATGCTGTAAGAGTCGGGGTCGTAGGTGACGCCGTAGAACACCACCCCCATCCACTCCAGCCCCTTCGCTGCAGGCTGCCTGATCCAGCTCCAACCATTGCCACTATCCACAGTATCTCCAGAGACAGCGCAAGTCGGAGTGAGGGTCTCGCCGGGCTTAACCGACCCCGGACCGGACTAGACCAGCTGAACCTGAGAGAGGACACCTGGGAAGGGAGAAAACAAGCCAAGACAATATAACCCCCCGAACCAATCCAGGGCTCTGTTCCTTGTTCCCCGCTGCCCCACGGACACCACAGCCGGGGGCGGCGAGCAGGGCAAGGAAAAGCAGCAGAGGTTCCATTCACGTTCCCAGGCACTGAGGGAAACTCCCGCGGGTAGGGCTGGGCAGGTCTGTGTCTGGGCAGAGACTGAGGCTCCTAGAACTAGGGGCTGGTATTTAACCCGGCAGCCCCGGGCAGGATTTGCATGCGGGTTCCACAGGGCGGGTATAAGGGTGAGCGCTCAGCACATGGCGATGTCCCCTAGGGGCAGTTGCTCGCGTTATACCCCAGGCCGGGCGCTCTGCTCAGCTCAGCTCAAATGACAGGAGGTGGCTGAAGGAGGGGAGAGGCGCCGAACACCGGGTACTGGGCTGGGGCAGGGATGGCACCGAGGGGAACCCCCTAGCCGGGAAGGCTGTTAGCCAGGTGGCAGAGAGACACGCCCCTTCATACCGCAGAGTGTGATCCAACCCCATTGAAACACGGGGCTGCCCGCCCCTGGAGCAGGGGCAGCTACATAATGTGCTGGGCAAATAAACTAAAATGCAGAATCCGGATCTAGGGTTGCTCCCATCGAGACTCTTTAGTCCGGCTCTGACATTCATACCAACAACACACAGAACTCAGCTGGTGCCAACCGAGAGTCACGTCTGAGCCTGGCACCCAGCTCGGTAGGTTCCAGCCCGGGGACTCGTTAGCAATGCCAACGTTTTAATTAATCCCAGGGCCCCTTCCAGCCCATGGGGTGCTGAGCCGGGGGCCGGGGATAACACATCTACAGAGATTAATCATCACGTCTGCCCTGCATCCCGGCTCCCAAGCGAGGTGCCCACCAGAGAAGGGCAGGAAATGAGACTGACAGAGGAATCCCTGGGGCCTTATTAGACCTGCAGGGCTGGGACACCAGCAAATGGCTGGATGAGCTCACTGCTGGAAGCCCGAATGCAGGGCCTGTCCCTCTCCCATTCCTCCGTGCGGTGTCCGTGGCTTTGTCTCCATTACACGGCGTCCCCCCATGGAGCCAACCCCAGGGCGCAGGTGCTCAGCCCAGGTACCTGGCGAGGCCTGTGCCCATCCCACTGCCCTGGCTAGGGAAGGAGCAGCTTTGGTTGAGTCCAATCAGCCATAACGCGCTAAGGGCCCTTGCTCCTGGATCCTGGCGGTGCAAAGGAGAGGGGAACAGAACCGGCGCAAGGCCTGGGAAGACGGCCATCCCAGTGAGGGGAGTGAGGGGAGGGAAACCCTTCCCCCGATGGGTCACTCGGACAGTAAGCTCTGCAAGGCCGGTCTGGCTCGCTCTGTGTCTGCTCAGAGCAAGAGTGTCAGGGTCTGGGAGGAGGTTGGGGAGGGACGGCTGTCCTGTCCCAAATGGCTCAGGTCACTACTCAGCGTCTCTGCTGTCCTGCCAAAGGGCTGCGCCGTGATGCCCAGGGACGGATGGTGCCTCCGTCTGCACAGCGAGGAGTGTCCCCACCTGTCCCCACCCGCTACACGAACACCTCCTGTGCGCTCAGAGAAGGGCGGAAACAGCGGACACACACCCTGGAGAAAGCTCTGCTGGACTCAGAGGCCTCCAGCCCAACCTCTGGCCCAGCTCTCTGCTATTTCACCCCACGGGGGGATTCTCTGGCTTGTGCCACAGGGCAGCAGAGCCCAGACGAGCATCAACGTCCCAACCCCATAACAGTGCAGGGCTTCGATTTCTGGTGGAAACCTGCCCGGCTCCTTCGGTCCCGATGGCGTTTCTCCTGAGTGACACCCCTGTGCAGGGCTGAATGAACTCAGGGGAGTCCCCAGGAGTCAGGCCACAGGGAGCAAGAGCAGAATTCAGGCCCAGTGGAGCTGAGGATCGGGCCCTGCCTGCTCCATGGCCCTGCCCATGTTTACCCCTCTCAGGGCCTGGCCTCGGGGGGGTCTCTGGGAGTCTCCAAAACTAGGCTGAATCTCTGTTAATTGGCGACTCTGCCGAGGGCTCAGCCTGGAGCCCGGGGATTCAGGGCTGGTCCCCAGGTGCCCGGAGGTAGATTTAAGGCCCAGGCAGAGGGGGAGGCTGTGGGAAGAGCTGTGAAGCTGCGGGCTCGGCAGCAGCGCAGGGCGAGACGCGGGGCAGCCGCGGCGAGGTTGTCAGCGGATTAGGGCGCCCGGGTGGGTCCTACTTTCCCCGGTTGGGCCCCTCTCCCGAGCGCTGGGCCGGGCTGGGGAGGACGCTGGTTGGGGCCACAGGAGTCTCGGCTGGGGCAGAAGGGAAGAATCCCAGTCAGCTGGAGGCGCCTCTGCCCATGCAGCCAGTGTAAGGTGCCTGCTTTGGTACCAACCTTCTCGCGCTGCCCCTCGGTCTCTGCCTGTCTCTGGCCTGGCCCGGCCATCCCAGAACTTGTCAGCCAGGGGTGTTCTGTACAGAACCATCCACCCAGCCCCCTGGCCCCGTCTGTGCAGCGCCTGCTCTGGGCTGCGTCTCTGTGTCACTGATCTCTCCCTCGCCATCTGTCATAACCCCGTCCTGCAGCCCTGCTCTCCCGCATGGGAAATGTCCCTGCCAAAGGCCACCAGACACTTCACCATCGTCCTTCAAATCTCACTGTAAACATCCCATCTGGGGTCACAGCTGCACAGCCCAGCCTGCTGACCACAGCGGAGCAGAGAGGAGCTGCGGCCGGATCGGGGGAAGGTTGTTGGGGGCGGAGGGAAGTGGTGGTGGGGTAGCGGCTGAGACATGCTGAACCAAACTGTGAAGGCTGCATTTGATGGGAACTACATCAAGTTAGCATCTCTCTCAGCAGCCCTGGATCCAGCCCTTCTCGCTGGGGCTGCCCCTTTTCCTTCTCTGTGTAACCTCAAAATAGCCCCCAAGACTCCCATCTTCCCCACCCTGGGGCAATTCTTCCCACATTCATCGCTTTGCATGTTGCCTCCTCCTCCTCCTCCTTAGGAGGGCCAGCCCACAACATTTTGGCACCTGAGGCGGGAGCTCAAATGACGCCCCAAGCCCCTTTTCTCCTGCTTGCCTGTTATGTCTCTTGTGCCCTTCTTCCTCCAGCGCAGCACTGGGCCATCTCTGTGCATCTAGAGCAGAGAGAATACATATGCACCAGCTGCAGACACAATTTTTGTGGGGTGCCTAGTGGTGCCCCACAGTCTGGCACATGAGGCGGCTGCCTCAGTTCACCTCATGGTAAGGCAGGCCCTGCTCCTTAGCACAACTCTGTTAAAGGGATTGCATTGGAGAAGATGCGGTTGTACTTTAGGGCTTGGCTGTAGACAATGGATCATGGGATATGTCCTGGATGGAAGCTACAAGCATGTAGATAAGAAAAGTGGTCAGTAGTTTTCTGGTATAGGTTGGTGATTATGTGACCATCATTTATTTGTACTGTACTCCACGCATTTGACAAAGTGATTTTTACCCCCAAACCACAGGTATCCCTAAATAGCTATCCCATGTCCAAGACGCCTTTTAGTTTGAAATATTTTTCAAAATAACAGGCACATTATTTTGCCTTCCCTGTAACCCTGGTTCCACAAGGTTTAAGGGATGTATCAAAATAGGGCTTTATTTCGAAATTTGAGACTGCCTAGATGCACCACATTTCAAAATAAGCTATTTGCATATCTTATATTGAGTTTAGGGTGTTGTGAAGATGCACTTCAAAGTGCCTTGGGCTTCTAATTGGGAGTGGTCCTGCTTTGGGCAGGAGCTGGACTCGTGACCTCCTGAGGTCTCTTCCAGCTCTATGATTCTATGATAAGCAACTGGGGGAGAGAGAAAACTGATCCACAAAGGTTAGTCACAAACAGAAGGCTGCAAGATACTGTGGGGAACAGGCTTAGAGAGAACATGACTGAAGAAACTGTAATTGCACAAGGAGAGAAGAGAAGAAATTTGTGCAGAGCAGACCAGAAGAGATTCTAATAGAACTGGAAGACCCACTTTGTCTGGACTGTGTTGACTGATATCCATGGCAGGCATGTTCTCTCACCATGCTCAGAGTCAGTACAGTGAGGCCCTGCCCCCAATAGGCATTACAAGGACAAGAAAAGTGATTCCTGAGGACAGTGGATGGAAGGGAAGCATTGTAGCTAGAGGGTGACAGGTTGTTTTTTCTGTAACTCACTGGCTGTATTTCTCTCCCTTTGCCTCAGGAATGAGACCCAAATGGGGCTGGAGAACCGCACCCAGGTGACTCATTTCATCCTCTTAGGGATCCCCAACACCGATGGCCTCCAGACCATCCTCTTCTTCACCTTTTTAGCCTTCTACCTCTGCACCCTGCTGGGCAACCTGCTCATCTTCTCAGCCGTCCTCGCTGACCGCCGCCTGCACACCCCCATGTACTTTTTCCTTTGCAACCTGGCCGTGCTGGACATTGGCATCTCTTCCATCAGCATCCCTAAACTGTTGGACAACCTCTGGGCCAAGAGTAAAACAATCTCACTGGGTGGGTGCATGGCCCAGGTCTTCTTCTTCCACTTCCTGGGCAGCACCGAGTGCCTGCTCTGCACTGTCATGGCCTTTGACCGGTATGTGGCCATCTGCCACCCGCTGCGCTACCTGCTCATCATGAACCGCGTGTGCCCTCCTGGCCGCCAGCAGCTGGATCGCCAGCTCCTTCCATGCCACCATCGTCACCAGCCTGACCTTCACGCTGCCCTACTGCGGGTCCAACGTGGTGGACTATTTCTTCTGTGACATCTTCCCAGTGGCCAAGCTGGCCTGCGCGGACACGTACATCTTGGAGATGGTGACCTTCACCAACATTGGGGTGGTGCCCATGACCTGCTTCATCCTCATCCTTGAGTCCTATGTCAGGATTGTCTCTTGTATCCTGAAAATGAACTCAGGTGAAGGGCGGCGCAAAGCGGCCTCCACTTGCGCCTCCCATCTGGTGGTGGTCACCATATTCTTCGGGCCGTGTGCTTTGATCTACACTCAGCCACAGCTGAGCAAAGTGCTGGTGACCCCTGTGGACATTTTTGGCAACCTGGTCACACCCATGCTCAACCCGGCCATCTACACGCTGCGCAACAAGGAGGTGAAAGCCGCTCTGAGAAAACTGAGAGGGGTCAGATGCCCATACGTTGATGTGCAGCAGATGCAGGAGTATCATGTGAGTCTGTTTGGAAACTCACCTACAAGTACATTGGCATGGCCCCTCGGTGGCTTTTGTGGTGCATCAGAATTCATAGGAATCAGAGACTCAGACTTTGGTCTTGTAGAAAACCTCTGATTTATAAGACTCTTTATGTCCATCATTATAAGGCAGGATTTCCACTGCAAGGATTCTCATGACTGCTGTGCGAATCCACTCCAAGCAATCAGCCCCTGGCTTGAGTTGTGCACACTAGACTTGGGCAGAGTATTCAACCAGTGCTTGCAGCAGTGCCAAACAGCAAGGTGAAACCACCTCTCTACTTGTCAAAAAACTTCCTTTGTGAGTCCCATGGCCACATTAGCTGTTCTGGCGACAGCGTCCCACTGGGAGCTCACGTTCAGTTAATTCTCCACCACAACCGCGAGATCCCTTTCATTGTGCCCAGGCATAGAATCCTAGGGCTGGAAGAGACCTTGGGATGTCATCGAGTTCTGCGAGCCATCCACTCCAGCCCTTTCAGGGAAGCCTGGCTGACCGAGGTCATGGGGTAGCTGCTGAAGGTGAAGCCGGAGGCTTTGCAAGAGAGGCGCAGAGAGTCTCCGGGCTTCTTCACATCCTCCGGACTCCACCAGCTGCATCCGGGACCGGGCGCCTGCGAATAAAGGGATGTTAGAAGAACCAGTACAAAGCCAGCGATAATTGTCTGCACTACTGGCTGTGCCATTTGGTCAGGGACTCAAAATACCTTCCAAAACCGCTACAATGAAACCCGCTGTGACCCAAAGTCTCATTGTCCCTGGTGCTGGAGTGGAAATTTCTCCGGGGACTGGGTAACTGCAGAGACCCAGGGGGCTGCGGATTCTCTGCGGGTCCAGTCTGGGCACAGGGAGGGACAGGTTTTAACAGGAAACTCTCACCCTGATTTGCATCGCCGGCTGCTTATAACAGACCCCAGCGCCTTCACCTCAGCCTGCTCATTTCTGGCTCGGACAGGGAGGAGTCAGATCCTTCAGTGCAGCGCCCAGACTTGGGGCGCAGGATTAAAGGGGCGAGAAGCAGCTGTCGGGGTTTGAACCCAGTTCCCCGGTTGCGATTTAGGGCTCGATTTTCACCAACTTATCCCGTCGTGGGGGAATTGTCTGCGAATCCCTGCCCGTGCGAAAATCGGGTCAGTGCCTGGGGAAGGGGTGGGTCACAGGGTTGCACGGGGCTAGGGTCGGGGTCTGAGAATGGAGGCGTGAGGCTCTAGAGGACGTAATCGCCCCCCCCCGTCTAGTAACCATGGTAACTAACAATATTTCCGTCCCCACGGACACGCCCACCCCAGGAGAATTCACCGGACACCCGCGTTCCAGCCCCATCTCCAGGCTGGCGCAAGGTCTGTGTCCTGTCCTCGGGGTCATTGTCACACTCGCTGAGGTTCCCGTTCTCATTCACGAGCCCTTCTGCTACCCCAGCGTCCTTCTCACCCGCGCGCCTACACCGGTTCCCTGCCAAACCCCGCCCCTCCTCTCGCTCCGGATCGCCGTCCGGTTCCTGTCCACATGGACATTCCTAGGCCCGTTCCCGCTCCGCTTCCCAGCCCCACTGCAGGTGTGTGAGCCTGGGCGATTGGCCCTGAATTAATTCTAAGCGCCAACAGCATCTGGGCCCGGGTGTGAATGTGCCCCGGTAGCGCTACCGGTGAGCGCAAAGGTCACCCCAGGAGCAACGTGGCCTCTCAGATAGGATGCTGCACAGACCGAGAACAGCCCAGGTTGGGTGTGTTTGGGGAGATTTTTGGAGGGGATTTGACGGGTCAGGACAGTGTCTTAAGGCCGGGGATGTGTAGCTAGGAGTCTGTACGACAGACTTAATGTCTGTGATTAAACCTCTATTTCCCTATGTGCCCTGCTTACCGACGGGCTGGGGACAGGCTATTTCTCAGGGTGGGGCAGCGCGCTCAGACCCAGCGCTCAGTGATACTCAGGGCGGACGAGCTGTCGCAGAGATGATGTGAAACCCACCAGCAGCCCGGGGCTTGGATATTCCGCATCGTTCAAGGCAGGTAGCAGGTCATGGGCGATTTTCAAGGGCCCAAAGGATTTCAGGGCCCCCCCTATTGCAATGGCTCAGGCTTTGATTCAGGGAAGCATCGAAGAATTTGCTGAAACCCGGCTCTAGGCGGGACACTTTTACATTTCAGCCCAGTTCTCAGTCTCTGGCTGCACGTTGCACTCTGCTCTCAGCAGTGTCACTGGCTGCGGGAGACCTGCGGGAATATTTGTCTCGTGTCCCTAGAACACAGAGAGTTCCCGAAATATTCACCCGCTGCTCTGGCACCGACCTGCCCTTTCACACCGATCCCTGCACTGACCGGACAGAACAGCCTGGAACTGCGAGTCTCTGCTGCCCCCTGCCGGGCGCTGGCGGAGCGGCTCTCGCTGCAGCTCGGTTTGTGTTCGGGGCTGAGCAGCTTTCTGCTCGCTGTGTGCCCGGCGCAGTAATAGCGGGCGGTGTCCTCGGGCTGCAGGCCGGTCATTGGCAGGTGCAGCAGCTTGCTGGGGTTGTCCCTGGGGATGGTAAATCGGCCCTTGAAGGCCTCGGCGTAACTGGAGGAAGCCGAAGTTGGGTTTATTTCCTGATCCACTCCAGCCCCTTCCTCGCAGCTTGGCGAAACAGCTCACCCAGTAGCTGCTGAAGGAGAGGCCGGAGGCTTTGCAGCCCCTCGAGACTTCTGTCCCTGTGTCCAGGTGTGACGTAGTGGAGGTACCTGGCTGGTTTCTATGCTGGCTCTGTGGTAACCCCCACTGGCTGCCATCAGTACCACAGCCCAGAAGGACTGGAGATGAAGCATTATGCAAAGAGGGTCTCTCAACCTGTCTGACCAGCTACCCCCAAGGAGAGAGACAAAGGAAGGGGGAAATGCTGCCTGGCTGGGGCAGGGCTGGAAGAGAGTGGGTTAGTTTCTGTCTGGGATCATGGAGGAACCAGCCTAAGCCAGGGGCTGGGATTTAGGGGCCCAATCTCCCCCATCGCAAGGGGGGCTGAGGCATCCTAGACCTGCTCTGTAACCAGATTACATCGGGGCTGTGCTGTGCCGTGCTGTATCCTGGAGAAGGAATAAACTCCTCCATTCTACGGGCTGGTGGAGTCTGTTCGTGCCATTACGGGGGTGCAGGAGTCAGGGGACCCCAACGCGTCGTCACACTGGTGTCAGAAGTGGGATGCACTGCACCCCGTGGATGGAGCATCCAGCGGCAAGTGACTAGGCGCAGTAGAAGCAAGAGCCATGGAACCAGGCGTGCTGGAAACAGAGCGAAGCGGTTCCTGAGAATCGTGGGCGCAGCAGCACTAGACTGGTGAGTCTGCACCGAGGGGACCAGCGGGAGATGGCCTATACCCAACTGCTGAAGGCAGAGCTGGTGAAGCTGTGCAGAGAGAGGGGCTTGCCTGTGCGGAGCGCAACCAAGGCCCAGCTGATTGCCCGGCTGGAAGAGAATGACCAGCCACAGGGCTGGGATCCTGTCCCTGGGGAACAGCCAGACTACTGGGAGCGTGTCAGGCCCGGAGAGGGGCGGAGCGCTGGAGGCCGCCGAAGAGACCGGACTGCCTCCCAGGGGAGCACTGCAAGCCGTAGTCCACCCAGGGGGTCCAACCCTCGGAGCTGCGGCGGCTAGAAATCCAGCTGCAGATGAAGGAATTGGAAGTCCAGGACCGTAGAGAGCAGCGACAGCATGAGCTGGCCATGGCCGAGCGGAGAAGGCAGGGCCCCAACTGCGCCGAGTGCAGATGAGCCCCAAAGGCCCGGGCGGCCAGATGCTTGGAGAAGCTCGTGGTGGCCCAATTGAAGGACATGGGCGACATAGACGGGTTCTCAGCTCCTTTGAGAGGGCCTGTGGACTGCAAGGGGTCCCCCGAGCTGACTGGCTGCAGGAGCTCATCCCTGCACTGAACCAGGAGGCCACCGGGGTGCTCAATCAGCTGGAAGACCTACAGCCAGGGGATTACAACCGAGTCAAGGAGGCCCTGCTGCACAAGTTTGGGCTGACCCCCGAGATGTACAGGAAGAAGTTCCGGGGCGTGCAGAGGGAGCCACGGGAGACCTATGTGGATCTGGCCTCCCGCCTGGCGCAATACTGCCGCAAGTGGGTGTCTGGAGTTGGAGCCCAGACCGCAGAGGAACTGCTCAAGCTGATTATGATGGAGCAGTTCTATAAAGCATGCACACCCAGCCTGAGGCTGTGGCTCAAAGACCAAGTCCGGAGAACCCCAGGAAGCTGGGAGGCTGGCGGACGAGTTCATAGAGAGCCGGTCCGGGTGTGAACGGGAGTCCCGGAGAGAAAGGGAATTGCACAGAGACTTGTTCTCGGCTGAGCGACGGAGAGAGTCACCACGAGGCGAGCCCAAGAGACAAGTCGTATGCACCCCAGAGAACCAGCCAGGGCCTGGACAGAGACAGGCCAAAGGGGCCCGCAGGAATATCGCTCCCACAGGAATATCTCCTGGCCTCCTCTCCCCAGGGGCTGAGCTGCCCGGAGGCCAGCCTCGTCCTCAGCCTCTGCAAGGATGGGTCTGCCTGGACCTCAGCCTAGAATTCAGCCGCTGGGGCAGGGATCGGGACCTGTTCCCCACCTTTGCCTAGGTCCGGGGTCCCAGCTTGGCTGGACCCCGTGTCCACGGTGATGGGACCCTGAGGACCCTGCCAGGAGTCCTTCCCTGGATCCAGGTTGCCAGCCCCTCGCTGGCTCTGGCTACGGGAGGTGACTAGAGCCCGCTGGGATTCATGGGGCCACTCCTCTAGGTCATTCCCCATTAGCACCTCCATGGGCAAGTGCGGGTGCACCCCCACTTCCTTGAGACCTTCCTTGGCCCCCCATTTCAGACGCACCCTGGCTACAGGCACCTTAAACGGGGACCCGTCTATGCCCTTCAGGGTCAGCTGCGTGTGGGGTAGTATCCGGTCTGGGGCCACTATGTCAGATCGGGCCAGCCACCTCCGCCCCGTGTCCCAGAAACCCGTCACCTTCCTACCATCCACCTCCAGGGTATGAGGCACTGCTCCGCAGGGGCTATCCTGCCCCACCCGGCACACACGGAGAAATCCGCCTCCCGAGGTTCAGACCTCCCGGGGGGGGTGCACTGAGCATCCTTCCCCCCACTCTGAGCTGAGGTTTGCCTGCCAGCCTGCCCTTCCTCCAGCCCCAGCCAGTTAACCCTGGAAAGTCCCAGGTCATGGGACCTGGTGCACTGAGCCCTCTTGTGGCCTTTTGCCCACAGCGATGGCAAGTTAGGCTTTGGGCTGTCTCTGTCCAGGCCCTGGCTGGTTCTCTGGGGCACAGACGACCTGTTCCTTGGGCTCACCTCGTAGTCGACTCCTCCGTCGCTCAGCTGAGATCTGGTCTCTGCGCGATTCCCTTTCTCTCCGGGACTCCCATTCACACCTGGACCAGCTCTCCGTGAACTCATCTGCCAGTCTCCCGGCCTCCTGGGGGGGTCTCTGGTCTTCGGTCCTTGAGCCACAGCCTCAGTCTGGGTGTGCATGCTTCATAGAACTTCTCCATCATGAGCAGCTTGAGCAGCCCCTCTGCAGTCTGGGCTCCGACTCCAGACACCCACTTGCGGCAGTATTGCGCCAGGCGGGAGGCCAGGTCCACATAGGTCTCCCGTGGCTCCTTCTGCACCTCCCACAACTTCTTCCTGTACATCTCGGGGGTCAGCCTGAACTTCTGCAGCAGGGCCTCCTTGACTCAGTTGTAATCCCCTGGCTGTAGGTCTTCCAGCTGATTGAGCATCCCGGCGGCCTCCTGGTTCAGTGCGGGGATGAGCTCCTGCAGCCAGTCAGCTGGGGGGACCTGTTGCAGTCCACAGGCCCTCTCAAAGGAGCTGAGGAACCCGTCTATGTTGCCCATGTCCTTCAATTGGGCCACCACGAGCTTCTCCAAGCGTCTGGCCGCCCGGCCCTTGGGGCCCATCCACACTCGGCGCAGCTGGGGCCCTGCCGCTTCCGCTCTGCCATGGCCAGCTCATGCTGCTACTTTCTACGGTCCTGGACTTCCACCCTTCATCTGCAGCTGGATTTCTAGCCGCCGCAGCTCTGCTGGGTTGGACCCTCCTGGGCAGACTACGGCTTGCAGTGCTCCTCTGGGAGGCAGTCCGGTCTCTTCGGCGGCCTCCAGCGCTCCGCCCCTCTCAGACCCTGACACGCTCCCAGGGGATCTGGCTGCTCACGGGACAGGATTCCAGCCCTGTGGCTGGTCATTCTTCCAGCCGGGCAATCAGCTGGGCCTTGGTTGCGCCCGCACAGGCAAGCCCTCTCTCTGCACAGCTTCACCAGCTCTGCCTTCAGGAGTTGGGTGTAGGCCATCTCCCGCTGGTCCCCTCAGTGCAGACTCACCAGTCTAGTGCTGCTGTGCCCCACGATTCTCAGGAACCGCTGCTCTGTTTCCAGCACGCCTGGTTCCACAGCTCTTGCTTCTACTGCGCCTTGTCGCCGCCGCTGGATGCTCCATCCACAGGGTGCAGTGCATCCCGCTCCTGACACCAGTGTGACGACGCGTTGGGGTCCCCTGACTCCTGCACCCCCGTAATGACACGAACAGACTCCACCAGCCAGTAGAATAGAGGGAGTTTATTGCTTCTCCAGGATACAGCACAGCACAGATGTAATCTGGTTACAGGGCAGGCCTAGGATGCCTCAGCCCCCCTTGAGATGGGGGAGACTGGGCCCCTAAATCCCAGCCCCTGGCTTAGGCTGGTTCCTCCATGCTCCCAGACAGAAACTAACTAACCCTCTTGTAGAAGTAAAGACTTCACTCAGTTTACGCGGCTAAACAGACAGTTTTATTGGCCAATAAAAGCAAAGTGAGCCAAACGTGGTCCAAGCAGAGTTGGGCCCAGTGAGGCTGCCTAATAAAAGAAATCCTAGTATTTTATACCCTTAACCAAACAAGTCTGACGTCAGGGCAAGAAATCAAAGCGAACTTCAAAGAGGAATTATTATCAGTAAAGAAAGAAACAGGTTGTTTTAGGAGTTTGAGCTACAGCTCAAAATAGTTCATTAACACATTCCAACAGCGCATCCTTCTGGCCTCTCCCCACCTCAGTGAAGGCCAGTTCACTCCTCTAGTATATGTGCAGACACAAGAAACTGAAATGGCTTTTGTTATACAGAATGGCTTCTAGTTAAATATGAAATGGCTTCTAACTCCCCTTTTAGCCTTTTAAAGGCTAACTTTGAAGCCATTTTACGCTCCATTTCCATCAAAGCATTTATGTACATCTCTTGTTCCTTTCTTGCTCATCATATTTTAACATCATTACTTCCACATTCTCTTTAGTAAGGGTCTGTCTTGTGTTTTTCAGAATACAAGAAATGCAGCATTTG
Organism: Rafetus swinhoei; assembly: GCA_019425775.1. Taxonomy (NCBI): domain Eukaryota; kingdom Metazoa; phylum Chordata; order Testudines; family Trionychidae; genus Rafetus; species Rafetus swinhoei. The sequence continues at coordinate 3,142,713 of CM033433.1, read as the reverse complement.
ATTAACAAGAAACAAAAATAAACACAAAAGAATATAGCCAATTCTAAAACTACACCTTGCAGAATCCAAGTTCCCACATGTCCAAACCAGCCTCCCAACCAACCCCAGAGGGTCCAGTCTTCCTCCTGCCTCAGGCTTTCCACAGTTCTTTCAATCTCTGAGGCATCTTCCTCCACTTCCTTGCTGGTGTCAGTGATACATACACAGCATTCTTTTCCCACTAAGGCACAAACCCGCCCTTACTAGCTAGGACGTAGTCTAGGGCCATCCGGTTTTGGCTTTTTCCCACCCTGGCTCCTGAACCATTACATGTCCAGCAATACTCTCCAATTGGGGTCAGGGCTAGGCGGATATACCCTGGGCTAGTAAACCCTTTATCCTGCCAAGTATCATTTGGCTTCAACTCACTAAACAATGGGCCATTCATTTGAGTTTTGTTCAGTGGGACTGGAATCATTGGGATGCCTCCTTCTGAATGTACAGGACTGTGAGCACATATCCAGCAACCTGTGGAATTAAATTCTTGGGAAACTTGGTTCATTAAAAGCATAAACACATTTGAACCATATAGGTTATAACTATTAGGTATTAAAAACAAGATTAAGCATAAGCTCAACATGAATTGTTTGTCCAGCCTCATGCTGGCTGTTCTTCAGGACTTCAGAGATTGCTTCACCTATCGCTGGCAGGTCCTTCTGGGTCGCAGCTGGTACCTTGGTCTCGGCCCTCAGGATCGCCTGCTTCTGGGCCTGGATTGCCGGTACCAAGCCTGCGCTGATCCTCGTCACTTCTGGACCTGGGTTTCTGGTACCAGGTCTGCGGTGATTCCTGCCTGCTTCTGGACCTGGGTCTCTGGTACCAGGTCTGCGGTGCTCCTTGTTGGGGCCAACCTCTGTAGGGGCTGGAACCGGTTTGCAGTGGGACGCTGAATCCAGGTGGGCAATCCTCGCACTTTACAGCAGTATGGGTGGTCAGAAGGACTTGGTAGGGACCCTTCCACCTGGGTTCCAGGGCAGTCTTCAGCTGGTGAACTTTCACGCAAACCAAGTCTCCTGCCTGTAGTTTATGGCACGGCTCAGTCGGGGCCTCCTGGAAGGCGTCCTTAACCTGTGAATGATAAGACTGTACACACCTCATAAGTTCCTGACAATACTTGACTATGCTTCCTTTAACAAGTGTGGCATCAGCCAGGTCAATGTCTGGGCTGCTTAATAGTCTCATAGGTCGGCCACATGCAATCTCATGTGGACTGAGTCCAGTTTTCCGATTTGGAGTGGCTCTCATGCTCATTAGGGCAATCGGGAGTGCTTCTACCCATGTTAAGCCAGAGTCCTCACATATCTTAGCAAGTTTGTTCTTTGAAATCCCACATGCCTCTCTACTGCTCCTGCGCCTCCGGGTGTTGCGTGGCAGTGCAGTGCTTGTCTGATAGAGTAGTACTTTGCCAGTTTTTGAACAATTTGTCCAGTAAAGTGGGTACCTCTATCACTGGAGATCACCAAGGGTATTCCTCATGATGGGATGTAATGATTTAGAAGTTTCTTAGCTACTGTGATGGCATCTGCTTTCCTGCAGGGATAAGCTTCTACCCATCCCGAAAACAAGCAAACAATAACCAGTACATATTCAAAGGATTGACATTTAGGCAATTGAATAAAGTCCATTTGTAAATTTAGAAATGGTCCCAAAGGCAGAGGTCTGGTTGCCGGAACTGTCTTTACAGGTTTACCCACGTTGTGGTCTTGGCAGACAGGGCAAGCCAGACAGTAATCTTTGGCTGCTTGGGAGAATTTAGGAGCAAACCAATTTTGCCTTAGGATAGCCACCATCCCCCCTTTGCCAACGTGTGACAATCCATGGAGCACGGAGGCAAGGTGAGGTAGCAAGACCACTGGGGCAACAATGCGGCCGTCAGAGCTGCACCACAAGTGGTCTGGGTGCAAGGTGCACCCTGCCAGTCTCCACTCCTGCTTTTCCGATTCTGGGGCTTGGTCCTGCAGGAGGGCCAGTTCTGACAGAGATGGCATAGGAGCTGGCGGTAGGAGAGAAGGGTACAATGCTTCAGCCCAAGGAGGACATAGGGCGCTGCCTTAGCAGCCCGATCGGCCATGTCATTTCCTAATGCAACTTCATTAGAGGAAGAGGAATGGGCTTCACACTTAACAATAGCAAGAGCCGAAGGTAAAAGAACTGCATCAAGTAAAGCAGCTACATATGGTCCATTCTTTATAGAATGGCCAGAGGAAGTAAGGAAACCTTGCTGCTTCCAGAGCGTACCAAAATCATGAACTACGCCAAAAGCATACCAGGAGTCAGTGTAGATAGTAGCAGATGCTCCTGCAGCAATATGACAAGCCCTTGTGAGAGCCATTAATTCCGCTACCTGTGCAGAAGAAACAGCAGGTAGAGGGGCAGATTCTACTACATCCCAGTCGGTACGAACTGCATAGCCTGCTACTAAAACTTCACTAGAATTATAAAAGCAAAAAACCATCTGTGTAAAGCACAAAGTTAAGATTATTCAAGGTACTTAAATTAGTCTTTCATTAAAACAACAATATTGTACACACAACAATGTTTGAAATACATATATCACAATTAAGACATACAAGACAAATCTGACAGAACACAGAACACAAACTTATTATGTCATGACACAGAACCATGGGTTTTTTTTTTCAGTTGATTTTCAGCTGATATTAGCGCTTTTGATGATCTGAAAGACAAAGAAAACATTTCTACCCACATTGGGGTGGTCCATTTTAACTTAAAATACTGCCTAAGATCTGCTAGGGGAACCGGTTACAGCTAGTTCCATGGGCGAGTGAGCTGCAACTTTCCGAGAACAAGGGTGCTTCATCGGTACTCGTGACCTTCCACTCCCTTGAATTACCTCAGAGTTGCTAGCCCTCCCCAACAGTGGCATGCCTCAGTTTCCTCTTGTACTGCAGACCAAGTGTTTAATGTGTGAAGCTTCAAACTATTCACGGGTGTTAACTGAGAGACTTTACTGTTATAGACATTCTCCTTACTACTAGGTGTTGCCAATTACCATTCCAGCAATTAAAAAGGTTTTCAGTTCCTGAAAAAGAATCATATGTACAATGTTACAGGCTTACTTATGAGGGACAGTGGGTTTCACACTCTTCAGAACAGACAGGCAGTCTGCACCCACTCACAACCTTGGATCTGAAAGCAAGCCAAAAGTGCTATCAACTCAGCCTTGAACAGAAACACCATGAAGTTTCTGGACTTGGATTTTTAAAACAATAATTAGTTTCCTTGAAGACACATTTAACCCTTAGGGTGCAGGTTTTACAAATTTACAATGTATAGATTCTATTCTTTTATGCAGTTAACCAATTAAGTTTCAGTAGAATTCCTTATTTTCCTTTTAATAGATTCAACAAAGTATCTGTAGCCAAATGTTTAAACTTGATTGTTTATTTGTTTAGATGATTAAAAGAGGCTGCAAGAAACAAGGAGTCATTTTTAAAGCAGTTTCTTTTTTTCCTTACGCATTACAATATTGCTTAATTTTTTTCTTCCTTAGGATTTGGAGGAACACTTCCTTAAACTGTTAAACTTATTTTAAACTTGGTGTTTTGCTTTGGATCGGGCAAGTTTGTTACAGGAGCCCGTGTTTTCAAAGGGAAGAGCTAATTCCTGTCAGTTATTTTTCGTGTTTCCTCTCTATCTGTGTATGTGTTATAAAGAGGGGTAGAGGAGTGATGTTGTGCTGAATTTCCCAAGCTTGGTTGATACGGGTGTGCCAACTGAGAAATCTTTTTTTCTTTTTTTTCCTCTTGTGCATTATTTTGGCACAGAGACGCTGCAGCAAGTTTGTAAGTTACCTATTTTACTGCAGGGCGGATTTTTTGCTTTCTGAGCTTCACTTTCATCCTCGGGGCTTTAATTTTTCCTCTTTTCCAATTTGTTAAATGCTTACAGGTCTTTGGACCATTATGCACGTACATGTAGTACACAGGGGTGCTTTCGGCAGTGTGGGGGATGTTTAAACTAACCCCACCTAAACTAACTTTATACACTCCAAAGAAAGAGTCTGCCGGGTCTAGAGTGTCAGACCTTAACAGCTCATGAAATAAGGAGTCGTCACTCCTCACATATCCACTAAGTCTCGAGGTTCAGCTGACCCCTCCTTTGCGTTCAGAGCTCCTCGTGGAGAGCCCTGGTGCAGCTGGGATCAGCTCAAGTTTCAGACCTATACAGCAGCATTCATACTTCACTCATTACATTCATACTCATCATTTTCCACACACAATTTTTTTTCTCCTTTTCACATTTTTCCTACAGTTTCCACATTTAGATGCATCTTTCTTTACTGTCCAGTTCCCATGGGTTTCTATTATGGGCGCTGCCCTAAGACACCCGGCACTTAATATCAGACTTAATTAGGATCCTATACCAGAAGGCACTTATCATAAAGGCAGTGGAATTCCTGTAGACTGACCTACCCCATTTTCTGCGCGCTTAAAAGATTCTGTAAGACACCGAACCAAAGTCCGCCTGCTTACACTATTTTTCTGCAAGTCATCAATCAGAATCACCTGCGCTGCGAGTCACCGAATTAAGAATTCACCTGCTTGCTCTGCAAGTCACCGAATTAAGAATTCACCTGCTCGCACTGATCCCCTTTTTCTTGTGAGACGCTGACCAAAATCCACCCGCCACAGGGGTTTCCGCACCCACCCCAGCCCGACAGAACACCACGCCCTGGCGCCTGGAGACAGCCTGACGGAATGGGGAAATACTATGGCCTGGGGTTAGCCTCAGAGGTCAGTACTACGTCACAAATAACAGAAAGAGAGTCAACAAAGCTTTCCCACAGTTCCATGTGCCGAGAGAGTGTAATGGCACCACACCAGCTTTTAGTCCGAACACAGAGGGTCCAGTGCATGGCTGCCTCACTAGAGACACCAGTGTGCCCTTTGGAACTGTGACACATAAGACAGGCCTAATAGACAAAGACAGACACAGACAGACAAAATGTTAGCCGCTCCACAAAATTGATTCCGTAGCTCCTTACCCCAATGGCCGGCCGTCACTCCAAATCCTAAGCCCTCATTAGGAGATTTCAGAACAGGTATCCCCTTACCTTCTATTGAGCGCTCTGAGAGGTTTGGAAGTGAGGCCGGTCCGCTCCATACGGGCAAGTGGCGCTGCTAGGAATCTCGGTGGAACCTCCAAATTGTAGAAGTAAAGACTTCACTCAGTTTACGCGGCTAAACAGACAGTTTTATTGGCCAAAGCAAAGTGAGCCAAACGTGGTCCAAGCAGAGTTGGGCCCAGTGAGGCTGCCTAATAAAAGAAATCCTAGTATTTTATTTAACCAAACAAGTCTGACGTCAGGGCAAGAAATCAAAGCGAACTTCAAAGAGGAATTATTATCAGTAAAGAAAGAAACAGGTTGTTTTAGGGAGTTTGAGCTACAGCTCAAAATAGTTCATTAACACATTCCAACAGCGCATCCTTCTGGCCTCTCCCCACCTCAGTGAAGGCCAGTTCACTCCCTCTAGTATATGTGCAGACACAAGAAACTGAAATGGCTTTTGTTATACAGAATGGCTTCTAGTTAAATATGAAATGGCTTCTACACTCTTCCAGCCCTGCCCCCAGCCAGGGGCGGCATTCCACCTTCCTTTGTTTCTCTCCCTTGGGGGTAGGTGGTCAGACAGGTTTGAAGACCCCTTTGCATAATGACTCATCCCCTGCCCTGCTGGGCTGTGGTGCAGACAGCAGCCAGGGGAGGTCACTCAAAACCCACGACCCAGCATAGCAACCAGCAAGGTACACCCCACTACGTCACACTCCCATCAGGAGCTTGGATTTAAACAGGGGAAGGGATTTGCATGCGAATTTCACAAATTGACTACAAGAGATGACGGAGTGTGTGTCCACACATGAGGATCGATGGGACGCATGTCCCTGGGGACAGAGAGCTCAGCTCAGCAGAGGCTGTGTGAATTTTTAAAACTGCCTCGGTATTTGGAGATTCCAACTCAGTGTGTGTAAATGGAATTTGGTCGTTTCACACAAAAATTCTCAGCCCTAAGTGCAGGAAAGGATCCTGGAGAGAAACTCTTCTCAGTGGTGGCAGGTGGCAGAACTAGGAGCAATGGTCTCAAGTTGCAGTGGGGCAGGTCTAGGTTGATATTAGGAAAACTATTTCACTAGGCGGGAAGGAAGCACTGGAATGGGTTATTCATGGAGGAGGTGTAATTTCCATCCCTAGAGGTATTTAAGTCCCGACTTGACCAAGCCCTGGCTGTGATGATTGAGTTAGAGTTGGTCCTGATTTGGGCAGGGGGCTGGACTGGATGACTTCCTGAGGTCTCTTCCAGCCCTTGGATTCTACGGTCATTTGGGGCAGCCCTGTGCCTAGTTCTGCCAACAGCGTTTGTTTGCTGGGATCCCCCACCTCCATTCTTCAGGCTGGTCATTTGAGATGTTAACATGGGCAGGAGGTTTGTGTTACATTCACTAGCTTCAGGGTGCCCTGTCAGCCCATGGAGTGGTCTGTGTGTCTCTGCTACCTTCTCGCGGCTCCTGGGGAAGGGCGAGTGGCAAACCGGTTCCCTGTCACTGTGTGTCTGTTTCTCTCACAGTAATAGCGGGCGGAGTCCTCGGGCTTCAGGCCTGTCATCTGCAGGTGCAGCAGGTTGTTGGGATTGTCCCTGCAGATGGTGAATCCCCTTTCACGGAATTCGGGTATGAGGTAACTAAACCGGGGTCTATGCCGCCGACCCATTGAAGCCCGTTCCCGGGAGCATGCCGGACCCACTCCATGTGGTAGTCCAAGACCTTGAAGCCGGAGACTTTGCAGGAGAGGAGCAAAGAGTCATCCAGGCTTTTACATATGTTTGCACTTTCCAATTTTTTTTGACTGTTTAAAATTCTTAAAAAATAAAAACAGATAATATGTAGTTAGTGAAATAAAACAATTTCCTACTAGTGTACCCACTTAATTCATTTCATTTTAACAAATCACAATGATCAAAACCAAATTGATAGCCTGGAGAGGAAGGTCCAAAAGCCATGCTTACAGAAAATGGGCTAATAAGGAGAAATCTGGTGGCATCTTATATACTAATAGACTTATTGGAGCACAAGCTTTCGTGGGCAAAAGTGGGTCTTTGCCCACGAAAGCTTGTGCTCCAATGAATCTGTCAGTCTATAGGGTGCCACAGGATTTCTGGTTGTTTATGCAGATTCAGATTAACAGGGCTATCCTTCTGATTCGAAGCTAATAAGGATTGTGAAACCTATTGTGTCAAATTTATTGGTAAACTGGGGGAGACTATGGATTTTCTATACCTGGTACATACAGTGCCCAATAAAGAACATACCCATAGTTTATCAAACACAACAATAACAGCAATCGATAATGGCCCTTTAGAGGGCGATCAGTAAATCTACCGGCTACGTAGAGATGTTCGTAGGCGCAGCTCAGGATGCATGGAGTGGTTATAAAGCCCTGGAGACTAGCTGGTTTATCTTCTCGTTTAAAAGACTGTGTATAGGTTTTAGCTGGAAGGTTCCCTGGACTGCGTAGGTGAGTTTCTCTCTATCCAGCTCTTAATCATTCGCAGGAAAAGTGATTTTTTTAAGGGAGGGAATCGGCTTTGCCTAGCAACCTTTCCAGGTTGTGTAAGTCTGGAGAATATTTGGGCTTTTCTTTCCGAACTCCGAGTAGTGAGAGAAAAAGGAACTCAGGGGTCCTACGACCCGGGTGTATTCTGGGAGCCATAAATCTGTGTGCACCAGAGCAGAAAGCTCTTCTCTCTCTCTCTCTCTCTCTCTCTCTCTCTCTCCCGCTCCTTAGCTCCCTACTGGGGAATTCCCTTTCACCCAAAGCAGCTCTGTGTCCGATACAGAGGGAAGGGCTGGGAGGAAGGTGATACTACTGCTGAGGCTGAGCGCCCGGTATTTACACGGGACTCTGGCTTCTCTTTTGTTCCCCTGCATCCCACTCACTTCCCTGCTTTGGCTAGGCTGCTGGAGAACCCGCCGGGGAAGTAGGAGGTTGGGATTGCGTGCCTGGCCGCTATTCGCTGTCACCCTGCTCCCTAGCCGCTTCGCAGTGGCAGGATCAGCTGTTGTGACCGCTCCTCTCGCTGGGGCTTCTCTCCGAATTAGCGCGTTCCCAATGTGCCCGTGCGGCGGCGAGAGGCGACGGGTCCTTTTCTGGCACTTCTTTCGCCTCCCCTCCCTAGCTCCCGCGCTAGCGGTGTCACCGCTGAGAAATGACGAGCCTGCCTCCAGAAGGGAGATCCCCACAACTTTGAGCGGGCGGGCGGAGTGGAGGAGCGGCGGCTCCCGGCTCCAGCCGGCCGGCTTGGGACCGTGTGTGTGTGTGTGTGTGAGGGGAAAAGGGGCTCGCGCGCGCGGGAGAGAGCGAGCCAGACCTAGCCACCCCTGGGGCTTTGGTAGCGCCTGGGATTAGCCGGCTGCCTCGCCCTCCCTCCAGCCCGAGCGGAGAGTTTGTGGAGGGCGCCGCGCATTGCAACCAGGATCCCCAGCGGGGAGCGCGGCTTCCGCTGCATGGGGACCCCTTAGAAACTAGCAGTTCCCCTCCCCCCAAAATAGCACCGGCCCTCTCCCATTTTTCTCTGCTGCTGTTTTCCCAGCTGGAGGGAACCGCGGCGGAGGGTGGCTCGGCGGAGCGGCTGCGATCGCAGCTCTCCCGCCGGAGCAGGCGATGGCTGTCTCCAGATGCTGATTGCTCGAGCACTTGGCGGGCACCGGGCAGGAGGCGTCTGTAGCGGCGGCGGCAGCAACGGGAGCCGACTGCTGAGGGGCGGGCAGGTGCCCCTTGGGTGCATTTGCTGCCGGAGGAGGGTGTCGCTTGTCCCTGGCGCTCGGGGGATGGGGCGGAGCCCCTGAACTCCGCTCCAGTGAGCCAGGAGCCTGCTGCCAGGAGCAACCACCATGTCCGGGGCCTGCCCCGCCCGACTCAGCGTCACCAGCAGGCGCAGCAGCCGCGGCCGCCCCACGCCGCCCTCCAGGAAGCACCCCAGCAGGGGCCGCGCCTCGGAGCTGCAGGCGCAGAGCTCCCAGAGCTCGGGGGCCAGGCGCAGGCTCCGAACAGCCGGGCGTGGGGCTCCCAGCTCAGAGCGGCCTCCGCGGGGCTCCTCGCCTGCTCCTCCTGCGGGCCAGAATGCCGCCCCTGCCCGTGTGCCGCCCCAAGCACCTGCTTGTTTTGCTGATGCCTAGAGCCGGCCCTGGATCTGGGATAAATCTAACTAGGGGCTCTCTACGCACAATTTCCACGAGTCTTACTCTGGACGGTAGGTGTCCAAACCCCCTAGGTAGGTTGGAGAATGTCAGCTTTAGTGAGTCTGGGCCTCAGTTTCTTTTGAGTAAGGCCGAGACTGGAAAGGACCTGGCGAGGGCCCGTAGGCCAGTGCCCGGCACTGCTGGCAGGGCGCGGGGTAATCTAGACTTTCCTACAAGGGGTGTGTTTCTGGCACCACAGACCAAGAAACGCCCCAGGTGGGAGAGAAGGGGCTACCCGGCTTGCGGAGGCGAGAGGCCCTGAGCTAGGACCGCAGATCGGAGCTGCCGTGGGTGGGTCTGTCCTTACCTTTGCGGGGTGATCTTGGGAAGCCGTTTCCCCGGGCTCTGCCTCTACTCCCCCCGCCTCCTCCCCCACCTGTGCAGCCTGGGAGCGCTTCAGCGCCGGGAGAGAGCAGGTGCCCAGGGCAGCGTCCCCTGTTCGGCTGGGCAGGGCGGGCCCCAGTGTCACATCCCCGGTCACAGCAACTCCTGGTCCCCAGCCATTGACCCCGGACGCTCAGACAATGGCTGCTGGGAAGAAAGGGGCTGGAACCCCAGCAAGGTCACGTGACAATCTACGTCATTCCTCCGCCCTGGCCGGGCAATCCGGGGTGTAAGGAGGGTGCTGGCGCGTCGCGTTTCCCTCTGGGGTTCCTCGCTCGATCCGATTCGATTCTCGCCCAGGCGCGGTCTCACCCTGCCTGTCGTTCTCACTCACAGGGCAATTCCTGGCGCTCGGGACTGTCCGTAAATGAGCGTCGCCCTGTCCCAGCCCCTGGGCAGATGGGCAGCCCCCGCTGCTCCAGCGGAGCGCGGCAGCACCCTGGGGTGCAAGCGGCAGGAGAGCTGGAGGGGGATGGCAAACAGGGGCAGAGTTGGGATTTGCCGGTGGTCTAATAAACTTTAGCTCTGCAAGAGAGAGTGACACCGGTTTCACTCTTACCTTGCGATATTCATGGGCCGTTGCTTGTGTGAACTTTATGAAATCCTGACTCTTAGAGATTCGCCCTTCTCTGCTTCTGTCCCTCTCTGCGGAGAGGAAATTGAGGCGCTAAATGCCGTGAATGGCTGCAGAGAAACCGCTTCCCGTTTTTGTACCGGCCTTGCTGCGCTCTGTGTCACTGTGTCTCCCCTGGCGCAGTAATAGGTGGCGGTGTCCGCAGCTGTCAGCGAGCGGAGCTGCAGCGAGAACTGGTTCTTGGCGGTGTCTCTGGCGATGCTGATCCGGCCCTGGAAAGCCGGGGCGTAGTTGGTGCCCCCGCTGGGTCCATACACATGCCCCATGTATTCTAAACCTTTCCCAGGAGCCTGCCGGATCCAGCTCCAGTCGTAGCCAGAGGAAATGGTGTAACCAGACACGGCGCAGCTCAGGGTGAGGGTCTCTCCGGGCTTCACCGCGCCCGGCCCGGACTGGACCAGCTGGATTTGTGACCGGACACCTGCAAAGACACGAACCGTTACAGTTAAATCCTCAGCTCGCTCCCTGGGGCTTTGATCATCCCCCGGGTTTCCCCCCCCGACTCACAGGGCGAGAGGGCGAGTAACAGCAGCAGTGACACCGCGGGGTCCATCCTTGGGAAACGGTGCAACGAGAAGGAGGAAAAACTGAAACTCGCTTCAGCCCCTGGGCAGGCGGGTCCCGGAGAACCCAGGAGCTGCGATTTAACCCGGGCCCTGGCGGGGAGATTTGCATAAAGTCCGACACCCCGTTACCGCCCTAGAAAAGGGGCGGGGAGCGCAGGAGTCTTAGCGCTTCTGCTCCGCTGCGGCCTCGTGGCTGGGTCACAGGGCAGGGAAATGAACAAGTGACCAGAGACCGCTGCGTGCTCCGGCCCTTTTCTTTCTTTCTTTCTTTCTTTCTTTCTTGTCAGACTAGGGGTCTCCCAATGAAATGAAGAGGAAGCAGCTTTACGTGAAGCATTCGGATTTCCTCACTTCGGGCTCTGCGTTGCCATGGGATGCTGTGAAGGCCAAGGCTAATCTTGCATTGTAGCAGAATGAGATAAATGACTGGAGGGAATGAGAAGGGCCGCACTGGGTTAGACCAAAGGACCATCTAGTTCCGTGTCCTGCCAGGTGCCCCAGTGGGAAGGGACAGAACAGGTAATCACCTCGTGACTCATTTCCTGTCTCCCCCTCTCCAGCCCTGGTGTGTTAACTGAAGGGCTGAAGATTTTCAGAACCCAAGTTGAGAACTGTCCAACCTGGCTCCCAATCTGTCCCAGTTGCTCTAGGGGCCAGTTTCTCACCATCTGGTGAAATCAGAAGAGAGATAAGTCAGTAAAGGCCGATCTGTGAAACGCTTCTCCAGATTCTTGGAATTCCCACCCCGCCCCACCGCGGCTGGGTGACTGTTTCACGTGCGTCTTTCCACTGGAATAACCAATCCCAGACAGGCTGTGAATAGCGACTCCGCCTCTGTGCGCCCATTGGGATCCAGGCGGGACAGTTCTCAACTTGGGTTCTGAAGATGCTCAGCCCTTCAGTTAACACACTGGGGCTGGCTCCCTCTGTGACGACGCGTCGGGGTCCCCTGACTCCTGCACCCCCGTAAAGGCACGAACAGACTCCACCAGCCCATAGAATGGAGGGAGTTTATTCCTTCTCCAGGATACAGCACAGCACAGCACAGCACCGATGTAATCTGGTTACAGGGCAGGTCTAGGATGCCTCAGCCCCCCTTGAGATGGGAGAGACTGGGCCCTAAATCCCAGCCCCTGGCTTAGGCTGGTTCCTCCATGATCCCAGACAGAAACTAAACTAACTCTTCCAGCCCTGCCCCCAGCCAGGGCAGCATTCCCCCCTTCCTTTGTTTCTCTCCCTGGGGGGTAGCTGGTCAGACAGGTTGAGAGACCCTCTTTGCATAATGGGCAGCTGGGCCGTGGTTAGGGTCAGCCAGTGGGGGTTACCACAGAGCCAGCATAGAAACTAGCCAGATACCCCCACTACGTCACACCCTCCAGTTCTACTCAGCCTGGATTTACCTGGAGGTGAGTGTCTCACGGAGAGAGAACAGATGATCAGTGTTTGCTGCGCTTCTCCCCCCCCCAGCCTACCAAACCCCAGACAAGGCCAAATTTCTCCTGGGGAACGAGCCAGAACGTACCTGTCCAGGTGCCCCGAACCGGCAGATTCCTAAGCGAGTGTTCTTGCAATGACAGGGGGACATGGAAATGAGGTGACTTCTCCGCACAGGAAGCAAAGGAGGTGCCCGGAGCGGGTTTTGAACCCACGGCTGAGTTCGGAGACCAGAACATCCACTGAGGGGACAGACAGGTCCTGGAGAGGGCCGCTTTTTTATACCACTCGGCCGCCCTGACAGCGGCCCCGGGCAGTTTCTTTCGACCTTCGTTTTCTTAAATGTTTGCGTTACTCTGGGGTGGCCAACATCCAAGCTGTGCCCAGGGGGAAGTGGGGGTTGGGAGCTTGCAGCTTGGACCAGAACTCCCCAGAGGATAGGAAAACCACACGGTTTTGGTCAGACCATTGTCCTACCGACAAGGGAGAGGCAAAGAAACAGAAACGAGCAACAAGCCCAACCCAGCGGGGAAATAAACTGATGATGCTTCACAGGGATGATAAATTGAGCCTCGAGTGCAAGTTTCAAAGCGGAGCCGACACAATCCCCAGCATCAAACGCAGCCCTCTTCACACATTTCGCCAGAGTTAGCCCTTAGGAAAATATATCAAACATTCTTTGTGTGCGTAGGTGCAGAAAAGATAATGGTCATTCATCACACTTTAACTTTCGATTGCGGGAATAAAATTATCTTTCTTTCAACAACAAAACCAAGGGAAAGCGCGCACACAATCCCCCACTACCACAAATTGCGCAGTCAAGTTTCCCCTAGTTGAGAAAATCGCAGGGCTCAGCGCACCTGCAATGTAACAAATGTGCCTCATCCTGGGAAAACCACCTTCCTGAGCGTAATATTTCCCCTGCCAGGTAAGTATGAACTCTTGTCCCAGAGCCCCCGCCAGCCCTCAAGCGCCCCGAACTCTCACATCACGGTGGCTCCCACCTCCACCTCCAAAAAACCCCGCCGGCACCGCTTCCCGCTGCTGCAAGCTGCCCCGCCCCTGTCCCCAGACCCCACCCGGAGCCCCGCTTGCAAATTAAGGCCCCGCTCGGCAGCCTGCTCCCACTCCCACAGTGCTCCGCTCGCACACACATTTGTATACCTGCTCACGCGGCTCCGCCCCTCCGGATGGGCCACACCCCTGACTGCCCTTGGTCCACACTCTCCCCTGTCCAGCCAGACCCGGCTCTTCAGCTGCTCAGCGCCCGATAGACAGACCCCAGGACCCTCTCTCAAGTGCTCCCCGAGGGGCGGGGGGTTAAGGGAAAGCAGCAGGGCGGGGGATAAAGGGACACAGCAGGAGAGGGTGCACCTGGCCACACACCCCGGCGCTCACTGTCACCGGCGGGGAAGCCACGTGGCAGCAGGTTTCCCGCCGGTGTGGTCCTGTCCCCTCCCCGGAACGAGCCACCAGGGGAAGAGATGGAGCCGGGGGCGTGTTGATCTGCTGCTCCCGCCGCGGCCATTGAATGTGTGTGTGTGTGGGGGCTTACTGGGGGTACTGTCTTCTCTGTGACCCCGGGTCCCCCTGCGCTGTGATGGGAGATTCTCAGATGTGTATTAACCCAGACAACCAGGCTCAGCCTCCCAGGAAGGGAGATAGAGGAAGGAAGATGGAGACCAGCACCTGGGGGGGGAGCAGGGCTGGAAGAGAGTTTTAGTTTCCCTGTCTGGTATCATGGAGGAAGCAGCCTAAGCAAGGCCATGCCCCCACGTGAGCGAGGACCGGAGCTCAGCCATGTCCCAGAGCACAGCAGTTCCCCTTGTCACCACCAGGGTCAGATTTCTCAGCAGCCCAGCCCGGACAGACTGCAGTCAATTCCAATCCAGTTCTGTATGTGAATGGAAGGCTGGCTATTTGCCAGATCTAACCCGGATTAAGAGTTTTGCTGGTTCCAGTCCCAGCTGCGGCAAAGGGCACCTGTCAGGGACGGTAACACTGAGCCCAGCCGGGAGTGCGGGAGACTGGTCTGGATGTCCGCTCCGGGCCCCTTCCAGTCCCCTTGGTTTATGTCCTGAGGAACAGGGGTTTAAAATCAGGGTGTTCGGATTCCAGTATCCTTTGCGTGCTGGTGGGTAGGTTGGTTCCTGCTGCTACCTGCCGGAGGGAGCAAGCCCTGCCAGGGTCCGTGTGGGGAGGGGAGGGGCTCTGGGCTCAACCCTCCCCGCAGCTCTAGCTTCATTGCCCTGCTCAGAGTACGCTTCCCCTTTTTGTGCCAGTTCCTGCTTCGCTCCGAGTTACTGTGTGTAGCACAGAAATACGTGGCCGTGTCTGCAGCTCTCAGCGAGCTGAGCCACAGATATTACTTGGTGCTGGAAGAATCCACGGTGTTGGTGAAGCAGCCTTGCAGAGACGGGTTGTAGTATGAGCTCGTGGTCCATCCTCCCATCCACTCCAGCCCCTGTCCCGGAGCCTGGCGTACCCAGATCCACCAGTAACTGCTGGTGATGGTGTGACGACGCGTTGGGGTCCCCTGACTCCTGCACCCCGGTAATGGCACGAACAGACTCCACCGGCCTGTAGAATGGAGGGAGTTTATTGCTTCTCCAGGATACAGCACAGCACAGCACAGATGTCATCTGGTTACAAGGCAGGCCTAGGATGCCTCAGCACCCCCCTTGAGATGGGGGAGACTGGGCCCTAAATCCCAGCCCCTGGCTTAGGCTGGCTCCTCCATGATCCCAGCCAGAAACTAACTCCCTCTCGTCCAGCCCTGCCCCCAGCCAGGGCAGCATTCCCCCTTCCTTTGTCTCTCTCCCTGGGGGGTAGCTGGTCAGACAGGTTGAGCATAATGACTCATCCCCTGTCCTTCTGGGCTGTGGTACCGATGGCAGCCAGTGGGGGTTACCACAGAGCCAGCATAGAAACCAGCCAGGTACCCCCACTACGTCACAGATGGTGGCCCTGGTGACAGAGCAGGTGAGTGTGAGGGTCTCTCCGGGCTTCACCACGCCCGGGCCGGACTCCTGGAGCTGGACCTGGGACAGGGCACCTGGGAGAAGGAGGGATCGGTCAGATTCCACCCCAACTGCCACCGCCCCCCAACCTGCGTCGCCTCCCACCGACACTCACCCGGGGCCAGGGCCGGGAGAAGCAGCGGGAGGAGCGGGGAGTTCACAGTGCACTAGGAGGAGACAACTGGGCGCCAGTGGACATGGCGGTTGTGAGCTCTCTCCTGGCCTCCTCTCCCCAGGGGCTGAGCTGTACGGAGGCCAGCCTCGTCCCTCAGCCTCTACAAGGAGGGGTCTGCCTGCACCTCAGCCTGGAATTCAGCCGCTGGGGCAGGGATCGGGACCTGTTCCCCACCTTTGCCTAGGTCCGGGGTCCCAGCTTGGCTGGACCACGTGTCCACGGTGATGGGACCCTGAGGACCCTGCCAGGAGTCCTTCCCTGGATCCAGGTTGCCAGCCCCTCGCTGGCTCTGGCTACGGGCGGTGACTAGAGCCCGCTGGGATTCATGGGGCCACTCCTCTAGGTCATTCCCCATTAGCACCTGTGAGGACACGTTGGGGTTCCTCTGTCTCCTGCACCCCCGTAATGGCACGAACAGACTCCACCAGCCAGTAGAATAGAGGGAGTTTATTGCTTCTCCAGGATACAGCACAGCATCTGTCATCTGGTTACAGGAACTGCAGCTAAGAGGCCTCAGTGCCCCCCTTTGAGATGGGGGGTGGCTGGGCCCTACAATCCCAGCCCACTCCCCAGCTCCTTCCCTAGGCTGTCTCCTCCATGCTCCCAGACAGAAACTAACTAACTCTCTTCCAGCCCTGCCAGCCAGGGGCGGCATTCCACCTTCCTTTGTTTCTCTCCTGGGGGTAGGTGGTCAGACAGGTTTGAAGACCCCTTTGCATAATGACTCATCCCCTGCCCTGCTGGGCTGTGGTGCAGACAGCAGCCAGGGGAGGTCACTCAAAACCCATGACCCAGCATAGCAACCAGCAAGGTACACCCCACCACGTCACAGGGGGGTCCCCTGCTGTGGGTACCAGGCCCATCCTCTAGCTACCTGGCGCTCAGGGGATTCGGGGCCTGCCGACTGCTGGCCGGCCCCTTTCCCATTCTGTCCACAGAATTGATGGCATGTGTCCCCTTATGGCCCCCACTCATCGCCCCCTACACACACCAGCCTCCCTAGCCCCCAGCCTGGGCCATCAGGAAACGCGACAGGGGGCAGGGCCCTTCTCACCGAGAGCTGCCACACAGCGGGGCTGCGCTGCCACATGCTCCCCTTCCTCTGCCCCTGCCACAAGCTTTTACACCCACACTCAAAGCTGGCGGGCGGGCCTCGGAAACTCTCATTCAGAGCTTCGCCTGGGACCGGGGACTGGGCTGGTGTGTGCAGGAGGTCCCAGGGTGTTAGGACCTGGGAACAGAGGTGGATATAGGGCAGGGCGAGCGGGGCGGCTGCCCCCGGCCCCGCGCTTCAATAGGCCCCGCGCCAGCAGAGTCACTTTCTAGCTCTAGCCACCAGAGGGCGCCGCTGCCCCGCGCCTCACAGGGAAGCCAGGTGGTCCTGGGAGCGGGTGGGAGCCGGGCAGGGAGATGCCGGAGCGTGTGGGCAGCGCTCTCAGGGCCCTGTCCCACGGAGCGTCCCCCCACCGTCTGCAGTTCTGTCTAGAGGAGCCCGGTCGGCCCGGAGGCGCTCGGGGATCTCTGCTGGCGGGTGGGTACCGTGAGGCGCCTTTCCCCAGCTCCGGAGACCCGGGCACGAGACCAACTCCTTGAAAGAGTAAAAAAGAATAAAGCGGCAGCTTCTGCAGCTTGGCATGGGGGGGTTGGGGTGGGAAGGAGGCGACTCTACCGAGAGGCGCAGGAGCCGGCAACACGGCGCTGTGCCTAGCCCTGCCCCACCCCACAACTCCTGCCCCCCAGCTGCCGCTTGATCCCGCAGCCAGAGTCCTCTGCCCCAGCATGGGAAGGGGTGGTCTCGCTGTGGGGGAGCCCCGTGAGCCCCACACTAGCTGGTCTGTGCCTGGGCGGGGGCTGGGCATCGGGGTTGTTCCCTTCCTGCTCCCGGCACCCAGTCGTAGAGCAATGCGCGAGAGCAGCTGCGCACCAGGGTCCCGCACAGCTGCCTTGGTGCGGACGCAGGGCTACTGAACCAGGCGGTTGCCCCCAGCCCCAGCCAGGAGGGACCCAGTCCACAAGCTGCGCAGCGTCAGGCTGCCAGAGAGCTCTGCTGGGCCACTCCTGGGAGGGGGGACTACAGTGGCAGACACGTTTGCTGTGTCCGAGCTCCCTTTCTCCGCAGGGGCCAGTCGGGGCAGCCTCTATGGCCCCTCCTCTGACCCTGCAAGGGGCCTGAGGTGCCGGCTCCTTTCCCTCCAGCTGCTCTGCAGGCTCCTGAGAGGCTGCTGGCTCGGACACAGCAGCCAGCCCCTTCTAAACCGGGTCAGGATTTCCCTGCTCCCCGCGCGCCTCGCTGCTCCAGTGCCTGGGGCTGGAGAAGGGGCTCATGCTGGGGAGAAGCCTTTTCCCACCGGCTGTTAGAGACCCAGCTGCCAAAAGAGCTAGACAGCTGTAATAGACTTAAATAGGAATGAAAATGTTTAATTATTAATGCAGAATTTTGTTTAAGAATGAATTACAATATAATTAAAATAAAAATTATTCAACTAAATTAAGTTTCTATCAAATTTACCCAATTCACATGTAATATGAAAATAGCCTTCAATTTGCGCATTTGACGCCTTTTTTCTATTTTTTCCCCAAAAGGGGGCTGGGAAATTATGCTGCCTGGGCCCCGCAAAACTCTCATTCGCCCCTGGCGGGGCAGGACCAAAGCTGGGGTGACCTGCCCACGCTGGGGGGGGGAGGGGAAGGGGTGCGGCTACTTGACAGTTCGCTTCTTGTTTGTCTCCCTTTGCAGCGCAGCTCAGAGCCAGGGGCGGCCAAATTTTTTTTTGCTTGGGGCGGCAAAAAACCTAGAGGCGGCCCTGCCTGCGCTGGGGAGAAGCCACTTTCCCTTTTTGTACAACTCCTGCTGGGCGCCGTGTCACTGTGTGTATGTTTCTGTGTATCTCTTTGTGTGAGGCTGCCTGGCGCAGTAACAGGTGGTGTCGTCTGCAGCTGTCAGCGAGCGGATCTCCAGCGAGACCTGGTTCTTGGCGGTGTCCCCAGAGATGGTGACTCGGCTTTGGAGAGTCGGGCGTAGTCTCTTTCCCAGTCTGCGCTGGTGACGTAGTAGTCAAAATACTTATATTTCACCCGCCCCATCCACTCCAGCCCCTTGCCTACAGGCTGCCTGAGCCTGATCCAGCTCCAAGCAGAGCCACTATCCACAGTATCTCCAGAGACGGCGCAGCTCAAAGTGAGGGTCTCTCCGAACTTCACCGCCCCCCGGGCCGGACTGGACCAACCTCACCTGAGCAAGGACACCTGGGAAAGGGGAACACAAGTGTGACGACGCGTTGGGGTCCCCTGACTCCTGCACCCCCGTAATGGCACGAACAGACTCCACCAGCCCGTAGAATGGAGGGAGTTTATTGTTTCTCCAGGATACAGCACAGCACAGCACAGATGTAATCTGGTTACAGGGACTGCAGCTAAGAGGCCTCAGTGCCCCCCTCTGAGATGGGGGGTGGCTGGGCCCTACAATCCCAGCCCCTGGCTTAGGCTGGTTCCTCCATGATTCCAGCCAGAAGCTAACTCACTCACTTCCAGCCCTGCCCCCAGCCAGGGTTCCACTCCCCTTCTTCCCATTGTTCCGCTCCATGGGAGATACTGGTCAGACAGGTTTGAAGCCCCCTTTGCATAATGACCCTCCTCCGCCCTGCTGAGCCGTGCTGCAGACCGCAGCCAGTGGAGGTCACTCACACTACTTCACAACAAGGCAAGACAATATTAACCCCCGAACTAATCCAGGGCTCTGTTCCTACTTCCCCTCTGCCCTACAGACACTCACAGCTGGGGGCGGCGAGCAGGGCCAGGAAAAGCAGCAGAGGTTCCATTCTCGTTCCCAGGCACTGAGGGAAACTCCCCAGCGGGCAGGGCCCGGCAGTTCTGTGACTGGGCAGAGATTGAGGCTCCTAGAAGCAGGGGCTGGTATTTAACCAGGCAGCCTCGGGCAGGGATTTGCATGCGGGTTCCCAGCCGGATATGAGGGGCGGGGGGAGCTCAGCATATGGTGATATCCCCTCGGAGACAGATCTGCCCTTTAAACAAGAAAGACGCTGCGCTCAGCCCAGCGCTCGCAGGGCGGGGCTGGGATAGGGCGGTGGGTGGGTTCGGGGGGACCAGGCCCTGCACTGGGACGTAGGAGACCCCGGTGGGACAGAGATTTGCAGGCGGGTGCGAGCCAGCGGAGATGAACCACCGGGAGAGGGACTGATGTCCGGTGGATCGAAGAATCCCCTCGCCATGCCTGAGGGTCAAAGCCCCGTGGAACCAATGGGTGTCTCTCCCTTGGCCCACCGGCACGTTTTCATTCCAAAACGTGCCGGGGTCTGCCAGGGACACAGACGACGCCCGGGAGGTGCCCGGAGGCGGGAGTCTCCACGCCAGGCTGAGCTCGAACTGCCGGGGGGTTCTGGGGCTGAGCAAAGCTCGAAGCCCGCCCCCTGCCGTTTGTGTCGCTCCCCCGCAGAACTTGTTGCGAAAAAGCTCCCCAGCCTTGGCCTGTACGCGCTGTTGGACCTGAGAAAGGAGGAACCGGACTCAGGGCACAGAAAATGGAATAGAGGAGTTTCATTCCCGGCGGAGAAATGGGCGGTGCCCCCGGGTCAGTTACAGCCAATCCCCTTGTGAGGAGGGCACATTGCAGAAGCTCTTGCAGCGTTTGTGATAATTGTTTGAGTTAAAATAGTTCTTGGCGCCCTTTGGGTTCCTGTTTTCCCAAGGGAAACTGGCTACAGAGACAGCTTTGGACAGTATCTCCAAGTGGAGTAGAGCGCGGTTTCTGCAGTGGAGTGGATATAACCTTTGCCTCACAGGCAAAAGGTTCGAATCCAGGCAGGAGTAAGTCTGGCTTTCCTCCCACAGGGTCCGTTTGTCTTTCAATCCCAACTCATTGGCTGCCGGCCGTTTAGCCAATAGGAGCGTAACACAATTCAAACATTGGTTCTGCCAGCCTGCGGCTCCCTGGCAGAGCGAGGAAGACAGGGCTTCCAAAAGAGCGCATCTCGTAGGTCTGCTTCCATCTCCTACCCAGGGTGCGAGCACTAGCTAAGAACTGGCAGCCTCATAGCAGAAAAGCAGACCAGGTCCCTTGGGTGCCAGTTTTTCTCTATAGAGATATTTCTCCTCTAAGAATGCCTTGTGTCTTTAGGATAAACTTAAAAACAACTATTAGTCTAGTAGCACTTTATACATTAACAAAACATGAAGATGGTGTCATGAGCTTTCGTGGGCACAGCCCAGTCCTTCGGATGACCGGAGTTGTGAGTTTAAGATGTGCAGACCCACTTTTTTTTTTCCAAAATGCTTCTATGGGGCTGCCGGCACCAACCTCCCTGGTATGTCACATGTTACTAGGTGATGTTTATGTGTTTGCTCTGTAACTATAAACACCCAGTCTGCAGAAAAGCAGGACCAAGTGTGAAATACGAGTTAGATGGAGGAGGGTAATTTCCTGACCAGCAAAAAAAGGCTCAACGATACCAGGCAAACCGCTGTGGAACATCAGAGAACAAAATACTTTGCTGATTGTGTCCCGCAATGGGATGTTTGCACGTGAACTGGGTCTCAGCCTCTTGAACACTGGGGTAAGGGAATAAAAATTCCCGAGAAGAAAAAATTGAGCCTGTTTACTGCTGTACTGCCGCTCCCAACTGGCTCCCCCACTCCCGGGCTGGGGATGGAGCGAATCAGATCCAGGCCACCTTAGTGCTGCTCCCATCTAATTGATGACCCGCCGGCCCTGAACTCCGCCGCGCTGGCATCTGCCCGGGCCTAGCTGCGCCCCTGCTGTCTTATCGCGAGGGCTCGCCTCTCCGCGGCCCCCCCCCGCCTGTCCCCGCGTCAAGCCAGCGGTTCCCAGGCCGAGGGCCGCCGGAGCGCCGCTCCGGGCCGGGCAGAAGGAGGCGCGCCAGGGACTGGCCTTGGGCAGGGTGGAGTTAGTTTGGATGCTCGGCAGCACTTGCGGCCCACGGCCGATTTCTGCCCCAGCGCCTCTGCCTCCCAGGGCCCGGCCGCGGGAGGCTCCTGCGCCGGACGCTATTCACAGCCCCCAGCCAGCCAGCACGGAGCTCACCAGCCCAGCCCGCGCCTCACCCCTGTGGGCGGGCCTGGGCGGGAGTACCCGCAGCCGGCGAAAATGGAGTCCAACCCCTTGAACACCAAAGCGCCCCACTTCCAACCCGGGGCGGGGAATGAAACAGAGAGGGGGAAGGGGGTTCGCTGGGTTCTCCGTGGAGCCAGGGAACCAGGGGCGGCCTATGCGTTTCTGGGCCCCGCTTGCTCCACACTCCAACGCCAAGCAGGAGCCGGGGCGAGCCGAGGGGGCCCCTTGCAGCTGAGCTTGGCCGGGCCGAGAGCAGGAGCTTCCGTTTACCCCCCACTTTGCGCGGACAGGTCTGCCCGGGACGCGGGGCCAGTTCCGCCCGAGGGGCTGCGAACTGCCCTGCAGCTGCTGCGAAGCGAGAATCTCCCCGCGCCCGGCCAGAAGCGGAGCAGCGGCGCTTTCGCTATTTCTGGGCCTTTAGCTGCTGGGAGAAGAGGGGGAGTGGCCCAGGCTCCTGCCAGGAAAAGCAGCGTCCCGGGCAAGGGTCAAACCCGCCCCGGCCTGGCCACAGGAGCGCGGTCAGGGCAGTTTGTGCGGGAAAAGCAGCACCGCGGGGGGCGAAGTTACACACAAGGCGCGGGGGAGACCCGACACCTCACGGCGCTGCAGCCGCAAGTCCCGGCGCGCTCGGTAGAGTCTCCTCGCAGATCCTATCCTGGAACCCGTCTCTCTGGCAGGGAGCTGGGGCAAAGGGGACCGGCCCACGCAGGGGAGCCGGGGTGAGGTCGGGCAGCGGGCGGCGGAGGGCAGAAGCTGGGGCTCCGCCCGCCAAACGCTCTGGCAGCTTAGCCTCCCGCCTATGCTAGGCGAGCACGTGGGAAACCCGGGTCCGGGGCTCACGCTAAGCGCCGCTGCGTGAGGCGGCTCCGGGATCGGGGGGCGGGGCTCGCTGGGCCACCCGAGTCCCCGCTCCCGGCCCGATCACCCCGAATGGAGACCGATACTGACCCGCTCCCGCCTCGGTTCTGCCCGCACTGGCCGAGAAATGGAGTGTGGCCGTGCCGCCAGGACACGTCCAGACACACCCCCCCTCCCAGTGGTACCACAGCCCTAGCCCTGCCAACCTCTTGCTGCGAGGGGGGGTCAGCCGCCTGGCCGGGCAGGAGCACCGTCAATTACGCACCACAGTCGCGGGGGCAGGACCAGAGCTCGGGTGACCTGCCCACGTGAAGGGGGGGGGGGGGCTACTTGACAATTCGCTGCTTGTTTGCCTCCCTTTGCAGCGCACCGAAGAGCCAGGGGCAGCCAAATTTTTTTTTGCTTGGGGCGGCAAAAAAACCTAAAGCCGGCCCTGCCCTGGGAGGAGAGGGGTTGCACAAACACACACCAAAGGGCTGCCCCATGGAAGGGGGTTTGCCCACTGACTGCACGGAGACAGGAGCTAGCATGAGGCCTGAGGATCTGCGCAGCTGGGCTCTGGCACTGACAGGGTAAGAGGAGCTGAAGGCCAGGCTGGGGGAAGGGCTGGCTGGGAGCAGGAAGGGAGACAGCCCAGCAGAGATGGAGGCTGTGGGAAGAAGCTCTCCTATCTCTGGAGGGGAGGTCTGGGGAGAAGCAGTGGTGCTGAGAGCCTGGGGAGGGTCTGGGGGAAGGGGCCAAAGGAAATCCAAGGTGGGAAGGAGCCTAGCAGGCAGCTGTGGGGCGTCTGAGGGACTAGATCTCAGCTGCTCATGACAGGGCCTGGGTTTCCCTATTGGTCCCTGGCAGTTGAGGGAGGGATCCCCCAGCACACAGAGGAGAAGCCCCACTGAGCTAGGCAGAGGGTCTGCAGAGAGGAAGTGCTGAGCAGCTTCGGGCTGCAGAAGAGCCAGGGACCTGCACACACAGATGTAATTGTCATGTTGCCAGTATTCCTAACTGTAGACACAGGCATGAGTTATGCGCACAGAGTGAACAATGACCGTCAATACATTCGAACTTTTCCAATGGTCCCTTTCAAGACCCCTCTTGCCTAACATATACCTCAGTTATTGTGGCAGATCCATAAAAGCACATTTCCACAGAGAACACGGAATCTGGATGTTGTGAGTTGCATGTTGTGAGTTTCAAGTCTTTATAGGAGGAAGAGATTTCTATTAACCTGGTGCCAAAGAGCTTTAGCGGGATGGTGTCACGGCTCAGATTGTTCCCACACTTGGCCCCTCGGCTTCTGAGTGGAACCCCTCTCTCCAGTGCGGCAGCCCCTTCTAAGGGAGCCCACTCCTCTCCAGTGGCAGTGAGACAGCCCTTTCTCAGGAAGTCCACTCCAGCGTGGCGACCCTCTCCTGGGGTGCCCACTCTCACCTGGGGGGGGTTTCCCCTCCACCTCTGAGATGGCACCTTTCTGGGCCTTCAGCCACCTGCTTCTGCTGTAAGCCCCTTGGGGGGGGGGTCCCCTCCATCTGGACCCCTGGGACCTTGTGACGTAGTGGGGGGTATCTGGCTAGTTCCTATGCTGGCTCTGTGGTAATCCCCACTGGCTGCCATCGGTACCACAGCCCAGAAGGACTGGAGATGAGGCATTATGCAAAGAGGGTGTCTCAACCTGTCTGACCAGCTACCCCCCAAGGAGAGAGACAAAGGAAGGAAATGCTGGCTGGCTGGGCAGGGCTGGAAGAGAGGGGGTAGTTTCTGTCTGGGATCATGGAGGAACCAGCCTAAGCCAGGGGCTGGGATTTAGGGGCCCAATCTCCCCATCGCAAGGGGGCTGAGGCATCCTAGACCTGCCCTGTAACCAGATTACATCGGTGCTGTGCTGTGCTGTATCCTGGAGAAGGAATAAACTCCTCCATTCTACGGGCTGGTGGAGTCTGTTCGTGCCATTACGGGGTGCAGGAGTCAGGGGACCCCAACGCGTCGTCACACTGGTGTCAGAAGTGGGATGCACTGCACCCCGTGGATGGAGCATCCAGCGGTGAGCGACTAGGCGCAGTAGAAGCAAGAGCCGTGGAACCAGGCGTGCTGGAAACAGAGCGAAGCGGTTCCTGAGAATCGTGGGGCGCAGCAGCACTAGACTGGTGAGTCTGCACCGAGGGGACCAGCGGGGAGATGGCCTATACCCAACTGCGGAAGGCAGAGCTGGTGAAGCTGTGCAGAGAGAGGAGCGCAACCAAGGCCCAGCTGATTGCCCGGCTGGAAGAGAATGACCAGCCACAGGGCTGGGATCCTGTCCCCATGGGGAGCAGCCAGACCCCCCACTGGGAGCGTGTCAGGCTTGGAGAGGGGGCGGAGCGCTGGAGGCCGCCGAAGAGATCGGACTGCCTCCCAGGGAAGCCCTGCAAGCCGTAGTCCGGCTAGGGCAGGGGCCAGCCCAGCGGAGCTGCGGCGGCTAGAAATCCAGCTGCAGATGAAGGAATTGGAAGTCCAGGACCGTAGAGAGCAGCGGCAGCATGAGCTGGCCATTGCAGAGCGGAGAAGCAGCGGGGCCCCGGCTGCGCCGAGTGCGGACGGGCCCCAAGGGCCCAGGGCGGCCAGACGCTTGGAGAAGCTCGTGGTGGCCCAATTGAAGGACATGGGCGACATAGACGGGTTCCTCAGCTCCTTTGAGAGGGCCTGTGGACTGCAACGGGTCCCCCCAGCTGACTGGCTGCAGGAGCTCATCCCCGCACTGAACCAGGAAGCTGCCGGGGTGCTCAATCAGCTGGAGGACCTACAGCCAGGGGATTACAACCGAGTCAAGGAGGCCCTGCTGCACAAGTTCGGGCTGACCCCCGAGATGTACTGGAAGAAGTTCCGGGAGGTGCAGAAGGAGCCACGGGAGACCTATGTGGACCTGGCCTCCCGCCTGGCGCAATACTGCCGCAAGTGGGTGTCTGGAGTCGGAGCCCAGACTGCAGAGGGGCTGCTCAAGCTGTTCATGATGGAGCAGTTCTATGAAGCATGCCCACCCAGATTGAGGCTGTGGCTCAAGGACCGAAGACCAGAGACCCCCCAGGAGGCCGGGAGACTGGCAGATGAGTTCACGGAGAGCCGGTCCGGGTGTGAACGGGAGTCCCGGAAAGAAAGGGAATCGCACAGAGACCGGATCTCGGCTGAGCGGCGGAGAGAGGCACCTCCGAGGCGAGCCCAAGGAACAGGTCGTCTGTGCCCCAGAGAACCAGCCAGGGCCTGGACAGAGACAGCCCAAAGCCTAACTTGCCATCGCTGTGGGCAAAAAGGCCACAAGAGGGCTCAGTGCACCAGGTCCCATGACCTGGGACTTTCCAGGGTTAACTGGCTGGGGCTGGAGGAAGGGCAGGCTGCCCCAGAGGCAGGGGCTGGCAGGCAACCTCAGCTCAGAGTGGGGAAGGATGCTCAGTGCACCTCCCTGGGAGGTCTGACCTCGGGAGGAGGATTCCTCCGTGTACCGGGTGGGAGCAGGGCGACCTGCGGAGCGACTGCCTCGCACTCCCTGGAGGTGGATGGTAGGAAGGTGACAGGTTTCTGGGACACGGGGGCAGAGGTGACGCTGGCCCGACCCAACGTAGTGGCCCCAGACCGTATGCTGCCCAACACTCAGCTGACCCTGAGGGGCATAGATGGCACCCCATTTAAGGTACCAGTAGCCAGGGTGCATCTGAAATGGGAGGCCAAGGAGGGCCCCAAGGAAGTGGGGGTGCACCCGCACTTGCCCACCGAGGTGCTGATGGGGAGCGACCCAGAGGAGTGGCCAGACGGACCCCACAGGACCCTGGTCACCACCCGTAGCCAGAGCCAGCGAGGGCTGGCAGCCCGAACTCGAGGAGGTTCCCAACCGGGGCCCAGGGCCCTGTCCCAGCAGACATGGAGTCGGACCTAGGCCGTGGGGAAACACGCCCCTGTCCCAGCCCCAGCCGCTGAATTCCAGGCGGAGGTGCGGGCGGATCCTCCTTGCAGGCCCTGAGGACCGGGCCGACCTGGGCACAGCTCAGCCCCGAGGGGAGATTGCCAGGAGAAGTTCCAGTGGGAGAGGGATTTCTGTACCGGGAATGGCTTCCCCGGGAAGGTAGGGGAGTGGGGCTCCAGCGGCAGCTGGTGGTCCCGCAAAGGTATCGCCGCAAGCTGCTATACCTGGCCCATGACATCCCGTTCTCGGGACACCAGGGGATCCGGCGCACGCGGCTGAGGCTGCTCCAACACTTCTACTGGCCGGGAATATTTGCAGCCGTGCAGCTGTACGGCCGGTCCTGCGACTCCTGCCAGAGGGGCGGGAAGGCCCAAGACGGGAGGAAAGCTGCTCAGGGGCCCCTACCCTGTATAGAGGAGCCTCTGGGCTTGCTGAGAGAGTTATGGGAGGGGAAGACCTCCCGGGATGGAGCGTCGGGGGTGGAGGCCGCCCTGGCTGTCCAGAGAAGGCTCGCTGGGCTCATGGCCCCGGCCCGAGAGACCCTGGCCAGAGATCAAGGCCAGCAGAAGGGTGGGTGCGACCACAGAGGACAGGCCTGTGCCAGTCGCCCTGGAGCGGTGCAGCGAGTGGACAGAGGGAAGCCAATTCATGTGGGGCCTCGCCGCGGCCGGCCCGAGTCAAGGGGAGCACCCGTGTCCCCAGGGCAGGTTACCACGCAGAGGACCCGAACTTCCCTAGGTCACGAGCGGAGTGACCCTGCTCAGTTCGCTCTCGGAGGGGGGAGAACTGTGACGTAGTGGGGGTATCTGGCTAGTTCCTATGCTGGCTCTGTGGTAATCCCCACTGGCTGCCATCGGTACCACAGCCCAGAAGGACTGGAGATGAGGCATTATGCAAAGAGGGTGTCTCAACCTGTCTGACCAGCTACCCCCCAAGGAGAGAGACAAAGGAAGGGGAAATGCCATTCCTGGCTGGGGGCAGGGCTGGAAGAGAGGGGGTAGTTTCTGTCTGGGATCATGGAGGAACCAGCCTAAGCCAGGGGCTGGGATTTAGGGGCCCAATCTCCCCCATCGCAAGGGGGGCTGAGGCATCCTAGACCTGCCCTGTAACCAGATTACATCGGTGCTGTGCTGTGCTGTATCCTGGAGAAGGAATAAACTCCCTCCATTCTACGGGCTGGTGGAGTCTGTTCGTGCCATTACGGGGGTGCAGGAGTCAGGGGACCCCAACGCGTCGTCACAGACCTCCACTCCCAGAAGGAATAGTGCCACCCTATTCTCTAGACCAGAACGACTCCCAGCCAGCACAAAACAGGAGGGCTCATTGAGCTTTGAACACAGCAAAGGATCTCTCAAGCCAGTAGGCCTGGGCCCTCAGCCCACACATCAGTCTCTCCTGCAGTTAGCTGAGTCCTGCCTGCTCTGCCCTCAGTCTTCCCAAAAACGGCCCATCTCCCAACAGAGCCTCCAATACTCCCAGCAACAGCACCTCTCCAGCCATTGTCTTCCCCCAGGTAAGAGGATCTCCTGGGCCCATCTCTTCTCTGCCTCCTCTCCTCCATCCAATGTTCTTCCCTTGCTGGGACCAGCTGGCCAGTTTCCGGGGTTCCTCTCTGCAGCCCATTGTCTGTCTTCTGGCCAGAACCAGCCATGTCCTCTGAGCAGGGCCGGGGTCACCAGAGTCCCAGACACCATGGCTCTGGTTCTGGGCTGTTCTCTGAAATGACAAGCTCCCCACCTTTGTCACATTAAATCAGTAACTTCCGGGCACTGTGTGCTCCCCTGTATGCAACATCCCCTTTTTGAACCCCCAAACTCCTCGCTTCCTCAAAAAGTGCAGCCGTTGGCTGGGAGCAAGCACCCTGCTTTGTGAGCAACAACCCTGCAACAAGCAAGGGAGAGTCACAGCTGGAGTCCTCCCTGCCCCCTCCCCTCCAGTTACCAATGGCCTGGTACCCAGCATCTCTGCACTGCTGAAAAACCACTTCCCCTTTTGTGCCAGTCCCTGCTCTGCCCTGTGTCACTGTGAGTCTCTGACACAGTAATAGGTGGCGGTGTCCGCAGCTGTCAGCGAGCGGAGCTGCAGTGAGACCTGGTTCCTAGCTGTGTCCAGTGCGATGGGTACTCATCCCTGCAGCACGCTGGCATAGTCAATGTACCACCTGCTCGGTCTGTAGTAAATGCACCCCGCCTATTCCAGCCCTTTCCCCGCGGGTTGCCGGACCCAGTGCCAGATTGTGCTGGTGCTAGAAACTGATTCCCCGGAGATGGTGCAAGTGAGTGTCAGGGACTCCCCGGGCTTCGCCGCTTCCGGGCCAGTTTCCTTCAGCTGCACTTGGGAGAGGACCCCTGGGAGGGAAACAGGGAGATGATGGAGTGAGCCAGGACCTTTCCTCTAGGAGCGGGGAACATGTGAAAATGAAACAGCCAAAGGGAGTGAGGCACCCAACTGCCACTGACTTGCATTGGGATCCAGGCACCTCATTCCCTTAGGCTCCTTTGAACAGCTCTTTTTCTGCAACCACCAAAGCTCCCTCCCTGTTAGCCACGTACCTAAAGGGGCCTCCAGCATAAAGAGGAAAACCAGTAGCAGGCGCATGTTAAGGGAGGGAGAAAACCGCAGCCAGCACCAGGCAGCTGTGTGTCCAGGGAGAGACCGAAGCTCCTCTGATCCGGGGCTTGTATTTGAAGAGGAACCCGCAGGGCGGGGATTTGCATGGGTGGGTCCCAGGATCGATACAAAAGTGGGCAGCACGTCAGCTCTGCCTGCACGTAGGGTTTGCTCCGTGCGACACAACCTGCCCCACCCACAGGCAAAAAGAGCAGGTCAGCAAAGTGAGCAGCCGCCTGAAGCATCTGGGCGCGCAAACTCCATTTAAACAAACAGCGTCTGGTCATTTAAATCTGTCAGCCAAATGTGAGGGTGGAAAGGTGCATTCTTAGGACTGAGGGAATATTTGGAAGAGAAATTACCCCCCTTCTCCTGTGGCTTTGCTGGGGATTTCAGGCGAGTCCCTAGGAATTCAGAGCTCACTCCTGGTTTTTAGGGATCAAAAAGTACTTGATGGTGGCAGCGACATTCCCAAAATCTGTGTATTAGGATGTTAGCAATAAGACATGTTAGCAATAAGAGGGTGATCAGAGAGGGTGTGAGGCCCTTACTGGATGAACAAGGTAACCTAGTGACAGATGATGTGGGAAAAGCTAAAGTACTCGATGTTATCTTTGCCTCTGTGTTCATGGACAAGGTGTGACGTAGTGGAGGTACCTGGCTGGTTTCTATGCTGGCTCTGTGGTAACCCCCACTGGCTGCCATCAGTACCACAGCCCAGAAGGACTGGAGATGAAGCATTATGCAAAGAGGGTCTCTCAACCTGTCTGACCAGCTACCCCCCAAGGAGAGAGACAAAGGAAGGGGGAAATGCTGCTGGCTGGGGGCAGGGCTGGAAGAGAGTGGGTTAGTTTCTGTCTGGGATCATGGAGGAACCAGCCTAAGCCAGGGGCTGGGATTTAGGGGCCCAATCTCCCCATCGCAAGGGGGCTGAGGCATCCTAGACCTGCTCTGTAACCAGATTACATCGGGCTGTGCTGTGCCGTGCTGTATCCTGGAGAAGGAATAAACTCTCCATTCTACGGGCTGGTGGAGTCTGTTCGTGCCATTACGGGGTGCAGGAGTCAGGGGACCCCAACGCGCCGTCACACTGGTGTCAGAAGTGGATGCACTGCACCCCGTGGATGGAGCATCCAGCGGCAAGTGACTAGGCGCAGTAGAAGCAAGAGCCATGGAACCAGGCGTGCTGGAAACAGAGCGAAGCGGTTCCTGAGAATCGTGCGCAGCAGCACTAGACTGGTGAGTCTGCACCGAGGGGACCAGCGGGAGATGGCCTATACCCAACTGCTGAAGGCAGAGCTGGTGAAGCTGTGCAGAGAGAGGGGCTTGCCTGTGCGGAGCGCAACCAAGGCCCAGCTGATTGCCCGGCTGGAAGAGAATGACCAGCCACAGGGCTGGGATCCTGTCCCTGTGGGGAACAGCCAGACTTCACTGGGAGCGTGTCAGGCTCGGAGAGGGGCGGAGCGCTGGAGGCCGCCAAGAGACCGGACTGCCTCCCAGGGAGCACTGCAAGCCGTAGTCCACCCAGGGGGTCCAACCTCGGAGCTGCGGCGGCCAGAAATCCAGCTGCAGATGAAGGAATTGGAAGTCCAGGACCGTAGAGAGCAGCGACAGCATGAGCTGGCCATGGCCGAGCGGAGAAGCAGGGCCCCAACTGCGCCGAGTGCAGATGAGCCCCAAAGGCCCGGGGCGGCCAGATGCTTGGAGAAGCTCGTGGTGGCCCAATTGAAGGACATGGGCGACATAGACGGGTTCCTCAGCTCCTTTGAGAGGGCCTGTGGACTGCAAGGGGTCCCCCGAGCTGACTGGCTGCAGGAGCTCATCCCTGCACTGAACCAGGAGGCCACCGGGGTGCTCAATCAGCTGGAAGACCTACAGCCAGGGATTACAACCGAGTCAAGGAGGCCCTGCTGCACAAGTTTGGGCTGACCCCGAGATGTACAGGAAGAAGTTCCGGGCGTGCAGAGGAGCCACGGAGACCTATGTGGATCTGGCCTCCCGCCTGGCGCAATACTGCCGCAAGTGGGTGTCTGGAGTTGGAGCCCAGACGCAGAGGAACTGCTCAAGCTGATTATGATGGAGCAGTTCTATAAAGCATGCACACCCAGCCTGAGGCTGTGGCTCAAAGACCGAAGTCCGGAGAACCCCCAGGAAGCAGGGAGGCTGGCGGATGAGTTCACAGAGAGCCGGTCCAGGTGTGAACGGGAATCTCGGAGGGAAAGGGAATCGCGCAGAGACCGGTTCTCGGCTGAGCGGCGGAGAGAGGCACCTCCGAGGCGAGCCCCAGGGACCAGGACCACTCATCGGTGCCCCAGAAACCAGCCAGGGCTCGGGCGGAGCCGACCCAAAAGGGCCCGCAGAACCTAACTTGCCATCGCTGTGGGCAACGAGGCCACAAGAGGGCTCAGTGCACCAGGCACAAGAACAGGTCCCATGACCTGGGACTTTCCAGGGTTAACTGGCTGGGGCTGGAGGAAGGGCAGGCTGCCCCAGAGGCAGGGGCTGGCAGGCAAACCTCAGCTCAGAGTGGGGGGAAGGATGCTCAGTGCACCTCCTGGGAGGTCTGACCTCGGGAGGAGGATTCCTCCGTGTACCGGGTGGGAGCAGGGCGACCTCTGCGGAGCGACTGCCTGCACTCCTGGAGGTGGATGGTAGGAAGGTGACAGGTTTCTGGGACACGGGGCAGAGGTGACGCTGGCCCGACCCAACGAGTGGCCCCAGACCGTATGCTGCCCAACACTCAGCTGACCCTGAGGGGCATAGATGGCACCCCATTTAAGGTACCAGTAGCCAGGGTGCATCTGAAATGGGAGGCCAAGGAGGGCCCCAAGGAAGTGGGGTGCACCCGCACTTGCCCACCGAGGTGCTGATGGGGAGCGACCTAGAGGAGTGGCCAGACGGACCCCACAGGACCCTGGTCACCACCGTAGCCAGAGCCAGCGAGGGGCTGGCAGCCCGAACTCGAGGAGGTTCCCAACCGGGGCCCAGGGCCCTGTCCCAGCAGACATGGAGTCGGACCTAGGCCGTGGGGAAACACGCCCTGTCCCAGCCCCAGCCGCTGAATTCCAGGCGGAGGTGCGGGCGGATCCTCCTTGCAGGCCCTGAGGGACCGGGCCGACCTGGGCACAGCTCAGCCCCGAGGGGAGATTGCCAGGAGAAGTTCCAGTGGGAGAGGGGATTTCTGTACCGGGAATGGCTTCTCGGGAAGGTAGGGGAGTGGGGCTCCAGCGGCAGCTGGTGGTCCCAAGAAAGGTATCGCCGCAAGCTGCTATACCTGGCCCATGACATCCCGCTCGGGACACCAGGGGATCCGGCGACGCGGCTGAGGCTGCTCCAAAACTTCTACTGGCCGGGATATTTGCGGCCGCAGCAGAGGTACTGCCGGTCCTGCGACTCCTGCCAACGGGTGGGAAGGCCCAAGATAGGAAGAAAGCTGTGTTGAGGCCCCTACCCATCATAGAGGAGCCTTTCCAGAAGGTGGCGATGGATATTGTGGGGCCCTTCAACAGAGCAACCCGGACGGGAAGAAGTACATCCTGGTGGTGGTGGACTTTGCCACCACACTCCCGAGGCCGTGGCCCTACCTCTATTGAGGCAGACACGGTGGCAGACGCACTGCTGACCATTTTCAGCAGGGTGGGGTTCCCAGGAGGTTCTCACGGACCAGGATCCAACTTCATGTCGGCCCTGCTCCGGTGCTTGTGGGAGAAGTGTGGGGTCCAGCACACCTGGGCCTCGGCGATCACCCCAGACCAACGGGTTGGTGGAGAGGTTCAATGGGACTCTGAAGCAGATGCTAAGGACCTTTATGCACAAACACCCGCAGGACTGGGACAAGTACCTACACCACCTGCTGTTTGCATACAGGAGGTGCCCCAGGAGTCCACGGGTTCTCACCGCTCGAGCTGTTATATGGGAGGCGAGTGAGGGGCCCCTGGACTTACTGAGAGACGAGTGGGAGGGGAAGGTCTCCCGGAGGGGGAGCCGGTTGTGGACTACGCCCTGACGCCCGGGAAAGACTTTCCGAGCTCATGGGCCTGGCCAGAGAGAACCTGAGCAGGGCCCAGAGGAAGCAGAAGGTCTGGTACGACCGCAATGCACGGCCCGGGCCTATGCTACCGGGACCAGGTGATGGTCCTAATTCCCGTGCGGAAGAACAAGCTGCAAGCCGCCTGGGACGGCCCTTCAGTTGTTAAGCAGCTGAACGAGGTGAACTACGTGGTGCAGCTGACGGGCCGGACACGCGGCCAGCGGGTGTATCACGTTAACATGATGAAACCGTACTGGGACAGGGAGAACTTGGTGCTGGCCGTGTGTAAGGCCTGGGAGGAGCAGGGGGAGGATCCCCTGGTGGGCCTGTTCCCGGGAACCGGAGAGGACTCTTCGCTGGAGTCAATTTCTCTTTCGGACCAGCTCACCCCGCCCAGCAGGCCGAGATCCAAGAGGTGCTGCGCCCCGCCAGCAGCTGTTCTCCGACAAGCCTGGTCTCACCAACCTGGCTGTCCACCGGGTGGAGACGGGCACTCCCCGTGCGCTGCTCCCGTTCAGGGTCACGGGAAAACAGCCCAGGACCTGGAGAGAGAGGTCGAGGCCATGTTGGCCCTGGGGTGATCCAGCCATCCTCCAGCCCCTGGGCCTCTCCTGTGCTGGTTCCCAAGAAGGACGGGTCGATCCGGTTCTGCGTGGACTACCGGAAGCTCAACGCCATCTCGGTGTCTGACGCCTACCCGATGCCAAGGCCCGACGAGCTCCTGGACAAGCTGGGGAGCTCGTTACCTCACCACCCTGGACCTCACCAAGGGCTACTGGCAGGTGCCGCTAGACCAGGAGGCCAGACTGAAATCGGCTTTCATCACCCGCTGGGGCTCTATGAGTTCCTGGTCCTGCCCTTCGGCCTCAAAGGGCGCTGGCCACCTTCCAGCGTCTGGTGGACCAGCTGCTGAGAGGAATGGAGAACTATGCCTAGCATACATAGATGATATCTGTATCTTCAGCCAGTCCTGGGAGGACCACGTGGCCCAGGTCAGCCAGGTACTGGATCGGCTGAAGGAGGCTGGGCTGACCGTAAAGGCTGGGAAGTGCAAGGTTGGAATGGCCGAAGTGTCCTACCTGGGCCATAAGGTGGGAGCGGCTGCTTGAAGCCAGAGCCGGCCAAAGTGGGGGCCATCAGAGACTGGCCTGTACCCCAGACCAAGAAGCAGGTCCAGGCTTTCATTGGGATGGCGGGTACTACCGGAGGTTTGTGCCCAACTTCAGCTCCATCGCTGCCGATCACAGAGCTGTGCAGGAAGGGGAGGCCAGACAGGGTGGTCTGGACAGAGCAGTGCCAGAGGGCTCTCTGTGCACTGAAGGAAGCCCTGGTCAGGGCCCCAGTGTTGGTAAACCCGGACTTTGACAAGCCCTTTATCGTGTTTACTGACGCCTCGGACACCGGGCTGGGGGCAGTGCTGATGCAGGCGGACGAGAAGGGGGAACGTCACCCCATCGTGTACCTGAGCAGGAAACTGCTGCCCCGGGAGCGGAGCTACGCGACCGTAGAGAGGGAATGCCTAGCGATGGTGTGGGCCCTGCAAAAGCTGCAGCCATACCTGTTTGGCCGGCGTTTCACGGTGTACACCGACCACTGCCCCCTGACCTGGCTGCACCAGATGAAGGGGGCCAACGCCAAGCTGCTGAGGTGGAGCCTGCTCCTGCAGGACTACGACATGGAAGTGATCCACGTCAAGGGGAGCGCCAACATCATCGCCGACGCACTATCCCGTAGCGAGGGGCCCGAACTTCCCTAGGTCACGAGCGGAGTGACCCTGCTCAGTTCGCTCTCGGAGGGGGGAGAACTGTGACGTAGTGGAGGTACCTGGCTGGTTTCTATGCTGGCTCTGTGGTAACCCCCACTCGCTGCCATCAGTACCACAGCCCAGAAGGACTGGAGATGAAGCATTATGCAAAGAGGGTCTCTCAACCTGTCTGACCAGCTACCCCCAAGGAGAGAGACAAAGGAAGGGGAAATGCCCCTGGCTGGGGCAGGGCTAGAAGAGAGTGGGTTAGTTTCTGTCTGGGATCATGGAGGAACCAGCCTAAGCCAGGGGCTGGGATTTAGGGGCCCAATCTCCCCCATCGCAAGGGGGGCTGAGGCATCCTAGACCTGCTCTGTAACCAGATTACATCGGGGCTGTGCTGTGCCGTGCTGTATCCTGGAGAAGGAATAAACTCCCTCCATTCTACGGGCTGGTGGAGTCTGTTCGTGCCATTACGGGGGTGCAGGAGTCAGGGGACCCCAACGCGTCGTCACACAAGGTCAGATTCCAGACAAATGCACTAGGCAATGCAGTATGGGAAGGAGATGGACAGCCCTTGGTGGAGAAAGAAGAAGTTAGGAACTATTTAGAAAAGCCAAACATACACAAATCCACAAGACTGGACTTAATGCATCTGATGGCACTGAGGGATTTGGCAAATGTAATTGCGGAGCCTTTGGCCATTATCTTTGAAAACTTGTGGAGATCAGGAGAAATCCCGGATGATTGGAAAAAGGCAAATGTAGTGCCCATCTTTAAAAAGGGGAAGAATGACAATCCAGAGAACTACAGACCAGTCAGCCTTACCCCAGTCCCTGGAGAAATCATGGAGGGGATCCTAGGAAGAGGGGAAAATGATCAGGAGTAGTCAACATGGATTCACGAAGGGCAAGTCATGCCTGACCAATCTGATTAGCTTCTATGATGGCTCTGTGGATATGGGAAAGCCAGTGGATGTGATATACCTCGACTTTAGCAAAGCTTTTGATACGGTTGTGACGTAGTGGGGCATACCTTGCTGGTTACTGTGATGGGCGCTGGGTTGTGAGTGACCTCCACTGGCTGCTGGCTGCAGCACGGCCCAGCAGGGCAGGGGATGAGTCATTATGCAAGGGGGCTTGGAAACTCGTCAGACAGGTATCTCCCATGGAGCGGAACAATGGGAAGAAGGGGGAGTGGGGCCCTGGATGGGGGCAGGGCTGGAAGTGAGTGAGTTAGTTTCTGTCTGGGATCATGGAGGAGACAGCCTAGGGAAAGAGGCTGGAATGTAGGGGCCCAGTCTCCCCCATCTCAAGGGGGGCTGAGGCATCCTAAGCCCGGTTCCTGTAACCAGATGACATCTGTGCTGTGCTGTATCCCGGAGAAGCAATAAACTCCCTCCATTCTACTGGCTGGTGGAGTCTGTCCGTGCCATTACGGGGGTGCAGGGGACGGGAAAGCCCCAACGCGCCGTCACAATGGTCTTCCACAATATTCTTGTCAGCAAGTTAAGGGAATATGGATTCGATAAATGGACTATAAGATGGATAGAATGCTGGCTAGACTGTGGGGCCCAACGGCTTGATGTCAGGTTGGCAGTCTGTTTCTAGCAGAGTGCCCCAAGGATCTGTTCTTGGACCAGTTTTGTTCAACATCTGGCGGGCAGGGATAGGGTCCAGAGTGACCTGGACAGATTAGAGGATTGGGACAAAAGAAATCTGATGAGGTTCAACAAGGGCAAGTGTAGAGTCCTGCACTTCGGACGGAAGAATCCCAAGCATAGTTACAGGCTGGGGATTGAATGGCTAAGTAGCAGTTTTGCAAGAAAGGACCTGGGGATTACAGTGGATGAGAAGCTGGAGATGAGTCAGCAGTGTGCCCTTGTAGCCAAGAAGGCTAATGACATATTAGGGTGCATTAGCAGGAGCATTGCCAGCAGATCCAGAGAAGTGATTATTTTATTCAGCTCTGGTGAGGCTACATCTAGAATATTGTGTCCAGTTCTGGGCCCCCCACTATAGAAAGGATGTGGACGCATTGGAGAGGGTCCAGTGGAGAGTGACCAAAATGATTAGGGGGTTGGAATGCATGACCTATGAGGAGAGACTAAGGGATTTGGGCTTGTTTAGTCTGCAGAAGAGACGACTGAGGAGGGTTGAATAGCAGCCTTCAGGTTCCTGAAGGGAGGTTCCAAAGAGGTTGGAGAAAGGCTGCTCACAGTAGTGAGGGATGGCAGTGTGACATAGTGTGGGTACCTTGCTGGTTTTCTGGGGCACCGATGAGTGGTCCTGGTCCCTGGGGCTCGCCTCGGAGGTGCCTCTCTCCATCGCTCGGCCGAGAACCGGTCTCTGCGTGATTCCCTTTCTCTCCGGGACTCCCGTTCGCACCCGGACCGGCTCTCAGTGAACTCGTCCGCCAGCCTCCCAGCTTCCTGGGGGTTCTCCGGACTTCGGTCTTTGAGCCACAGCCTCAGGCTCGGTGTGCACACTTCATAGAACTGCTCCATCATGATCAGCTTGAGCAGTTCCTCTGCGGTCTGGGCTCCGACTCCAGACACCCACTTGCGGCAGTATTGCGCCAGGCGGGAGGCCAGATCCACATAGGTCTCCCCTGGCCCCCTCTGCACGCTCCGGAACTTCTTCCTGTACATCTTGGGGGTCAGCCCAAACTTGTGCAGCAGGTCCTCCTTGACTCAGTTGTAATCCCCTGGCTGTAGGTCTTCCAGCTGATTGAGCACCCCGGCAGCCTCCACGTTCAGTGCGGGGATGAGCTCCTGCAGCCAGTCAGCTGGGGGGACCCGTTGCAGTCCACAGGCCCTCTCAAAGGAGCTGAGGAACCCGTCTATGTCACCCATGTCCTTCAATTGGGCCACCACGAGCTTCTCCAAGCGTCTGGCCGCCCTGGGCCCTTGGGGCCCATCCGCATTCGGCACAGCCGGGGCCCCGCCGCTTCTCTGCTCTGCCATGGCCAGCTCATGCTGCCGCTGCTCTCTAAAGTCCTGGATTTCCAATTCCTTCATCTGCAGCTGGATTTCTAGCCGCCGCAGCTCCACTGGGTTGGACCCTCCCCTGGGCGGACTACGGCTTGCAGGGCTCCCCTGGGAGGCTGTCCCGTCTCTTCGGTGGGTTCCAGTGCTCCGCCCACCCTCAGAGCCTGACACGCTCCCGGGGGGGTCTGGCTGCTCCCCACTGGGATAGGATCCCAGCCCTGTGGCTGATCATTCTCTTCCAGCCGGGCAATCAGCTGGGCCTTGGTTGCGCGCTGCACAGGCAAGCCCCTCTCTCTGCACAGCTTCACCAGCTCTGCCTTCAGGAGTTGGGTGTAGGCCATCTCCCCTCTGGTCCCCTCGGTGCAGACTCACCAGTCTAGTGCTGCTACGCCCCACGATTCTCAGGAACCGCTTCGCTCTGTCTCCAGCACGCCTGGCTCTAAGGTCCTTGCTTCTACTGCGCCTTGTCACTTGCTGCTGGGAGCTCCATCCACGGGGTGCAGTGCATCCCACCCCTGACACCAGTGTGACGGCGCGTGGGGGTTTTCCCGTCTCCTGCACCCCCGTAATGGCACGGACAGACTCCACCAGCCAGTAGAATAGAGGGAGTTTATTGCTTCTCCAGGATACAGCACGGCACAGTTGTCATTTGGTTACTGGAACTGGGCCTAGGATGCCTCAGCCCCCCTTGAGATGGGGGAGACTGGGCCCCTAAATTCCAGCCCCTTTCCCTAGGCTGTCTCCTCCATGATCCCAGACAGAAAACTAACTAACTCACTTCCAGCCCTGCCCCCATCCAGGGCTCCACGCCCCTTCTTCCCATTGTTCCGATCCCTGGGAGATAACTGGTCAGCCCTCTTTGCATAATGACTCATCCCCTGCCCTGCTGGGCCGTGCTGCAGCCAGCAGCCAGTGGAGGTCACTCACAACCCAAGCCTAGCAACCAGCAAGGTACCCACACTAGGGCTGTGTCTACACTGGGCCACTTATTCCGGAAAATCAGCCGCTTTTCCGGAATAAGCTGCGAGCTGTCTTCACTGGCCGCTTGCTTTTCCGGAAAAGCAATGACGATCTACTGTATGAAATCAGCCGCTTTTCGGAAAAGCTATGCCGCTCCGCTCGGGCAAAAGTCCTTTTTCGGAAAAGCTTTTCCGGAAAAGGGCCAGTGTAGACAGCTTTTCCGGAAAAGCAGAAGAAAGCGGAAAAAGCGGTTTGGTCGCCACGAGACCCCGTAGGAGACCTGGACTTCCTGGTAGGGAGGCTGCTGGGCGCCGCGTGGCAGGAGCGTCGCAAACCCTGCAGCCTGAGCTCTGCCACGTGCGCTGTGCTGCCCAGCCAACCCATCTCACCGCACTATGGCAGCTCCAGGTGGTGAGCCCCTGCACCCCAGCACAGGAGGCCCCCAGGGGCCGCAAACGGCGGGCCCCATCCTGGACCCCCAGGGAGCTGGAGACCCTCCTGGACTTATGGCAGGAGGAGGAGAGTCTCCACGACCTGCACTCCAGGCGCCGCAATGTGGACATTTATACGCGGCTGGCAGACAACCTGGCGCAGCATGGACACCCCGCCCGTAATTCTGAGCAGGTCCGCTCCAAAGTGAAGGAGCTGCGGCTGGGAGTACGTCCGGGCCAGCGAGGGCAGGGGGGCAGGACCAGACGCCTGCCCATATTACGACCGGCTGAACGCCTTTCTGGGCCAGCCAGCCCCGCAAGCCCCGGACATCCCTGTGGACATGTGCCAGCGCCCCCCCATCAGTCGACCCACCGAGCAGGGGGAGGGAGAGGACAGCAGCAGCGCGTCCGGCGCAGAGGAGGCCACCACCCAGCAGGCCCCCTCCAGCAGCTCCTCCGAGGCCGAGGCCGAGGCCGGGGAGGAACCCACTGGTGAGACTTTGCAGTTTGCACTCCCAAAGGGCGGGGGGGGGGGGGCAGAGGGCGGGGGAGCCAGGTGCACAGAGGGAGGAGGAGGGAGAGCATGTCACTCAGGCCACGTGAGCTGCGCTGCGTCGCATGAGGCAGCAAGCAGCACGTGCAACCTCGTGCAGCCTGGCGACCGAGCGGCACGTGGCCGCGGCAGGCAGCTGCAGGGCACGCCTGGGACCGTGCTGTTCACACACATTCGGCGGGACCAGGGGGAAGGGTGTGTGACGACACGTTGGGGTCCCCTGACTCCTGCACCCCCGTAATGGCACGAACAGACTCCACCAGCCCGTAGAATGGAGGGAGTTTATTCCTTCTCCAGGATACAGCCCAGCACAGCACAGCACCGATGTAATCTGGTTACAGGGCAGGTCTAGGATGCCTCAGCCCCCTTGCGATGGGGAGATTGGGCCCCTAAATCCCAGCCCCTGGCTTAGGCTGGTTCCTCCATGATCCCAGACAGAAAACTAACCACTCTCTTCCAGCCCTGCCCCAGCCAGGGCAGCATTTCCCCTTCCTTTGTCTCTCTCCTTGGGGGGTAGCTGGTCAGACAGGTTGAGAGACCCTCTTTGCATAATGACTCATCTCCAGTCCTTCTGGGCTGTGGTACCGATGGCAGCCAGTGGGGTTACCACAGAGCCAGCATAGAAACCAGCCAGGTACCTCCACTACCTCACAGTTCTCCCCCTCCGAGGCGAACTGAGCAGGGTCACTCCGCTCGTGACCTAGGGAAGTTCGGGCCCCTCGCTACGGGATAGTGCGTCGGCGATGATGTTGGCGCTCCCCTTGACGTGGATCACTTCCATGTCGTAGTCCTGCAGGAGCAGGCTCCACCTCAGCAGCTTGGCGTTGGCCCCCTTCATCTGGTGCAGCCAGGTCAGGGGGCAGTGGTCGGTGTACACCGTGAAACGCCGGCCAAACAGGTACGGCTGCAGCTTTTGCAGGGCCACACCATCGCTAGGCATTCCCTCTCTCACGGTCGCGTAGCTCCGCTCCCGGGCAGCAGTTTCCTGCTCAGGTACACGATGGGGTGACGTTCCCCCTTCTCGTCCGCCTGCATCAGCACCGCCCCAGCCCGGTGTCCGGCGTCAGTAAACACGA
Source organism: Rafetus swinhoei (assembly GCA_019425775.1). NCBI lineage: Eukaryota > Metazoa > Chordata > Testudines > Trionychidae > Rafetus > Rafetus swinhoei. The sequence goes on along the minus strand of CM033433.1, from coordinate 3,101,939 downwards.
TAAAGGGCTTGTCAAAGTCGGGTTTACCAACACTGGGGCCCTGACCAGGGCTTCCTTCAGTGCACAGAGAGCCCTCTGGCACTGCTCTGTCAGACCACCCTGTCTGGCCTCCCCTTCCTGCACAGCTCTGTGATCGGGGCAGCGATGGAGCTGAAGTTGGGCACAAACCTCCGGTAGTACCCGCCATCCCAATGAAAGCCTGGACCTGCTTCTTGGTCTGGGGTACAGGCCAGTCTCTGATGGCCCCCACTTTGGCCGGCTCTGGCTTCAAGCAGCCGCTCCACCTTATGGCCCAGGTAGGACACTTGCCATTCCAACCTTGCACTTCCCAGCCTTTACGGTCAGCCCAGCCTCCTTCAGCCGATCCAGTACCTGGCTGACCTGGGCCACGTGGTCCTCCCAGGACTGGCTGAAGATACAGATATCATCTATGTATGCTGGGGCATAGTTCTCCATTCCCCTCTGCAGCTGGTCCACCAGGCGGCTGGAAGGTGGCCAGCGCCCCTTTGAGGCCGAAGGGCAGGACCAGGAACTCATAGAGCCCCAGCGAGTGATGAAAGCCGATTTCAGTCTGGCCTCCTGGTCTAGCGGCACCTGCCAGTAGCCCTTGGTGAGGTCCAGGGTGGTGAGGTAACGAGCTCCCAGCTTGTCCAGGAGCTCGTCGGGCCTTGGCATCGGGTAGGCGTCAGACACCGAGATGGCGTTGAGCTTCCGGTAGTCCACGCAGAACCGGATCGACCCGTCCTTCTTGGGAACCAGCACCACGGAGAGGCCCAGGGGCTGGAGGACGGCTGGATCACCCCAGGGCCAACATGGCCTCGACCTCTCTCTCCAGGTCCTGGGCTGTTTTCCCGTGACCCTGAGCGGGGAGCAGCACACCGGGGGTGAGTGCCCGTCTCCACCCGGTGGACAGCCAGGTTGGTGAGACCAGGCTTGTCGGAGAACAGCTGCTGGCGGGGCGCAGCACCTCTTGGATCTCGGCCTGCTGGGCGGGTGAGCTAGTCGAAGAGAAATTGACTCCAGCGAAGAGTCCTCTCCGGTTCCCGGGAACAGGCCCACCAGGATCCTCCCCTGCTCCTCCCAGGGCCTGCACAGCACCAAGTTCTCCCTGTCCCAGTGCGGCTTCATCATGTTAACGTGATACACCCGCTGGCGCGTGTCCGGCCCGTCAGCTGCACCACGTAGTTCACCTCGTTCAGCTGCTTAACAACTTTGAAGGGCCGTCCCAGGCGGCTTGCAGCTTGTTCTTCCGCACGGGAATTAGGACCATCACCTGGTCCCGGTAGCATAGGCCGGGCCCGTGCATTGCGTCGTACCAGACCTTCTGCTTCCTCTGGGCCCTGCTCAGGTTCTCTCTGGCCAGGCCCATGAGCTCGGAAAGTCTTTCCCGGGAACGTCAGGGCGTAGTCCACAACCGGCTCCCCCTCCGGGAGACCTTCCCCTCCCACTCGTCTCTCAGTAAGTCCAGGGGCCCCTCACTCGCCTCCCATATAACAGCTCGAGCGGTGAGAACCCGTGGACTCCTGGGGCACCTCCTGTATGCAAACAGCAGGTGGTGTAGGTACTTGTCCCAGTCCTGCGGGTGTTTGTGCATAAAGGTCCTTAGCATCTGCTTCAGAGTCCCATTGAACCTCTCCACCAACCCGTTGGTCTGGGGTGATCGGCCCAGGTGTGCTGGACCCACACTTCTCCCACAAGCACCGGAGCAGGGCCGACATGAAGTTGGATCCTGGTCCGTGAGAACCTCCTGGGGAACCCCACCCTGCTGAAAATGGTCAGCAGTGCGTCTGCCACCGTGTCTGCCTCAATAGAGGTAGGGCCACGGCCTCGGGTAGCGGGTGGCAAAGTCCACCACCACCAGGATGTACTTCTTCCCGTCCGGGTTGCTCTGTTGAAGGGCCCCACAATATCCATCGCCACCTTCTGGAAAGGCTCCTCTATGATGGGTAGGGGCCTCAGCGCTTTCTTCCTATCTTGGGCCTTCCCCACCCGTTGGCAGGAGTCGCAGGACCGGCAGTACCTCTGCACGGCCGCAAATATCCCGGCCAGTAGAAGTTTTGGAGCAGCCTCAGCCGCGTGCGCCGGATCCCCTGGTGTCCCGAGCGGGATGTCATGGGCCAGGTATGGCAGCTTGCGGCGATACCTTTGCGGGACCACCAGCTGTCGCTGGAGCCCCACTCCCCTACCTTCCCGGGGAAGCCATTCCCGGTACAGAAATCCCCTCTCCCACTGGAACTTCTCCTGGCAATCTCCCCTAGGGGCTGTGCCCAGGTCGGCCCGGTCCCTCAGGGCCTGCAAGGAGGATCCGCCCGCACCTCCGCCTGGAATTCAGCGGCTGGGGCTGGGACAGGGCGTGTTCCCCACGGCCTAGGTCCGACTCCATGTCTGCTGGGACAGGGCCCTGGGCCCCGGTTGAGAACCTCCTCGAGTTCCGGGCTGCCAGCCCCTCGCTGGCTCTGGCTACGGGTGGTGACCAGGGTCCTGTGGGGTCCGTCTGGCCACTCCTCTAGGTCGCTCCCCATCAGCACCTCGGTGGGCAAGTGCGGGTGCACCCCCACTTCCTTGGGGCCCTCCTTGGCCTCCCATTTCAGATGCACCCTGGCTACTGGTACCTTAAATGGGGTGCCGTCTATGCCCCTCAGGGTCAGCTGAGTGTTGGGCAGCATACGGTCTGGGGCCACTACGTTGGGTCGGGCCAGCGTCACCTCCGCCCCCGTGTCCCAGAAACCTGTCACCTTCCTACCATCCACCTCCAGGGATACGAGGCAGTCGCTCCGCAGAGGTCGCCCTGCCCCACCCGGTACGGAGGAATCCTCCTCCAGAGGGTTAGACCTCCCAGGAGGTGCACTGAGCATCCTTCCCCACTCTGAGCTGAGGTTTGCCTGCCAGCCCCTGCCTCTGGGGCAGCCTGCCCTTCCTCCAGCCCCAGCCAGTTAACCCTGGAAAGTCCCAGGTCATGGGACCTGTTCTTGTGCCTGGTGCACTGAGCCCTCTTGTGGCCTCGTTGCCCACAGCGATGGCAAGTTAGGTTCTGCGGGCCCTTTTGGGTGCTCCGCCCGGCCCTGGCTGGTTTTCTGGGGCACCGATGAGTGGTCCTGGTCCCTGGGGCTCGCCTCGAGGTGCCTCTCTCCGCTCAGCCGAGAACCAGTCTCTGCGCGATTCCCTTTCCCTCCGGGATTCCTGCTCACACCTGGACCGGCTCTCTGTGAACTCATCCGCCAGCCTCCCGCTTCCTGGGGGTTCTCCGGACTTCGGTCTTTGAGCCACAGCCTCAGGCTGGGTGTGCACGCTTTATAGAACTGCTCCATCATAATCAGCTTGAGCAGTTCCTCTGCGGGCTCCAACTCCAGACACCCACTTGCGGCAGTATTGCGCCAGGCGGGAGGCCAGATCCACATAGGTCTCCGTGGCTCCTCTGCACGCCCGAACTTCTTCCTGTACATCTCGGGGTCAGCCCAAACTTGTGCAGCAGGGCCTCCTTGACTCGGTTGTAATCCCCTGGCTGTAGGTCTTCCAGCTGATTGAGCACCCCGGTGGCCTCCTGGTTCAGTGCGGGGATGAGCTCCTGCAGCCAGTCAGCTGGGGGACCTGTGCAGTCCACAGGCCCTCTCAAAGGAGCTGAGGAACCCGTCTATGTCGCCCATGTCCTTCAATTGGGCCACCACGAGCTTCTCCAAGCATCTGGCCGCCCCGGGCCTTTGGGGCTCATCTGCACTCGGCGCAGCTGGGGCCCTGCCGCTTCTCCGCTCGGCCATGGCCAGCTCATGCTGTCGCTGCTCTCTACGGTCCTGGACTTCCAATTCCTTCATCTGCAGCTGGATTTCCCGCCGCAGCTCCGAGGGGTTGGACCCCCTGGGTGGACTACGGCTTGCAGTGCTCCCTGGGAGGCAGTCCGGTCTCTTCAGCGGCCTCCAGCGCTCCGCCTCTCCGAGCCTGACACGCTCCCAGTGGGGTCTGGCTGTTCCCACGGGGACAGGATCCCAGCCCTGTGGCTGGTCATTCTCTTCCAGCCGGGCAATCAGCTGGGCCTTGGTTGCGCTCCGCACAGGCAAGCCCTCTCTGCACAGCTTCACCAGCTCTGCCTTCAGCAGTTGGGTATAGGCCATCTCCCGCTGGTCCTCGGTGCAGACTCACCAGTCTAGTGCTGCTGCGCCCACGATTCTCAGGAACCGCTTCGCTCTGTTTCCAGCACGCCTGGTTCCACGGCTCTTGCTTCTACTGCACCTTGTCGCTCGCCGCTGGATGCTCCATCCACGGGGTGCAGTGCATCCCACTCCTGACACCAGTGTGACGACGCGTTGGGGTCCCCTGACTCCTGTACCCCCGTAATGGCACGAACAGACTCCACCAGCCCGTAGAATGGAGGGAGTTTATTGTTTCTCCAGGATACAGCACAGCACAGCACAGATGTAATCTGGTTACAGGGACTGCAGCCAAGAGGCCTCAGTGCCCCCCTCTGAGATGGGGGGGTGGCTGGGCCCTACAATCCCAGCCCCTGGCTTAGGCTGGTTCCTCCATGATCCCAGACAGAAACTAACTGCCTCACTTCCAGCCCTGCCCCTCAGCCAGGGCAGCATTCCCTTCCTTTGTCTCTCTCCTTGGGGGGTAGCTGGTCAGACAGGTTGAGAGACCCTCTTTGCATAATGACTCATCTCCAGTCCTTCTGGGCTGTGGTACCGATGGCAGCCAGTGGGGGTTACCACAGAGCCAGCATAGAAACCAGCCAGGTACCTCCAGCCAGGTACCTCCACTACGTCACAGTGGGTCACGTTGGGTGGGCGGAGCACGGGTGTCACCTCGAAACGGCACCAGGACCTCGGCTCCAGCCCCTGGCCTGGCAACCCCGTTTTGAAGGTGACGTGAATAAACGGGGATTCCAGCGTCCTGCTCAAACGTGACACTTTGCTGCCCTCCTGTGGCTCTGTCCCATTGGCGAGCGTGGGAACCAGTTTGCTCTCATTAAGGTTTGGATAACATTTCTTTTGCTCCTCCTGAGCTGGGGCTGGTGATGCTGCCCCGGGAGGAAGGCGGCGCTGCGCTCTGCAGCCAGTGCCCAGCAGGGTTCTGTGCTCGCTGCCCAGAGCGAGGGGAAGGGGACCGGGCTGCTTGTCGGCTTGACCCCCTCCTCCTCCAGGAGCCGGGAGATCTGAGCTCGGACCGTGTGTGTCATTAGAAGCTGAGGTAGCAGCCAACAGATTTTTCCTTCTTTCCCTTCCCCCCCTCCTATATCCCGTCCCCCTCGGTCAGTGTCTCCCCCGCTTCTGATGCACACTCAGAAGTGTAGCGAGGGGGGGGCAAAGGAAAAATTTGCTCCCCCCCCCGGCATGCCTGGAACCTGGTGCACAGCTGAGGGGAACTTGTACCACATCTACCCCCACCCCCTACAGTTTGGGGCCAGGCTCCTGCATGCACTAACCCCACTAACCCGCCAGTGGACATGGAAGAGGGTGGGGCTTGGAGCAGAGAGGCAGGGAGGAGACTCCAGCTGCCAGTGGCAGGTGGAGTAGGAGCACATGAGCTGAGGGATGAGGGGGAAGAAGAATGGGATTAAATTGGTGCCTCCCTAGCATGGTGCAAAGTTTCCATGTAAAAGGACTCAGTACAAAGCTAAAAACTTCAATGAGAGAACAATTAATACAGAGACGTGTCTACATCTGCTGCAGGGAGACACCTCTGCCTGCCTCCACCCAGGGCCGGAAGGAGGCATGGGCAGGTAAAGGGGAACTGAGCCAGCTGAGGGAGCTGACTTCCGGGTGCAGGGGCGCGGGCCCCCTTTGGCATGGGGCCCGATTCGGCCAAATCGGCTTAGCTGGCCCTGCCTGTCAGGGCCGGCTCTAGGCACCAGCAAACCAAGCACGTGCTTGGGGCAGCACATTGCCAGGGGTGGTGTTCCGGCCGCCCCTGAGAGACACTGGCCAGAGAACTCCTGAACTCCTGACTCTTACTGCCCGACGCGGGCCTCCCTGTGGCCGCCCGAAGCAATGGGCGGGGCAGCAGAACGCAAGATGGGCCAGCAGCGAGCCACCCTCCGCAGGAGGAGTGCGCGGGGCAAGTCGCGCTCGCAGTCCTGCCATGATTGGCGGAGGCGCCATGACATCACGGTTCTGGGGCTGCCTCGCTGCCTTCCCTCGGCACCAGGGAGAAAAGTGCGTCCCCTAGTTAGTGCGAAAGGGCATCGCGGAGTGGCGGGGTGGGCCAGACAGTAGCACTGTCCACGCGCCGCTCCAGTCACCTTCCCAGCGCGGCTGCTATTGCCCAGCACCCAGCGGCCGCAGAGCAGGAAATGCCTGAGGGAGTCTCCCATCCATGAAGCAGACTCCAGCGCCCGGGGATTGTTCCTTCTCCTCTGACTGGCACCAGCCAGTGTGGCCCGACGTGCAGGGGGCGCACGATGGGCTTTGAGAACAGCAGTGGCGCCGGAGCGCTACAGCCCTGGTGGGCGAGCCGCTCTCCCTGGGCTGTGCGGGGCAGGCTGCATGGAGCGATCCGAGGCCGGGCAAGGGGCAGCCAGGGTCACTGCAGCCAGGGACCGCCCTGCGAGCCAGGCACCTTTGGTCATCTCTCCGCCTGCCTTGCGCTTACTAGTGACCCCTCCGGCCGGAGCGGGTGCCCTTGGCCAAGGAGTTTGCAGGAGTCTGTGTGTGTGTTGGGCGTTCAAGCGGGTTCCGCAGAGTGGGTTTAGGAGGTGGCAGAGAGACCTCAGCACTGGAGGTGTCACTGAAGGTGTGCACTCGATACTGGGAAGATGAGAATATCCAGCCCCTGGCCCAGAGTTTATGTTCAATACCCTCCCCAGTTTGGTCTTGGGAGCCAGTGCCCAGTGTGGACGCTGGGGAGGGAGTAACCGGACATATCATAGATCCATGACACAGGCCAATAGGGCTTCCCTTCCCCTAGCCCGGACTGGCCCAGCTGAACTTCGGAAAACACAGCTGGGGGGGGGGGGGGATTTATTTCAACGCTATGAATCGTCTTGTGAATTACATCCCACAATAGCTGTCCGAGTGATTCTATTGCCCCATTACCGTAATCTCTGTAGTGTGCTTGCCCTCACAGCAGCCTTGTGAGGCAGGGAAGTGCTCTCAGCCCCACCTCACACCAGGTTCCCCACGGGTCAGATTTACCCAGGTGCCTCAGTACACAGAGCGGTACCTAACGGGCTGGGCCAAAGAACCTAAGCGATGGAGGCTGCTAACTCCCACTGCAGGTCAATGGAAATGAAGCGTCTGTTCCTTCCATCTGTGAAATCCGCCAGGGCCAGGCTGTCAGCGGTTTGCAGGCCCCTGAAGACACAGACAAATGCCGAGTGAGGGTCACCAAAGGGACGTGCAGCTCCCAGGTAAATCACTGGGCGTTAGACGCCTGGACACTTCTGGAAATCCCGCTAGGCGCCTCTCTGAGTCTTTGGGTGGGCGGACACCTCTACGGATCTGGCTGTGCGGGACTTGTCAGAGGTAACACAGGGAGGCCGGGACGGATCAGGGAAGCGAATCCAAGTGTCCGAGCCCCAGGCTGGAGCCCTTAGCTCCCGCCCCCAAATACTCACTGGCTGGCGGCAAAGGCGGGCCGAGGGGGAAGGGCAGGGATTCCTGATTCGCACAGAGACAGGGAAGAGAAGTGAATAGCTCAGCTGCTAGTGGGTCTGTTCTCTGGGTCCCCCCGAGCTGCTATTTAAACAGGGCGCCCTGAGTGAAACCTGGCAGCGCCCAGTCTGTCTGTCTCCAGCCCAGTGCGTCCCACCCATTCTCAGACACACCCAGAGTCTCCGCCTCCTCCTCTGTGTCTTCTCTCCTTTTCTTTCCTGCTCAGGGGTGTCTGCTCCACGGGCCCAGAGGCACTCTGGCTGCAAACAGGGGACATGTCTGAGCAGAGACATGTCTGGGTTAAAGCCCCGCGGCAGGTTTGTGGGTTATTCGACTGGAGGCGCCTTCGCCCTTCTGTGCCCAGCGCCCGCTGGTTTGTGTCTCTGATGCCACCGCGTGGAGGGCGCTAGTTCTGCACCCTGGGTTTTTGCATGAGCTTCAGTAGGTTTCGTGTCACTGTGTCTTTGGCACAGTAATAGCGGGCGGTGTCCTCGGGCTTCAGGCCGGTCATTTGCAGGGACAGCAGGTTGTTGGAGTTGTCTCTGGAGATGGTGAATCGGCCTTTCACGGCATCAGGGTACTATGTACTACCCCCACCGCTGTTAATAGCAGCGACCCACTCCAGCCCCTTCCCGGTAGCCTGGCGGACCCAGCTCATCCCGTAGCTGCTGAAAGTGAAGCCGGAGGCTTTGCAGGAGAGACGCAGAGACTCTCCGGGCTTCTTCACATCCCCTCCGGACTCCACCAAGCTGATCTGGGACCGCGCACCTGAGCACAAAGACGCGATAAGAACATTAGTATCAAATAACAAACACAAACTATTCCTCGCCTCTCCAGAGTGTTTCGCTAGAAAATACCTCGCAAACCTGCCACCGCGAAAACTACATAGACCCAAAATATCATTTTCTGCGTTCTTGGGGAGCAGTATTGACTGGAAACTGCACAGACACCGGGGCTGCGGGGTGTCTCCGGATGCAGCCTAGGCAGAGGGAGACACCGATTTAAACAGGCACCGGTCACCGCCATTTGCATATTCCCCTCCTTATAAGAGACCCAATCGCCTTCCCTTAATGAGTCGAGTCACTACCATAGAGTCTCCGGCAGGAGTCTCCTTCTCCCCTCCTGTGTGTTTTTGCAGCGCCTGCCAGAGCGCAGCGGGGTCCCGATGGGCTCTCACAGAGCTGGGGAGAAATGACGTTGGGACCGACCCCCCCATGCTTTATGAAATGAACTTATGGACATGAATATACATAATTTTGAGAAAATTATTTCAAGTAACCCATCAATCTTAAGAACATAAGAATGGCCATATTGGGTCAGACCCGCAACTCTGCCCGTGGTCTCTGGAGGCTTCTCCCCCTACTGGGAGCACTGGGCATGCAAGACTCAGCCCTGCCACTCCCCTCTTGGCCCGCAGCATTCATGGCTTGGGAGGTGAGAGGAGTCAGGGACCTTCAACAGGTTGTGTGTGTGCTGGCGCTTTGGGGGGGCCACCACAGATAAGGGCTTCAGTCGGGAAAGGGGGGGTGCTGGAAATTCAGGGGTTGCACCGAGTTCCGGGCTTCAGCCTGGGGGGGCGCTGGGAAGTCAGCATAGAAGGGGCTTCCAGGGATCAACATTTCAGTCCCGAAGCATCGTAGCCAGCAGCCTCCTGTCTGTAGCTGGCAGGTAAATGCGATTATTGCAGGAATATGCCACTGGAACCGCATACTCGTGTTTCTAGGCTAGATTTGATATCTCCTGGCAGGAGGCTGACACAATGGAACGGGGCTCTTGGCTTTAGCTACCTCCCAGCCTGACTCCTCGAGTTTTAATTTTGTGCCCTCAGGAAACGACTGAACCCAAACAGGTAGGGCCCCACATGGGACTTGAGCTCAAACCCCGAGACTAAGAACTCAGAGTTCGGAGATCAGTTTTCACTGTGCTTCTCAAACCTCAAGCAAGGTCAACTTGCTCCTGGGGAATGAGCCGGAAATTATTTTTCTAGGTGCCCTAAATGGGCAGTTTCTGAAATCCCTCTAATTTTTCGTGCTACTCACCGGAGAGAAACCTTCAGCAAGTGCTCTAACAATGTCAGAGGAGCCATAGAAATGAGATCACTTGTACACATAGAAAGGAACGATAGTGTCAGAGGTGGGATTTGAACTCAGGCCTCCCTCCAGAGACCAGAATACATAACTGACGGAAAAATCAGGCTCTTGAGTCTGACGCCTTGGCCACCCTGACAGGTGCATAGGCCTTCAGGGAAATGAACCCTAGTGCCCAGTGCGCTGCCTGGCCCGGTGTGACTAGTGGTAGTGTTGGTACCTTGCTGGTTGCTATGCTGGGGCTGTGTGTGACCCCCACTGGCTGCTGTCTGTAGCACGGCCCAGCAGATGAGTCACTAGGCAAGGGTCTCTCAACCTGTCCGACCAGCTACCCCCCCAAGGAGAGAAACAAAGGAAGGTGGAATGCCGCCCCTGGCTGGGGGGCAGGGCTGGAAGAGAGTTTAGTTTTGGTCTGGCAGCATGGAGGAGACAGCCTAGGGAAAGGGGCTGGGATTTAGGGGCCCAGTCTCCCCCATCTCAAGGGGGGCTGAGGCATCCTAGGCCGGCCCTGTAACCAGATTACATCTGTGCTGTGCTGTATCCTGGAGAAGCAATAAACTCCCTCTATTCTACTGGCTGGGGGAGTCTGTTCGTGCCATTACGGGGGTGCAGGAGACGGGAAAACCCCAAAGCGCCATCACACCCGGCTGCTGAGTAGTAGCTAAGAGCCAGCAGGGAGCGCCCTTCTCAGGATGACTGGGCCCTAATGCAGTGGTGCTGGGATGTCTTTAGAAGCACGGTGTGTCCGGCTGGAACTGGCAAAGGAGCAGAAGGGAGCTGGCCTCCTGGTAGCTACATAATTTGGGAACCTGAATCCTAATCACTTCCTCTGGGATTTAGGCTCTTACATTTCAGCCACTTGTGAAAGTTGGGTTTAGGATCCCAGGTCACTTACTCTTGCTCCTCCCGCATCCAGCTTCTCCAGTGGCTGCGATTGCTCCGATCCCCTTCTCCTCCAACCAACGGGGACAGTCTCCTGGGAAATGCCGTCCGGCCCTGAGAAGTGACTCAGGCGCTCGGGACTCACAATCCCATTTGATTTCACCAAGTCACTATGGGTGGGGTTGGGGGACGAGGGGGAAACGAGTCACAGTCTGTTCACACGGCCCTTGTCCATGGTGAGTGAGGAATTAGCAGGACGCCCGGGTTCTCTCACTGGGGTTTGTGAAGGGTCATAGCTGTGGTTTGTGTCACTGTGTCCCGAGCACAGTAATACGTGTCGGTGTCATCGGCTCGCAGGCTGCCCAGCTGCAGCCAGGCTGTGGTTATGGAGGTGTCCCTGGTGATGGTGAGTTGCCCCTGCAAGGCCAGGGCATAGCCCGTGCTACCGCTGAAGGGACTGATTCGTTCTACCCACTCCAGACCTTTACCAGGAGCCTGCCGTGCCCAGTGGGTGTAATAGCTGGTAAAGGGGCTGCCAGAGGTTTGATGTATCAGCTTCCCAGACTCTCCAGGTGTGACGTAGTGGAGGTACCTGGCTGGTTTCTATGCTGGCTCTGTGGTAACCCCCACTGGCTGCCATCAGTACCACAGCCCAGAAGGACTGGAGATGAAGCATTATGCAAAGAGGGTCTCTCAACCTGTCTGACCAGCTACCCCCCAAGGAGAGAGACAAAGGAAGGGGAAATGCTGCCCTGGCTGGGGGCAGGGCTGGAAGAGAGTGGGTTAGTTTCTGTCTGGGATCATGGAGGAACCAGCCTAAGCCAGGGCTGGGATTTAGGGGCCCAATCTCCCCATCGCAAGGGGGCTGAGGCATCCTAGACCTGCTCTGTAACCAGATTACATCGGGCTGTGCCGTGCTGTATCCTGGAGAAGGAATAAACTCCTCCATTCTACGGGCTGGTGGAGTCTGTTCGTGCCATTACGGGGTGCAGGAGTCAGGGGACCCCAACGCTCCACACTGGTGTCAGGAGTGGGATGCACTGCACCCCGTGGATGGAGCATCCAGCGGCAAGTGACTAGGCGCAGTAGAAGCAAGAGCCATGGAACCAGGCGTGCTGGAAACAGAGCGAAGCGGTTCCTGAGAATCGTGGGGCGCAGCAGCACTAGACTGGTGAGTCTGCACCGAGGGACCAGCGGAGATGGCCTATACCCAACTGCTGAAGGCAGAGCTGGTGAAGCTGTGCAGAGAGAGGGGCTTGCCTGTGCGGAGCGCAACCAAGGCCCAGCTGATTGCCCGGCTGGAAGAGAATGACCAGCCACAGGGCTGGGATCCTGTCCTGTGGGGAACAGCCAGACCCCACTGGGAGCGTGTCAGGCCCGGAGAGGGGCGGAGCGCTGGAGGCCGCCAAGAGACCGGACTGCCTCCCAGGAGCACTGCAAGCCGTAGTCCACCCAGGGGGTCCAACCCTCGGAGCTGCGGCGGCTAGAAATCCAGCTGCAGATGAAGGAATTGGAAGTCCAGGACCGTAGAGAGCAGCGACAGCATGAGCTGGCCATGGCCGAGCGGAGAAGCGGCAGGGCCCCAACTGCGCCGAGTGCAGATGAGCCCCAAAGGCCCGGGGCGGCCAGATGCTTGGAGAAGCTCGTGGTGGCCCAATTGAAGGACATGGGCGACATAGACGGGTTCCTCAGCTCTTTGAGAGGGCCTGTGGACTGCAAGGGGTCCCCGAGCTGACTGGCTGCAGGAGCTCATCCCTGCACTGAACCAGGAGGCCACCGGGTGCTCAATCAGCTGGAAGACCTACAGCCGGGATTACAACCGAGTCAAGGAGGCCCTGCTGCACAAGTTTGGGCTGACCTCGAGATGTACAGGAAGAAGTTCCGGGCGTGCAGAGGGAGCCACGGGAGACCTATGTGGATCTGGCCTCCCGCCTGGCGCAATACTGCCGCAAGTGGGTGTCTGGAGTTGGAGCCCAGACCGCAGAGGAACTGCTCAAGCTGATTATGATGGAGCAGTTCTATAAAGCATGCACACCCAGCCTGAGGCTGTGGCTCAAAGACCGAAGTCCGGAGAACCCCCAGGAAGCAGGGAGGCTGGCGGATGAGTTCACAGAGAGCCGGTCCAGGTGTGAACGGGAATCTCGGAGGGAAAGGGAATCGCGCAGAGACCGGTTCTCGGCTGAGCGGCGGAGAGAGGCACCTCCGAGGCGAGCCCCAGGACCAGGACCACTCATCGGTGCCCCAGAGAAACCAGCCAGGGCTCGGGCGGAGCCGACCCAAAAGGGCCCGCAGAACCTAACTTGCCATCGCTGTGGGCAACGAGGCCACAAGAGGGCTCAGTGCACCAGGCACAAGAACAGGTCCCATGACCTGGGACTTTCCAGGGTTAACTGGCTGGGGCTGGAGGAAGGGCAGGCTGCCCCAGAGGCAGGGGCTGGCAGGCAAACCTCAGCTCAGAGTGGGGAAGGATGCTCAGTGCACCTCCCTGGGAGGTCTGACCTCGGGAGGAGGATTCCTCCGTGTACCGGGTGGGAGCAGGGCGACCTCTGCGGAGCGACTGCCTCGCACCCTGGAGGTGGATGGTAGGAAGGTGACAGGTTTCTGGGACACGGGGCAGAGGTGACGCTGGCCCGACCCAACGAGTGGCCCCAGACCGTATGCTGCCCAACACTCAGCTGACCCTGAGGGGCATAGATGGCACCCCATTTAAGGTACCAGTAGCCAGGGTGCATCTGAAATGGGAGGCCAAGGAGGGCCCCAAGGAAGTGGGGTGCACCCGCACTTGCCCACCGAGGTGCTGATGGGGAGCGACCAGAGGAGTGGCCAGACGGACCCCACAGGACCCTGGTCACCACCCGTAGCCAGAGCCAGCGAGGCTGGCAGCCCGAACTCGAGGAGGTTCCCAACCGGGGCCCAGGGCCCTGTCCCAGCAGACATGGAGTCGGACCTAGGCCGTGGGGAAACACGCCTGTCCCAGCCCCAGCCGCTGAATTCCAGGCGGAGGTGCGGGCGGATCCTCCTTGCAGGCCCTGAGGGACCGGGCCGACCTGGGCACAGCTCAGCCCCGAGGGGAGATTGCCAGGAGAAGTTCCAGTGGGAGAGGGGATTTCTGTACCGGGAATGGCTTCCGGGAAGGTAGGAGTGGGGGCTCCAGCGGCAGCTGGTGGTCCCGCAAAGGTATCGCCGCAAGCTGCTATACCTGGCCCATGACATCCCGCTCGACACCAGGGGATCCGGCGACGCGGCTGAGGCTGCTCCAAAACTTCTACTGGCCGGGATATTTGCGCCGTGCAGAGGTACTGCCGGTCCTGCGACTCCTGCCAACGGGTGGGAAGGCCCAAGATAGGAAGAAAGCTGTGTTGAGGCCCCTACCCATCATAGAGGAGCCTTTCCAGAAGGTGGCGATGGATATTGTGGGCCCTTCAACAGAGCAACCCGGACGGGAAGAAGTACATCCTGGTGGTGGTGGACTTTGCCACCCGCTACCCGAGGCCGTGGCCCTACCTCTATTGAGGCAGACACGGTGGCAGACGCACTGCTGACCATTTTCAGCAGGGTGGGGTTCCCAGGAGGTTCTCACGGACCAGGATCCAACTTCATGTCGGCCCTGCTCCGGTGCTTGTGGGAGAAGTGTGGGGTCCAGCACACCTGGGCCTCGGCGTATCACCCCAGACCAACGGGTTGGTGGAGAGGTTCAATGGGACTCTGAAGCAGATGCTAAGGACCTTTATGCACAAACACCCGCAGGACTGGGACAAGTACCTACACCACCTGCTGTTTGCATACAGGAGGTGCCCCAGGAGTCCACGGGTTCTCACCGCTCGAGCTGTTATATGGGAGGCGAGTGAGGGGCCCCTGGACTTACTGAGAGACGAGTGGGAGGGGGTCTCCCGGAGGGGGAGCCGGTTGTGGACTACGCCCTGACGTTCCGGGAAAGACTTTCCGAGCTCATGGGCCTGGCCAGAGAGAACCTGAGCAGGGCCCAGAGGAAGCAGAAGGTCTGGTACGACCGCAATGCACGGGCCCGGCCTATGCTACCGGGACCAGGTGATGGTCCTAATTCCCGTGCGGAAGAACAAGCTGCAAGCCGCCTGGGACGGCCCCTTCAAAGTTGTTAAGCAGCTGAACGAGGTGAACTACGTGGTGCAGCTGACGGGCCGACACGCCCCAGCGGGTGTATCACGTTAACATGATGAAACCGTACTGGGACAGGGAGAACTTGGTGCTGGCCGTGTAAGGCCTGGGAGGAGCAGGGGAGGATCCTGGTGGGCCTGTTCCCGAACCGGAGAGACTCTTCGCTGAGTCAATTTCTCTTCGACTAGCTCACCCCGCCCAGCAGGCCGAGATCCAAGAGGTGCTGCGCCCCGCCAGCAGCTGTTCTCCGACAAGCCTGGTCTCACCAACCTGGCTGTCCACCGGGTGGAGACGGGCACTCACCCCCGGTGCGCTGCTCCCCGTTCAGGGTCACGGGAAAACAGCCCAGGACCTGGAGAGAGAGTCGAGGCCATGTTGGCCCTGGGGTGATCCAGCCATCCTCCAGCCCCTGGGCCTCTCCGCTGTGCTGGTTCCCAAGAAGGACGGGTCGATCCGGTTCTGGCGTGGACTACCGAAGCTCAACGCCATCTCGGTGTCTGACGCCTACCCGATGCCAAGGCCCGACGAGCTCCTGGACAAGCTGGGGGGAGCTCGTTACCTCACCACCCTGGACCTCACCAAGGGCTACTGGCAGGTGCCGCTAGACCAGGAGGCCAGACTGAAATCGGCTTTCATCACTCTGGGGCTCTATGAGTTCCTGGTCCTGCCCTTCGGCCTCAAAGGGGCGCCGCCACCTTCCAGCCGCCTGGTGGACCAGCTGCTGAGAGGAATGGAGAACTATGCCCCAGCATACATAGATGATATCTGTATCTTCAGCCAGTCCTGGGAGGACCACGTGGCCCAGGTCAGCCAGGTACTGGATCGGCTGAAGGAGGCTGGGCTGACCGTAAAGGCTGGGAAGTGCAAGGTTGGAATGGCCGAAGTGTCCTACCTGGGCCATAAGGTGGGAGCGGCTGCTTGAAGCCAGAGCCGGCCAAAGTGGGGGCCATCA
Organism: Rafetus swinhoei; assembly: GCA_019425775.1. Classification (NCBI taxonomy): domain Eukaryota; kingdom Metazoa; phylum Chordata; order Testudines; family Trionychidae; genus Rafetus; species Rafetus swinhoei. The sequence continues at coordinate 3,086,301 of CM033433.1, read as the reverse complement.
GAGACTGGCCTGTACCCCAGACCAAGAAGCAGGTCCAGGCTTTCATTGGGATGGCGGGTACTACCGGAGGTTTGTGCCCAACTTCAGCTCCATCGCTGCCCCGATCACAGAGCTGTGCAGGAAGGAGGCCAGACAGGGTGGTCTGGACAGAGCAGTGCCAGAGGGCTCTCTGTGCACTGAAGGAAGCCCTGGTCAGGGCCCCAGTGTTGGTAAACCCGGACTTTGACAAGCCCTTTATCGTGTTTACTGACGCCTCGGACACCGGGCTGGGGGCAGTGCTGATGCAGGCGGACGAGAAGGGGGAACGTCACCCCATCGTGTACCTGAGCAGGAAACTGCTGCCCCTGGGAGCGGAGCTACGCGACCAGAGAGGGAATGCCTAGCGATGGTGTGGGCCCTGCAAAAGCTGCAGCCATACCTGTTTGGCCGGCGCTTCACGGTGTACATCGACCACTGCCCCTGACCTGGCTGCACCAGATGAAGGGGGCCAACGCCAAGCTGCTGAGGTGGAGCCTGCTCCTGCAGGACTACGACATGGAAGTGATCCACGTCAAGGGGAGCGCCAACATCATCGCCGACGCACTATCCCGTAGCGAGGGGCCCGAACTTCCCTAGGTCACGAGCGGAGTGACCCTGCTCAGCTCTCGGAGGGGGAGAACTGTGACGTAGTGGAGGTACCTGGCTGGTTTCTATGCTGGCTCTGTGGTAACCCCCACTGGCTGCCATCAGTACCACAGCCCAGAAGGACTGGAGATGAAGCATTATGCAAAGAGGGTCTCTCAACCTGTCTGACCAGCTACCCCCCAAGGAGAGAGACAAAGGAAGGGGAAATGCTGCCCTGGCTGGGGCAGGGCTGGAAGAGAGTGGGTTAGTTTCTGTCTGGGATCATGGAGGAACCAGCCTAAGCCAGGGGCTGGGATTTAGGGGCCCAATCTCCCCCATCGCAAGGGGGGCTGAGGCATCCTAGACCTGCTCTGTAACCAGATTACATCGGGGCTGTGCTGTGCCGTGCTGTATCCTGGAGAAGGAATAAACTCCCTCCATTCTACGGGCTGGTGGAGTCTGTTCGTGCCATTACGGGGGTGCAGGAGTCAGGGGACCCCAACGCGTCGTCACACCAGGCTTCTTGATTTCTGCCCCAGACTGGCCAGCTGCACCCGGGAGTGGACATCTGTCAATAAACAAAACCCAGTTATTTCCCTTCTTTTCCTCCTCTTCCCAGGCTTGTCCAAGTCTTCCAGTTCCGGATCTCAGAGCAGCATGTGATCGGTCTCGGTGTATCATTTCTCTGCACCACGCTCCCATAAGAGTGGCCTGTGCCTGTGCGACGGACTGGGCCAGCTGCACCTGAGAGAGGGCACCTGGGGATAGGGAAAGAGAGCGAGTGTGTGTGTGTGTGTGTGTGTGTGTGTGTGTGTGAGAGAGAGAGAGAGAGAGAGAGAGAGAGAGACCCTAATTCCCCTGCCTGTCCCACAGACACCCACAGCTGGGGGCGGTGAGCAGGGACAGGAAAAGCAGCAGCAGTTCCAGTCTGTTTCTCCTATGACAGAAACTGCCTGGCGGGCCAGGCTGGGAAGGGCTGTGTCTGGGCAGAGACAGAGGCTTCTAGAACCAGGGGTCGGTGTTAAAGAGGAAGCCCCGGGGCAGGGATTCACATGTGGGTCTGACCCAGCGAGGGTAGAAAGGGGCTGGCAGAGGTGGCTGTTGCTCAGAGGGTGCGCATCATCCCCAGGCACAAAGGGGAGAATCCAGCTCTGCCCCGGAACCTACATCTCAGCTTGTCTCCGCTCGCAGAGAATTAGCCCCAGGCAGGTCCAGCCCCCTGCAATTCCCACCCTGGATCCTGAGCTTTATAGGTGGGGCCAAGCTGTGGATTGTCTCTGGGGAGGAGCCCAGATTCCTGGATTTTTCATGTGGATGGCAGGAGCGGCTGCCCAGTTCCCGAACCAGGGCGGGAGCTGGTGTGTGTGGGACTACTCTTACCAGCAGGGTAGAATGCACCCTGCCTCTGAGTGTGTCACTGCTCCGCCCTGGTGACACCCACACTTCGGTTTGCTGGGGAATGGAGCCATCTCTGCGCAGTGCCCAGCCCGCAGCGAGCGGTGACTGTAGGGTAAATTGAGGCAGTCCATGGTATCTTGCTGAGAACTGACAAACTCAAATCTGAAAGTATTAGGCCAGCCCTGGGAAGCATACAGTACAGCAGTTACTGTGACCCTGGTTCCCCTGGCAACCACATTCCAAAGGGCCTCACTTTGATAAGGCCGGTACCAAACAACCAAACAACAGTGAGGGATTGTTTTTCATTGTCTGCTTTGTTCCTAGAAAATAAGCTTGGATCCCAAAGATCATGCCAAGGCAATACCACCCCCACAGGAGACACATTATATTTCCGGCAGACAAAATGACCATCAACATGCCTTTGTTTGTGTTGGCTTATTTAGCTTGTTAGGAATAACTATTTGTATTAGTGATAACATGTTAAATTGGTAATGGGCAGAGAGGCTGTGTAACTGTTGTAGACCATTGGCTTATGTGCATATCTCACTTGCGCTGCTAGACCTATCAAATTACTTCTCCTCAGTCCATCTGCTACCTATATAATCTAATGTATGTTTTGGTTAAGTTAGTGCTCACCGGGTTAACCCCGGATGAGTACTCCACCAGCTGTGTGAACCAATAAATCCTCTGCTTGTTTTCACCTGCACCCAGTGTGTCCAAGAAATTATTCCCTACAGCCGTGGTCACCAACAGGTCAATTGCGATCGACTGGTTGATTGCGAGGCCTCGACCAGTCGATCGTGAGGCATCCTGTTCACCCACCCCCATTTCCCTCCCACCCCCGAGAAGCCCCACTACCTACCTCCAGTGAAAATGGAGGTAGTGTCGGCTTCCTGGGGATGGACAGAAGTCCCACAGCTTAGCGCCACTTCCGGCGATTCTGGAAGTAGCGCTAGCTGCTCTGCCGGGTGTACTGCGGGAGGGAGCATCGGCTCCCTGCACCGCACAGGAGGGGTGAGCCCCGGGAGAGGCAAGCGCGTGGGGTTTCCCTGTGCCGGGGGGGGGGTCGGCCCTGGGGCAGGCACGCACGAGGTTTCCTGGCACCGGGGTGGGGTCAGCCCTGGGGCAGGCACGCACGAGGTTTCCTGGCACCGGGGGGTGGGGGGGTCAGCCCTGGGGCAGGCGCACGTGGGGTTTTCCTGTGCTGGGGCGGTCGGCCCCAGGGCAGGCACGCACGCGGGGGGCTTCCCTGCGCGGGGTCAGCCCTGGGGCAGGCGTGCACGCGCAGGGTTTTCCAGTGCTGGGTGGGTCAGCCCCGGGACAGGCATGCGCTGGTTTCCCTCTGGGGGCAGGGGAATCCTGGGAGGAGGGAGATGCAGGGGACTCTCTGCCTCCACTGGCACCCCACTCCCCAGCCACAGAACTCTGTCCCCACTCCCCTGTCCCCAGCCACAGAATTCTGTCCCCACTCCCCTCCCCACTCTCAGAACGCTGTCCCCACTCCCCTGTCCCAAGCCACAGAACTCTGTCCCCACTCCCCTGGCCCCACTCTCCTGGCCCCAGCTACAGAACTCTGTCCCTATTCCTGTCCGCACTGGCACTCTGTCCCCTGCTGCAGAACCCTGTCCTCTGCCCTCTCAGCACCCTGTTCCCTCTCCCCTGCCCCCAGCCGCAGAACTCTGTCCCCACAAAATGTATAATTATAAATGCTTCATTTTAGATTTAAATAGCATGAATAAAAAACAGACCATTTATTTCATAACTATAAACCCGTGATTTTAATTTTATACATTGCATAATTTAAAAATAAACTGTTTATCAGAGTGTGTAAGTAAGGGCTGGGGTTAGCAAATGATGGACAGGAGGAGAATAGAGAGGACGGGGCTTCAAGAAAGGGGCGGGGCGGTAGATCTTCCCCTGTTCGGAGATTTAAAAAGTGATCTTGGGTGTAAAAAGGTTGGAGACCACTGCCCTACAGTGACGTCAGGGAATTGCGGGGTTAAAAATCCAGGACGGAGTTTTTGTTCACACGGAGCCTTTTCTCTCGCCGAGGCCCAGCTTTGCGCGGTCACTGCTGCCCCCAGGCGGCGAACGGGGGATGGTGCAGCCTAGGTTTCGGCATCAGAGCTACCAGGTTTTGTTTCACTGTGCCCCTGGCGCAGTAATAGCGGGCGGTGTCCTCGGGCTTCAGGCCGGTCATTTGGAGATAAGCCGAGTTGGCGGAGTTGTCCCTGGAGATGGTGAGTCGGCCTTGAACAGCCGGAGAATACCACTGGCTCGATCCAGCTCCGTTAATCGCAGCCACCCAATCCAGCCCCTTCCCAGGATCCTGCCGGGCCCAGATCATCCCGTAGCTGCTGAAGGTGAAGCCGGAGGCTTTGCAGGAGAGGCGCAGAGAGTCTCCGGGCTTCTTCACATCCCCTCCGGACTCCACCAGCACCTGGGACCGGGCACCTGGGAACAGAGGCAGGTTACAAATCACTCATCTCACACAGCCCTGTAATGCCCTTCTGCTTCTCCGGAACCCGAAAGGGGATCAAATACCTGCCACGGCCGCTGCAAGGAAAAGGAGATGGAGCCAAAGCCTCATTGTCCCTGCCGGAGAAAGTCCTCAGGGGACTGGCTGGTCACTGCAGGGGGCTGCGGATTGTCCAGGTGCAGCCTGACCGGAGAGCGGGACAGATTTAAGCGGGGAACTCTCGCTCTCATTTGCATATCTCCCGCCTTATGACACAAACTCTCGCGTGGTTTGTTACTCGCAGTAGGGCCGAGAGGGGGGAGTCAGGTTCTCCCAGCCTGTACGTTTGCGCCGGGCCCCGCTTTGCTGCGATATAAACCGGTGCCCCACTGACCCCAGTGTGTCGCGGGGGCCCAGCCCCTGGATAAAACCTGCTCTGGGGCCGGATTGCACCTGCCCCACAAGCGGAGCCCCTCGGCTGGTTGTCAGAGCCAGTCCCCCACAGTTTGTGCCGAGAGAGGGAGGGCAGGTGAGCAGAGCGAATCCATCCCGCCCTGCCTAGTGGCGCCTCCCTTCCTTCCTGGCCTAGTTCTGCTCCTCCTCCACGTACCTACTGCCAGCTCATTCCTGTAGGGACGGTGCTGCTCACACCTGGCTTGGGGAAGAGGGAGGGGACCGACAGCTGGTAGCACCCACACACACAGCCCTGTTCCCCCTCCTGTTCTTTAGTCCCTGCACCCTTCATTGCTAACCCCTGCACCCCTCCTGTACCCCAGTCCCTGCACCCTTCACTGCTAACCCCTGCATTGCCTCCTGCACCCCAATCCCTGCACCCTTCACTGCTAACCCCTGCACCCCTCGGCTATGTCTAGACTGGCATGATTTTCCGCAAATGCTTTTAACAGAAAAGTTTTTCCGTTAAAAGTATTTGCGGAAAAGAGCATCTAGATTGGCATAGATGCTTTTCCGCAAAAGCACTTTTTGCGGAAAAGCGTCCATGCCAATCTAGACGCAGTTTTGCGCAAGAAAGCCCCGATCGCCATTTTCGCCATCGGGGCTTTTTTGCGCAAAACAGTTTTTAGCTGTCTACACTGGCCCTTTTGTGCAAAAGCATTTCCGGAAAAGGGCTTTTGCCCAAACGGGAGCATGAAAGTATTTGCGCAAGAAGCACTGATTGTTTACATCACAAAGCCAATGCTCTTGCGCAAAATCAAGCGGCCAGTGTAGACAGTTGGCAAGTTTTTGCGCAAAAGCGGCTGCTTTTGCGGAAAAACTTGCCAGTCTAGATGCAGCCCTCTTGTACCCCAGTCCCTGCACCCTTCATAGCTAGCCTCTGCACCCCCTTCTATGCCCCTAATCCGGTGGTCTCCAACCTTTTAAGCACGAGGTGACTTTTTAAATTTAAATGCAACCCAAGATCTAAATCAAATATAAATACCTTTGCTTCACCTCCCTCCCACCCTTCTCTGCCCCATGCTCACTTCATCCTACCTCTCATGCCCATTCTCACTCACTTTGGGGTGCAGGCTCTGGTCTTAGGTTAAGGGATCTGGAGTGTGAGAGGGGCTCTGAGCTGAGCTTGGGGCAGGCAGGAGGGGTTCTAGGTGCAGGCTCTGCCACAGCGTTTGGATGGAGGGGTACTTGGGGCTGGGCCTGGGGCAGAGGCTTGGAGTACAGGAGGGGGTTCATGACTGGAGTAGTAGTACAGGAGGTGGGCTCCAGCAGGGCATTGCTTACCTGAGGTGGCTCCTGGGTGGTGGTGCAGTGGGGCTAAGACAGGCTTACTTGTGCCCTGGCCCTGCACCACTCCCTAAAGCAGCCAGCAAACTCCCTCTCAAGTCCTGTTGTGCCCCCTCTCTGCTTTGTGGAGAAAAGTTACGGGGTGGGAGGAGGCACCTTGATATCAGTGGCCCTACTCTCACTCCCCTGCCCTGCACAGCAAGCAGGAGGTTCTCCAGGGGGTGGTTCAAGTGAAAGGGCAGGAGATTAGCAGCAGTGGGGGGGAGGGGCAGTTGCAGTGTCGGCACTTGATAGCCTCTTGGCCAAATCAGTCAGGATCAACTGTCAGAGGCTCCAAGATCTACCAGTAGATCCCAGCAGTTCTGCTGTGGTATGGTTGAGAAGGGACAATCGCAGCCAATGGGAGCTTGGATTCCCCCATACCTGCAGAGGTGCAGGAAAATATAGCGGTATGGGGGCCTAGCGGAGGTTAACCCTGGTGCACCATGTGAGGCCCAGAGGCTGGTGTTTGCCCACACCTACCTCACCCTTAGCCCCACAGGCCATTTTTTCGAGTTTCCTGCTTTCCAAACTGAGCACTACATCACAGAGGTGACCTGGAGAAGGTTTCCCTCAATCTTGTATAAAGTCAAAAGCATTTAAGGTCCTAAATTCTAAAATCACTCTTGAAAAATGGGACACAACTTCTCGGGTCACTGAGTAGTTCTAAAATGTTCCATGTCATTGTTGAAAATAGGAATTAGGGTATTAGATGCTTTTGAGAATTTTACCTTAGATTTGTGTATACATCAGCAATTGCTTTAGAGCAGGAGTGGGCAATAATTTTTGATGGGGGCCACGTCAAGGTTTTGGAAAGTGGTCAAGGGCTGCACTCTTCCATGATATTAATGGAGGAGATGCAGGGTCTGGGATGCAGGTTGGGTACGGGGGAAGCTTGGGGTAACGGACTGGGGTGCAGGAGGAAGACTGGAGTCTGGGAGGAGTTTGGATGAAGGAGGCGATTGTGACCTAGGGCAGGGGACTGTAGTGCAGGGATTTGGGATATGACCTAGGGTAGAAGGGATTGTGATCTGGGGTAAGAGATTGGGGTGGCAGATCTGGGAGGGGGTATGGGTGTAGCAGGAGGATGGAGGATTTGGGTATGTTGATTAGGGTTGGGGCAGGAAGGGGCTGGGGTGCCAGAAGCAGGTGGTGGCCAGGAGATTTACCAGCCAGCAGCCAAACTAGCCTGCCTGCCTGCAGAGCTAAGGCTTGCAGAGCTTAAAACGTTTCCCAGCCAGCCTGGCCTTGTGCTTCATTGAATAACTGAGCGGAGGAGAGGGGGGCGTGGTTCTTTTTGGCTGTGCGTTATTCACAAATACAGCTCTCATTGGCTGGTTTCTGGGAGCTTGGTGGAGCGCTGGAGCCCGCCGGAAAGATGGGACAGCTTCCCAGCAAAGCTCTGCAAACCATAGTTTGTTCGCGGCAGGGGTCACCCCAGCAGAGCTGCGGCGGCTGGAGATCCAGCTGCAGATGAAGGAATTGGAAGTAGAGGACTGAGAGAAGGAGCGCCAAGATTGAGAGAGGGACCGCTAGCATCGAGAGAGGCAGTGACAGCATGAGTTGGCCATGGCAGAGCGGAGAAGCGGTAGGGCCCTGGCTGCGCTGAATGGGGAGGGGCCCCGAGGGCCCAGGGTGGCCAGACACTTGGAGAAGCTCATGGTGGCCCAATTGAAGGATGTGGGCGACAAAGACGGGTTCCTCAGCTCCTTTGAGAGCCCAATCTCCCAGCCCGCTGCCTGAGGGACCCCGCCCTCTCCCAGCTGGGGAAGTGTTCAGTCACCCGGCAACTGTGCTCCGGCGCCGGCCTCGCTCTCCCACCGCCTTGCCTTCTCCTGCAGCTGAGCTGCGCTCCTGGAGACCCATGGCCCCAGCCACACTGCACAGCCAGCCAGCAGCTGCCTGCCGCCATCCTGCCACTCTTCACGGCCCGGGGGAGAGGAGTCACAAATGAAAAACCGAATCAAGCTGCGACCACCCTCTAAGTTGTTTGTGACTCCCCTTGGGGTCACGACCCACAGTTTGAGTAACACTGGGTTAAACTACACATGGGCGGGGTCAGGCTGCTCTGACCCATCTGGTTAGAGCCAGCCCAGCTTGCCTGGACTGCCCCCTGTGGTGTAGCCTGGCAAGGCTGCTCTGATCAGGCTGGGCACCAGGTAACTGGTTATCAGTAAGTATCACCTAGTCTTTCAGGTCTTCATTACACATCATACAGAAGCAAACAAAACAAAACTACAAAAGGAAGCCCAACTAAACATTTTGAAAGAAACCTTTAACAGCCCTGTTATTTAAAAGTGATTCTTAGTGCACCGTTGCCAGTTCTAAAGGCCCTCCTTCCATTGTGTTAGAGACAATTACTTCCCAGTCTCTGACCACATTAGGGTTTGTAACCATGTTTAGAATGTTTTCAGTACTTCTCTTTGCTTGTGTAATTTCATAAATATTGTTTTATTTTGTATGCTACAAAAGGAACAGTAGACTTACAAATCCACGCCCTAATGCCTTTTTGTACTGGCAACATTACTCGCACATGGTGAAGTGTCAAGGCTAGAAACACTGATAACATAGCACTAGGAAAGGGAAAGTCACAGGTCTTCAATGAGACAAGTCATTTTACTTAAATGGCTCATATTAGACTCCTTCCAGTGCTGGGCCTGTATCGTTTTTTGTGGATTGAGTGTAATGTAGAGAGCGGGAAAATAATTTATTTGTGGAAAAAATAAAGCATCGAGGCATAGTTTCTGCCCCACCCTGGATTGCTTGAAAGCTGTTTATTGGGTTTTTTAGAGTGTTACACGTAGGCCTGGTAGAAATAGATTGAGCAGAGTGCCACTAAGGCTTAAATAGGCTTATTCTGCATATAGTGTGGGTTATTGATTACAGGTCTTCAGCTTAAAAAACAACCAATAGTCTAGTAGCACCTTAAAGACTAACAAAACATGCAGATGATATCATCAGAGCTGTAACAAGTCCGGGGCAAGTTGGGCACTCACCCCAGGCGCAGTACATTTAGGGGTGCAAAATTAAAAATTAGAAAGTTAAAATATTATTTAATTTATATCTTTACTATCATCTATTTGCAAACTCAATATATGTGCAATTAACAACATATGCAACTAATAAAATACAAACAAATTAAGAATTTTATCTTTTTTGGGGGCGAGGGGGGGGCAGTTCAGTAGTTTGCCCCACGCGCAGAAAACCTGAGTTTCGACTCTGGGTATCATGAGCTTTTGTGGGCAAAACCCACTTCTTCAGATCACTGGAGTATTAAAAGTCCAGATCCAAGCATAAATAAGAACGGGAGGAGGGGGGAGGAGAAGTAAAAAAACAGTGAATAGGTTTACAAGAGTCAATGGACACAAATCAGATATCCTAAAAGGCAACACACAGAAACCTGTTGGAGAACACTTTAATCTGCTTGGATACTCATTCATGGATCTCCAAGTCACTCTGTTGTTTCAGGCCAAATTCCGCACCCCGAATACACAGGGAAGGGTTGGAACTTAACTTCATTTACAAGTTGAATTCTTATCAGATTTCACGTCTTAATGACTTAACCAACCAACCAACCAAGGGAGGTGCTAATTGTTCTTATCAGCCTTTAGTAACTTGAACAATCTATTCACTGCCTTTTTTCCCCTCCCCCCACCCTTTCCCTTATTTATGCTTGGATCTGGATTTTTAATACTCCAGTGATCTGAAGAAGTGGGTTTTGCCCACAGAAGCTCACGATACCATCTACATGTTTTGTTAGGCTTTAATGTGCTACTAGACTATTTGTTGTTTATTAAATAGGTACACACTAACTTGGCTACCCCCTGAAGATCTTAAAAGATTACAACAAAAACTATGTGGTGTTTCCCTCTTAAGTAAAATATTAGGTGAAATCCTGGTTCCATTAAAATCTGTGATACAACTCCCTCTGACCACAGTGAAGCCAGGATTTCACACACTCTATTTTACTGTTACAGCATATTTGATAAATTCACGTTAACATGTTCTTACATGTTTAATCACATGTATGTCCTGTGAAAGAGGTTTACCATAGCATCTTAGAAAATTCATAAGTAAATACTTAAGTTAGTGAATTATAGTATTGTTGTGGCAACAAGTAGTTGAGAAAGCGATTTACTCATCTTGTTTTCACATTTTTAACTTTCTTTAAAGACTTACCCTTTCAGAGGGTGTACTGCCTTATTAGCCAGGAATATTTTGGGGCACCCCCCCAACACTAAGAAAGCAAATAGGGAGCCCCCTTGAGCTGCTCAATCTGTTTAGTTTGCTTATGCCTAATACCAGCACTTCCCTACCAAATAATTTTTTTTACATTTGCTCACAACCTCGTGATGGGGGAATTTTTTAAATTAAATACTATTTTGCTGTGACTTCAGGTTTTTGTACAACATGGCACACAGAGAAAAGGTTCTCACTAACACTACAATATGATTAGTGTGTAGCAACTTTAAAATGTCGTATTTTTTTAATCAGAACAGATTGGAAAGTGTTTAATTTAGACATAATGTGATGGGGTTAGACTGGGGCTACTCAACTTTGGAAGCCCTGGGGGCAACAGTGATACTCACAGCACATGCCGAGGGCCCCAACTTAAGTGTGGTTGCATATACATATGCAAATAGCTTCTCTCAAACTGACAGGCATGAATACAAAGATTAAGGCAAGACTACACAACATACAGGCCCTATTTAAATCAGTTCTCCTTTGTGACAGGGCGCCTGCCCTGCACTGGCCCTTTAAGACCGAGACTCAGGCCCTGAGCCGGGGCTGGGAACAGAGAGGCCAGCTGAAGCTGTTAGGCTAGTGAGAGCCCAGCTGGCAGCTATACAGAGAAGCCCAGTTGGCTTGGAGAGCCCAGCTGAAGCCGTTAGGGCAAGTGAGAGCTCAGCTGCCAGCTATAAATAGAGAAGCACAGTGCTTGGGGGGGGGGGGGGGGGGGGGGTGAAAGGAAGGTAGTGAAGGGCTGATTGTGGAGAAAGCAGGAGCTCCTAGGAGGGAGACAAGCTAGGGATAGCCAGCAAGGGCTGGGAGAGGACCAGCCAAGACTCCCCCCTGGCTAGGGGCTGGAGACGAAACCCGGATTTGGAGGCGGATCATGATGCAGATTAGGTAAGCAGGGCAGTTGAGACAACTCCAATGCCAATGATGAGCAACCCATACAGACTGTAACTTGCCCTGAGAGGGGCTAGATGAGGACAGTCAGGGGGCATTGAGGCATGGTGGGGGCTTGCTCCATAACATCCTGCTATTCATAAAATGCAATATTTACCCGAGTTCCACCCATATGCACTTTTAATGAACAATGACAGTCCCAGGAATTTAACTACTAAAATGCATATCAAGAGAAGATCATTATATTGACTACTTTTTTGGTTTGGTTCCCACTTGTGGGTTGCATGTTGAGCCCCTGACTCCTGCACCCCAGTAGTGGCACGAACAGACTCCACCAGCAAGTAGAATAGAGGGAGTTTATTGCTTTTCCAGGATACAGCACAGCATAGATGTAATCCAGTTACAGGGCCAGGCCTAGGATGCCTCAGCCCCCCTTGAGATAGGGGAGACTGAACCCTTAAAACCAGTCCCCTTGTTTAGGCTGTTTCCTCCATGAGTCCATCCAGAAACTCCCGCTCCCTCCGAGCCCTGCCCCCCAGCCAGGTGTTGGTCTCCACTTTCCTTCCTTTGTCTCCCTTCCTGGGGGTATGTCTATACTACAGCACTGATTCGAACTAACTTAATTCGAATTAGTTAATTTGAAATCAGCTAATTCGAATTAGTGCATCTAGACCTAAAAACTAATTTGAATTAGCATTTTGCTAATTCAAAATAGCATGTCCCCATTGAGTGGACCCTGAACCGAAGTTAAGGCTGGCCAGCAGGGCATCAGGTTAGGACATAGAGTGTAGAGCTGCTGCCTCAGGCTAGCCGAGGGCTGTGCTTAAAGAGACCCGACCCCCATCCTGGACAGATAGTTCTCAGGGTTCCTCGCTTGCTTGTCTAACTTGATGAGGGACAGCAAAGCAGTCCTGACTTGGAGTGCCCTGACTGCCCACACTTGGCACATCACAGCACTCAGCCAGCAGCCCGGCTGTACTTACCACAGGCTGCCATCCAGGGGGGTCAAGCGGGGGGCTGTCAGGATCCAGGAGGCCCTGCAGGAGAGCTTCCACCCCGAGGAGCCCGGAGAGCCATCCCAGTCCTCCCCATCGGGGGCTCGTGCCCCATTCCTCCCTCACCTCCTTCCACTTACCCTTCCTTAGCCCCCCTTCCTGATGTAAAACATAAAGGACACGTGTGTTCAAAAATAGAAACTCTCTTTATTTAACAATACTGGGGGGAAGGGGGGATTAACCTCTGGGGAGACTGGGAAAAGGAGGTGGGAGAGGGGAAGAGAGGGGGGGGAGGGGGAAACCTGGGAGGAGGGAGCTGGAAGGGGGAAGCCAGGGGAAGAAGGAGGGAAAGTATAAAACTATGGTACGCCATATCTTCAGTATTGTGTACAGATGTGGTCTCCTCACCTCAAAAAAGATATTTTGGCCTTGGAAAGGGTTCAAAAAGGGCAACTAAAATGATTAGGGGTTTGGAACAGGTCCCATATGAAGAGAGGCTAAAGAGACTGGGACTTTTCAGCTTAGAAAAGAGGAGACTGAGGGGGGATATGATAGAGGTCTATAAAATCATGAGTGGTGTGGAGAGGGTGAATAAAGAAAAGTTCTTCATTAGTTCCCATAATAGAAGGACTAGAGGACACCAAATGAAATGAATGGACAGCAGGTTTAAAACTAATCAAAGAAAGATCTTCTTCACACGGTGCACAGTCAACCTGTGGAACTCCTTGCTGCAGGAGGCTGTGAAGGCTCGAACTATAACAGAGTTTAAAGAGAAGTTAGATAAATTCATGGAGGTTGGGTCCATGGAGTGCTATTAGCCAGGGGGTAGGAAATGTGTCCCTAGCCTCTGTTTGAGGAAGGCTGGAGATGGATAGCACAAGACAAATCGCTTGGTCATTGTCTTCGGTCCATCCCCTCCAGGGTACCTGGTGCTGGCCACTGTCGGCAGACAGGCTACTGGTCTAGATGGACCTTTGGTCTGACCCAGTACGGCCATTCTTATGTTCTAAGCTCAGGGCTCAGGGTCAAGGGTCTCACTGGACCAACTTGATTTTCGTGCAAACCTGCTCCTGGATTCACATGTGGCCTTTGGTGGCCAGGCTGGCAGCTATCCTGCCCTAGACAGCTGCATCCCTGTGCCTAGTGCGGAGGTCGTGGACGTTGGAGGCCTCACCCCAAACCTCGATGAGGGCCACAATCTCCGCACTAGACCAGGCAGGCGCCGGCCTCTTGTGGCCCCGGGCAGGCTCCTGGGAGCCGCCAGCCTGGTCCTGGGAAGAGGCGGAGGGTTGGGTGGCAATGGATGGCTGGCTTATGCCGTGCCAGGTGCAGGGTCTGCTGGCTGGGTGCTGGCAGGCTTGCAACTGGCATGAGCACTGTAGCCAGACTGTGCCCCTTTAAGGGCTCCAGGGCCAGGAGGGGGGCCAAAAAGTTTCCCTGGATTGGCCCAGAGTGGCCACCAGGGGAACCTGGGAAGGGCTAGCCTCCAACTAGTGGCTACACAGCCCTTAATTCGAACTCCTTAATTTGAACTAGGCGTTAGTCCTTGTAGAATGAGGTTTACCTAGTTCGAATTAAGCGCTCCGCTAGTTCGATTTAAATTCAAACTAGCGGTTTGTATGTATAGCTGCTAATAAAGTTAATTCGAACTAACGGCTGTTAGTTCGAATTAACTTTGTAGTGTAGACATACCCTGGGAGGCTGAGCCTGGGTGTCTGGGTTAATACACATTTGGGAGAGTCAGTGAGAATCTCCCATCACAGTGCAGGGGGACCCCAGGTCACAGAGCAGACAGCCCCCCTCTCCCACTATGCCACACCCCACATAGACCCAAACTGCACCACAGGCCGCAAATAAAGGGGTCGGCCCACGGATGGCATGTTGAGTAGCCCTGTGTTAGACCATTCATATACTGATGCTGCACAATGCCTTCCTCTCTGTGATGTAGTGTGGGAACTTGCTGTGCTGGGCGGTGGGCTGTGTGTGATCTCCACTGGCGGCTGTCTGCAGCATGGCCCAGCAGGACAGGGGATGAGTCACTATGCAAGGGGCTCTCAACCTGTCTGACCAGTTGGCTCCCAGGGAGAGGAACAAAGGGAGGAAGGCGGAGTGCAGCCCCTGGCTGGGGGGCAGGGCTGGAAGTTGGGCAGTTTCCGTCTGGTATCATGGAGGAAGCAGCCTAAGCGACAGGCTGGGATTAAGGGGCCCCGTCTCCCCCATCTCAAGGGGGGCTGAGGCATCCTAGGCCTGGCCCTGTAACCAGATTGCATCTTTGCTGTGCTGTATCCTGGAGAAGCAATAAACTCCCAGAATTCTACTTGCTGGTGGAGTCTGTTCATGCCACTACGGGGGTGCAGGAGGCGGGGGAATCCCGACGAGCCGCTACACTCTCCCACCCACCCCTTGCCCAAATTGTATGTCCGGGTAAGAGCTATCTATCTTCCAGACATTTTAGTCTAGGAAGGAAATTAAAGTTATCCAGCATAACCTGCACATTCTCTGGCTCTTAATCAGCCCATCCTTATCTTTCTGTAATCACTGTTTATCTTTCAAACCCAGAACTGAATAAAACCAGATGCCTGCAACAGATTAACAGTCCCGCTCACAGTTCCCAAAGGACTGCTGTTGCAACACAAAAGGCTTTAACTATTTATTCAAATAAATAAAAAAACATTTCTTCATGTGCAAATACACAAAATCAATGTACCCTTCCTCTATTTACAAAGTAGTTTCTTTTAAAGAGGAAATCAGTCCAGTTATCCTCCTTAAGTAACTGACCACTGTCTCGAGTCTCTGTGTTGCATGGAGGATTTTGTTTTCTTTTTGTTTGACTGCCCTTTGTTATTTAACACAAAGACACTTGAGTGATAGTTTCTGAGAAAGGCTCTATAGTTTTAGCAAGTTTCTTCATCTTCTTCTCCCTAACCAGACTCAGAAAAGGTAAACAATTTCTGCAAGTGTCAGGAGTCAGTTTTTGCTACAAAGAACACTGGCATGAATATGGCAGAATATGAAGCACCTGTTGTGTTACAGTAAGTGAACTAGCTGAGAACATTTCTCTGCTCACGTTTGGTCACATTTATACACCCCCAAAGCACAGGGGTTAACGTCCCGATCCTGTCCATCATGTATTAAACTCGTGGCTCCTGCTTTCAGATGAAAAACATCCAGCATCTCAGCTGGATCGGGAGAAGTCTGTGTGCAACACTGATTAGCCTGCCCCAATTTTGTCTCTCCCCAAATGCCACAACATGTGATTGAAAATACACAGGCCATAGCAACAATGAATATGTATTTCTTTTCTCCTCCCCCCCTTTACGTAGAACAGACCCCTGTTGGTCCCAGCACATTTCGCACGGACAGCTGTCCCTCGCCTCTGTCTGGGCAGAGAAAGTCCATTTCTTCACACGTTAAACCTGGCACTGAAACTCCAATCGCTTGTGGTTGAGTCTGCAGACACGAACGTGTGGAGCGGGATGGGATGGTCACAAGTCCAGGTGTCAGAGAGGACAGATGAACTCTGCTCCCAGGCACAGCACACGGGCAGCCTCGGCTATTGCCACGAGGAGCAGTGGTGAGATGGTTCTCTGCCTCTCAGGCTCAGGGGTCATCCAGGTGAGTCAGGGTTTCCAGCTTGCCCTCTCTCTTCGCTTCCTCCACCCTGCGCAGCCACTCCATGCACCTGCGCACCAGCTCCTGGTTCACGACCCCCCGGCGCCGGATCCTCCTCATACTCCTCGTCGTCGTAGCGGTTCTGCTTGTTCAGCAGCGAGATCTTCATTAAGGAGATCAGGTCCAGGCCAGCCCTGCTCGGGAAGCCCAGCAGGAGCCCAGTGCCACCGAAGGGATTCATCCACCCCCACTGGTTCTCCAGGTGGCGGCGCAGCAGCAGCCAGGTCGCCTCGGCCGTGAGGTTGATCGTGTACTGCGTCGCGGGGACTGCAGCCTCCGGCTCTGGCGTCGCCGCCGCACCTGGGTTCCTGAGGGGAGCAGCCGCGGGTACAGGTCGGGCTCGACCTCCATGGCTGCTGCGGTGGCTGTGGCTGTTGTTGCTGCTGCTGCTGCTGGGAGGCACAGAGGCGGGAGTTGGGCAAGGGGACGGTCACCACCTGGGGCGCCCCCCGCAGATTCCTCTCCCCGGGTGGCGGTGCTGGATTCTTAGGAGCCACTTGCTTCTTAGGCTGCGCGTGGGTCATGGCGGGACTAGTGGCTGCAGCAGCAGGAGGCTGGATGGGCCGTAGGGGCATGGCGGTGCCGCATGACCCCTCTGCTCCACCCGCCGACTCACCAGCCAGCTTCGCCTGGGGCAGGAGGAACGGATCTTTCTCCGGGCTTGATATGCGCTCCCATACAAGAGAACAGCGCTGCTGCAACTGGCGGGGGGCCCCAGCTCAATAAGTTAGACAGGCGACGGCAGCAGGGCTGAGCCGGAGGAGTGGGTGTGGGGGAGGGGGGGAGGAGCGGGTGGCAGGACTGTGGAAGCACTCCCCTGGGAGCACTGAGATATCCCTTGGGAGGGCTGCGATGCCACTGCTGAGAGGGCTGCGATGTCCCCCAGGAGGGCTGCGATGCCACCACCTGGGAGGGCTGTGATGACCCCCCGTGCCGGAGTTTGAACACCGCTGAAAAAGAGGGGATGGGTTAAAATAGTACTCCAAGAAGAGACAAGTCTGACAGAGCAAGAGATGTCAAAAGATAATCCCGGAAACGTTCACAAGAACAAACTCTATAGGCAATTTGAGCAAGGCAGGAGCATTTCCAGCTCTGAAATATTAGAGGGACTTGTAATTTAGCTGCTAATACTCTGGCACCAACCAGTATTTTCAACCCCCTAGGGCACATACTACTGCTCTTCTACTGCACTCCTTGGTGCATAGGGGAACTGCTCTTTACATTTAAAAACAGTCATTTACACTCGACATCTTTTGATTGTGATTAGTCCATGTAGCTATGTCTACACTACCAGGTTATTTAGAAATAAGTTATTTTGAAATATCTCCTGTTTGTGAAGAAGAATAACTTGTAACTATTTTGAAATAATGGGGGTATTTTGAAATAAGCTTATTTCACAACAGGCTTGGTAGTGTGGATGCTTGCCTTGTTATTTTGAAATAACGCCCCCATGTAGACATGCCCTAATACGTGAAAAGAACACTGATTTTATTGTTCAGTTTTTGAAAAGATAAATGGTTCCCTCAACTATTCAGTCACCTTTCTCTTTTGCCATCTCCTGGAAGCACTCCTCACTCTTGCAGTAGCTGTTTATAAAACTTAGCCATTATCCTCAGTTCACCCTCTTTAATAAAACATTGTGAACTAGTTCAAGGCATTTGGAACCTACTACATTTAAAGGTACATTCAAGAGAGACCTAAGAAGAGAGACAGACATTTTCTTCTAAGGTCAATGCAACTGGAAATTATGTTACTTTTTCAGCACCTCATTCACACCTCCTTCCACCCATAGCCAACAGCCTCTTTTAAAGACTCTCTCAGGATCTGCTTTCTTTTGTTCCTAAATCTTAGCCTCTACCAGTTAAACATGTTAGAGGGAGCTGCCATGTGCTGTGTAGCTGTAATATCAAAAAGGCTCAATGCAACAATCAAAATGAGATTTTGGAGAAGTAGATTCTTTACCCAAAGAAGGAATAACTCACATCACTACTTTCACAGCAAAATATTATTTATTAAGCTAGCTTTCCCACAATAATTCCAATATTCAAATCCAGCCAACTGAATGGATGGCTAAGAAGAGAAACCAGTAAGTCCTTTTTCTTACGCTGCTTGACCACGGGACAAGTTCAGAAATCTACATAAAACAATTTCCAACCATGAGTGACTGTGACTACAGTTATGTTATACATGATGTTGCCAGTGCTAAGGGTAGTGAGGAAAAGTGGCAGAACAGCTAGGAGAAGACAGCAGTCAGGGCGAGATTTAAAACTGGTTAGGATGAAGGACTACATTAGTCTGCAGCAGAGACCCATGTTAACATTCACAGTGAGCATGGATAAGCTCTCCCACAGGTCAGAAAGAAAAGTAATTAGAAATAAAGTTATTCAAGTAGGCCACAAAAGTCGCTGCATTCTTCTTATAATATGACAATCCACAGCAGCCAGTGGTTGAATACAGGCCAATCCTCCACAGAAATAGTATGCAAGCCTGTTTGCAAAGGGTGATCACATGACAGTGTAAAAATGTAGCCACCATTCTGTTTTCTTAACAGAAAATGCAAACCATCTCCCAGAGATCTGAGTCAACATGCACATGAAGACATACTTGTTTAAGCTCAAACTGGAGGAGACAGAGCTACTGCTGTTGGAGAGAGGGAAACAAAGAACTTTCAGCCACCTAAAAACTAGGACCTAGGCTGTCTACTCTAGCTTCAGGATCCTCATAGTCTTGTTATGCCTTAATAGCTGAAGTTGGAAAAAATATTTCAACCACAGCTTGTCCCTAAAAATACTTTCATAGAAGCTAAGTTAAGTATATTGAGCATATTCCATATAGCTACTTCATGTACATTAACCTCTCAGGAGCATTTGTTTCAGAATACCAATAAAACTAAAGATGCTTTAAAGCAGACATGGGCATTAATTTTTGATGGGGAGGCCGTTCCAAGTGGTCAAGGGCCACACTTCTCTATGGAGGGGATGTGGGGTCTGGAACAGAAATTGGATGCAAAAGGGAGCTCAGGGTAGGGTTCTGGTGTGCAGGAGAGAGTATGGGGTGTGAGGGAAGAGGGTTGGGGTGCAGGAGAGGATTCTGGTCTGGAGGAGAGGTCTAGGAGGGGGTGCAGGGTTTGGGAGGGAGTTGTGACCCAGGAACAGGAGGGGGTGGGTAGAGAGGTAGTGACCTGGAACAGGAGGGATTGTGAGCTAAGGCAAGGCGTTGGGGTGCCAGAGTAGGCTCTGGCCAGGAGGCACTTACCTAGGTGGTTCCAGGCTAGCTGCCTAATGGAACCCTGTGCCAAGTTCCCTGCCTACCACAACCCCAGAGCTCAGAGTGGCTGCTCCATGTGCCTTTCTGTGGCACACAGTGGGGGGAGAGGAAGGAGGCTCTACATGCATTGCCCAGGCCCCCAGCACAATCTCTCAGCTCCCATTGGCTGGTTTCAGCAAATGTGAGCTGTGAGCTCATGCTGAGGACAAGGGCAGCCAATGGGAAGCAGCCAACAGGAGCTGAATGATTGTCCTGTGGGCAGGACAGCATGCAAAGATTCTCCCTCCCCCCTGCGCAGACGCAGATGGATCAGCTGCTCAGAGCTCTTGTGCTGCTCCCTGCCTGAGAATCCCAGCAGATGGCCATGGGCCAGATTGAAAGGATTGCTGGGCCATATTTTGCCTGCCCCTGGGCTAAGGAGTTGCTCCTCTTAATAGATTGAAACATAATAAAATACCAATAAAATTGCCTGCTCCAGCTATTACTAGGCTTGCTAGGTGTGCGGTTTTGAACCGGACAGTCCAGTATTTGAGCTGTTTGGGAAACAAATTGAGAAGATATAGATGAGAAAATATAAAATGTCTGGTATTTTCTAAATGAGATGTAATGTAGATTGTGGTGTAATGTCAAGTGTGTCCGGTATTTTTGTTGAAATCATCTGGCAACCCTACTGTGACGACGCGTTGGGGTCCCCTGACTCCTGCACCCCCGTAATGGCACGAATAGACTCCACCAGCCCGTAGAATGGAGGGAGTTTATTCCTTCTCCAGGATACAGCACAGCACAGCACAGCACCGATGTAATCTGGTTACAGGGCAGGTCTAGGATGCCTCAGCCCCCCTTGAGATGGGGGAGACTGGGCCCCTAAATCCCAGCCCCTGGCTTAGGCTGGTTCCTCCATGATCCCAGACAGACTCTAAACTCTCTTCCAGCCCTGCCCCCCAGCCCGGGCAGCATTCCCCCTTCCTTTGTCTCTCTCCCTGGGGGGTAGCTGGTCAGACAGGTTGAGAGACCCTCTTAGCATAATGACTCATCCTTCTGGGCTGTGGTACCGATGGCAGCCATTGGGGATTACCACAGAGCCAGCATAGGAACTAGCCAGATACCCCCACTACGTCACACCTACCCACACCCCTAGCTATTACACAGCAGAGCCCCACATGTCATATTGGGACCAGGACCAAACCAGATGATCAAAATTCAGATATTCAGGAGAGTAGGGAAGTGTGAGGCCACAGCGCCATCTAGTGGCCATGGGAGGATTGCCTGCTGCTGGCCCTGCATGCGCTGGTTATTAGGTCAACATGGAAAGCTGCACAATGGAAGGCTGGAAAAATGGGGCTCTACTGCACCACATCATCTGTAAGGACTCCAGATAATAGGGCACCTCATATTATACACTCCTGGCAGTCACACACACACACACACACACACACACACACAGATCCTCAACCTCCTTAGTCATAGAGCAGATAGTTGGGTGTAGCAATCCACTCCTGACAGAATCAGGAACTGCTCAGACCCAACCAATGTAGAGAAGCAGAACAATTCCCCAAGCAGATGATACATTCTGGCTCATTTGCTGGATCCTAAAGCGAACAAAGTCCTAAGTCTTCTCCCTATCGGTATCTCATCCACTCAACAGTGAGGCTCTGGCAGGGCAGGAAGCTATGGGAAAAGGGAAACAAAAGACACAAATTCCACTGTCCCCAGTGGTAAGGAACAAAAAGCCTCGGTGGGAAAATAATAGTTCCAATTTTAGTATTTCCCACAACTTGCATTTGGCCAGCACCCGACAGGTCTGGCAGCATCAGCCCCAAATCTACCACAGGCTTTTTTACCTTCTCCGCAGAGATGTGTCTCTTTTTTCAGAATTGGATTTGTAGAAAACTCCAAGAAGATTCCTCTTCCTGTTCATGTTCGAGGCCTGACAGCACTCAAGGTAAGAAGAGCAGGCCTCAAGATGACTCCTGGCTGCAAAGGTATGGGAGTGTGAAATTACCCCAGCCCCGCATCCTGTCCAACCGGGCCGTTGTCATGGACTCTGTGAGTTCACCACCTCTTAACGTCCTTTAACCAATAAGCAGAGACACCGAAAAAGGCCTTGTGATGTCACTGCCACACCCTGTCCTGCCCCTGGCCAGCCCCTCTCCATATTTGAGCCTCTCCCCCCTGCATTACTCCTACTCACTCAATGTTAGTTCTAGGAATCAAGCAGGCTGCACATGGAATCATCAGAGGCTGCTCAGTGCCACATGTACTTTGCAGATTGTAAGGCCAGAAAAGACCAATCACCTAGCCCAAGAGTGGACAATAATTTTCACCTTGGGGGGTCACTTCAGGAATTTTGATATGTGGTCACAGGCTGGTTTTGGGCCCCCTGGAAGGTGCAGGTCCTCAGAGCTACAGAGAGAAAGAGAGTTTGGGATGTTAAATTTAGATTAACTGTGGAATAGTTGATGGGATTTCCATTGATTATTCAGTTAGTTGATAAGGACTTTCATGTTCCGCCTTGGATATGTGTCAAATCATATGAAAGAGCCCCTGCTGGGGCTCTTGTACATTTCAAAGGACTGTGTGGAGCCTAGGGCCAGGAGGGAATCCCACTGGCCCCAGGCTTCCTGACCACTTCCTCTTTGAAATGCACAAGAGCAGCGTTCTTAAACATGTTTCTTAACCTGTGTCCCGCAGCACACTGGTGTGCCGCAAGGTAGTTGAAGGTGTGCCGCGGAGAACAGAGCTCAGAATGGCTGCCCTTAAAAGGACAATGCCTGCTCTCCTGATAAAAGGACAAACTGTTTGGGTTTTTTTTTGGTTTTTGTTTTTGTTTTGCTTAACTTCTTTTCCCTGTCCTTTCTTGTTTTTTTCGTTTGCTCAACAACTTTTTGTTGGGGCTTTTTTTCCCCCATCAACACGTTTTCCCTTGGGAATGGCTGCCCTTAAAGGGGAAGCCTCTTTTTATTTTTTTTTTTGGCTTAAAAATCCTCGGTGTTCCTCAAAAAAAAATTGTTGGTGTTCCTCCGTCTTAAACATTCAAGAAACACTTCACAAGAGACATCTGCTGAGCATGCCACATGGACCCTCAGGTTAGCTGGGGAACTCTGCATCTGCCACTGGCCCCAGGCTCCTTGAGGCGCTTCCTCTTTGAAATGTACAAAGTCCCACTCTTGTACATTTCAAAGTTGGCCGCCCCTGCGCCCCTGCCCCCTCCCACGGAGCTGGAGTTGGGGGAATGGGCTTTTAAACTGGCTCCCTCCCACACCTTCTCGTCTTTCCTGCCCTGCTGCCTCTGTGAGAGAGGCAGCAAGGGGGAGGGGGGAGTGACTAGTCAACCAGCTTTTGCTCATCAAATAGTCGATTAGTTGTTTATATTCCCAGTGAGAGTGTGAAGGACATTTTGTGAGAGACAGACTGTGTGTAATACAGATTGAGTGTACAGCATTTTGTATGTGACAGTTAGTGTGCGTGCGTGCACTGGTGTGTGGCATAGACTGGGTGTGTATGACAGTGACACACAGTGTGTGTGTGTGTGCTGGCTAAGTTTCTGAGAGAAGCCATGCTGTTCTGCTCTGCTCTGCTTCTGTTCTGCTGTTATGTCCCTCCTCCCCTAACTCTGCACTTCTGAGTCACTTATCCACACTTCAGGTTAGACCAGCTCCGCTGACTGACTGTTCCTCTGTAGAGAATGGGTACAGGGCAGGGGGATACGCTGACTTCAGCACTCTCCTCCCCTCTACTCATGGAATTCTTGAACTGGAAGGGATCTGGAAGGTTAATCAAATCCAGTTCTCTAGATCATCCCTGAGAGATGTCTGTCCAACCTGCTCTTAAATATCTCCAATGATGGAGGTTCCACAACCTCCCTAGGCAATTTATACCAGTGTTTACGCAACCTGACAGTTAGGAAGTTTTTCCTAATGTCCAATCTAAGCCTCGCTTGCTGCAATTTAATCCCATTGCTTCTTGTCCTAGCCCCAGAAGTTAAGAATAATTTTTCTCCCTCCTCCTTGTAATACCCTTTTAGGTATTTGAAAGCTGTTACCATGACTGATGTATGAGTCATTATATTTTATGAAGGGCAGACTTTCAAAAATGATGTACATGGGATCAGGTTTACAAAGATGCTGAAAATGCAGATAGGCCACTACAGGGATTCAAACACACCCCCGAGTGTGTTAGATTCCTTACACCCCTTAATATCTAACATGATTTGTGTACCTTTGAAAAATCTCCCCCAAAGTGATCAGATATTGTGGGGATGGGATCAATAAATAGATACTGTGGAGTGAATAATATCTATCTCCCTTTGGTGACCAAATGGAAAAATCCAAAATACTTTCAAGGTGGATTGACCCCAAGCGGATTTTTTTCCTGTGGAAATCAAAAGCTACATTTCATTTCAGGATGAACTCAATATTTTGTTGAATCCAACATGAATTTTGGATTTGTTTAATTTTAGGATTGTTTGTGTTTTGTTTAGTTTGTTGGTTTAAATAAATGTAGATATATTTCTAAATGAAACATCATTCTGAAACATAAAACATCTGCTTCAAAAATGTGAAAATCATATATTTAGATTTTTCTTTTTTTGGCCTCTTTTAAAAACCGGAAGTGATTCACTGAATTTGACCGTGATTCATTTTCTGTTTACCTTACCTGCATTTTTCAGTGTATAAGGTATTTCTCCAAAAACAGTCACCTAACTCTGTGTTATAAATATGAAGAGACCGCTGGGACATCATTGGGTATCAAATAACCGTGTTCATTTATTATAATAAGAACATAAGAACATAAGAACGGCCGTACTGGGTCAGACCAAAGGTCCACCTAGCCCAGTATCCTGTCTGCTGACAGTGGCCAGCACCAGGTGCCCCAGAGAGGGTGGACCGAAGACAATGATCAAGCGATTTGTCTCCTGCCATCCCTCTCCAGCCTCTGACAAACAGAGGCCAAGGACACCATTTTATCCCCTGGCTAATAGCCTTTTATGGACCTAACCTCCATGAAATTATCTAGCTTCTCTTTAAACTCTATTATAGTCCTAGCCTTCACAGCCTCCTCTGGCAAGGAGTTCCATAGGCTGACTACGCTGTGTGAAAAGAACTTTCTTTTATTATTAAACCTGCTACCCATTAATTTCATTTGGTGTCCTCTAGTTCTTCTATTTAGGAACTAATAAATAACTTTTCTTTATCGGCCCTCTCCACACCACTCATGATTTTATATACCTCTCATATCCCCTCAGTCTCCTCTTTTCTAAACTGAAAAGTCCCAGTTGCTTTAACCTCTCCTCATATGGGACCCGTTCCAAACCCCTAATCATTTTAGTTGCCCTTTTCTGAACCCTTTCCAAGGCCAAAATATCTTTTTTGAGGTGAGGACACCACATCTGTACACAGTATTCAAGATGTGGGCGTACCATAGTTTTATACAGGGGCAGTAAGATATTCTGTGTCTTATTTTCTATCCCTTTCTTAATAATTCCTAGCATCCTATTTGCCTTTTTGACCGCCGCTGCACACTGTGTGGAAGTTTTCAGAGAACTGTCCACGATAACTCCAAGATCTCTTTCCTGATTTGTCGTAGCCATATTAGCCCCCATCATACTGTACGCATAGTTGGGGTTATTTTTCCCAATGTGCATTACTTTACACTTATCCACATTAAATTTCATTTGCCATTTTGTTGCCCAATCGCTCAGTTTGGTGAGATCTTCTTGGAGTCCCTCACAGTCTGCTTCTGTCTTGACTATCCTAAACAGTTTGGTATCGTCTGCAAACTTTACCACCTCACTGCTTACCCCTTTCTCCAGATCATTTATGAATAAGTTGAACAGGATTGGTCCTAGGACTGACCCTTGGGGACACCACTAGTTACCCTCTCCATTCTGAAAATTTACCATTTATTCCTACCCTTTGTTTCCTGTCTTTTAACCAGTTCTCAATCCAAGAAAGGACCTTCCCTCTTATCCCATGGCCATGTAATTTACACAAGAGCCTTTGGTGAGGGACCTTGTCAAAGGCTTTCTGAAAATCTAAGTATAGATAATCTAACCTACATAATCTAGATACATGGCTCCTCTATCAGGTGTCTTCTTCAATAGTAAATAGGCAGTCTCACTAGAGTGATGGCTCTGAAACTATATAATAGGGATCCTGCATGATCTCTGTTACCATTTCCTCTCCCTTCTAGGAGAGGGCTGAGCTCTGAGTGGGGGATTCTGGCCTGCCGTGTCACTGATAGAAAAGACCTCAGGCCAATGGGGTCTGTGTGACAATGGTCCCGAGACGGGTCAGCTCAGTTTAAGGCCTGTGACAACCTCCTGTGCGCAAAGCTCCTACAGCCCAAGGTGGGATGTTTCCAAAGGCGCCTAATGGGGTTTGGGTGCCCCCATGGACACAAATTGAGAATCCAGAATCTTTTGTTCAGCTTTGCAAACCCTGTGACGTAGTGGAGGTACCTGGCTGGAGGTACCTGGCTGGTTTCTATGCTGGCTCTGTGGTAACCCCCACTGGCTGCCATCGGTACCACAGCCCAGAAGGACTGGAGATGAGTCATTATGCAAAGAGGGTCTCTCAACCTGTCTGACCAGCTACCCCCCAAGGAGAGAGACAAAGGAAGGGAAATGCTGCCTGGCTGGGGCAGGGCTGGAAGAGAGGGGTTAGTTTCTGTCTGGGATCATGGAGGAACCAGCCTAAGCCAGGGGCTGGGATTTAGGGGCCCAATCTCCCCATCGCAAGGGGGCTGAGGCATCCTAGACCTGCCCTGTAACCAGATTACATCGGTGCTGTGCTGTGCTGTGCTGTATCCTGGAGAAGGAATAAACTCCCTCCATTCTACGGGCTGGTGGAGTCTGTTCGTGCCATTACGGGGGTGCAGGAGTCAGGGGACCCCAACGCGTCGTCACAAACCCCCCCCCCATAAGAAAAGAAGGAGGGGAAATAGAGGCACAGAGATTGGCAGGGACTTTCCCAGCAACATAGGGGGTGACAAAGCCAGGAACAAATCCCTGCATTTACTCCCAAGCCCCAACCCATCCGCCTCACCCTCCAATGCACACGCTGGGTCCCAAGGAGTGCTGTTCGAGGGAGAGGGAGTTAGTTCCCTTGGTATAGTTTGGATTTTCTGGGGTAGTGGGGGGCGGAGATGATGTTTCCCAGACCCCTTATATTCTGTGGGAAGAAATAACGTGGAATCAGACTGTCCCTGCGCTCTGTGTTCTCATGTGACAGACAATCGAACGTCCCCGGTCACTGCCCGACATGAGCGTGTGAGCTGTTCTCGTCCATCCCCCTGTGTGTGTCCTGATCTCTGAGGGGCTCAGCTTGCCCGGCTCTTCTGGCCTCGCCAGGCTGCTTAGAAACCGCTTCCCCTTTTTGTGCGGGGTCCGCTGCGCTCTGTGTCACTGTGCCTCCCCTGGCGCAGTAATAGGTGGCGGTGTCTGCAGCTGTCAGCGAGTGGAGCTGCAGCGAGACCTGGTTCTTGGCGGTGTCTGCAGAGATGGTGGCTCGGCCTTGGAGAGACTGGGCGTAACCTGTGTTCCCATCATATGGATGCACATATCCCACCCACTCCAGCCCTTTCCCGGGGGGCTGCCGGTTCCAGTGCCAGTCGTAATACGGAGTAGAGATGGAGAACCCGGAGACAGAGCAGGTCAGGGTGAGGGTCTGTCCGGGCTTCACTGCCCCTGGGCCGGACTGGACCAGCTGCACCTGAGAGAGGACACCTGGGAAAAGGGAAAGAAAGTAGGGAACAAATTAGCGAATCGTTGAATCTCTGTCCTTGTCCCCGATTCTCTCTAAAACACTCACAGCTGGGAGCCGAGAACAATGAAAGGAAAAGCCACAGAAACTTCATTCTCGTTTTCATGCAATGAGCGGAACTCCCCAGCGAGCAGGGCCGGGCAGGGCTATGTCTGGGCAGAGACTGAGGCTCCTGGAACCAGGGGCTGGTATTTAACCCGGCAGTTCCGGGGCAGGGATTTGCATGCGGGTTTCATTCACTGAGTATAAACAGAGCAGAGCTCTAGGCAGGGAGCGGTGTGTGGTGGGAAACAGTCACACTCCCGTGTGTGTCCCAGCGTGTGACTCAGACTCAATTCGGGTTCATTGGAGCCCTTCAAAGGGAACAGTTTTTCTGAGTATCGTGTGGCTACGCTGAAACCCACCTTCCAGCTGCACCTGCTGAATCAGCGGAGATGTTCAGGGACCTCTCATGAGATTCACCCGGTATTGTGTGATGGAGAAGGACCCACAACTGTGCTGTCGCAGCTCCCATTGGCCTGGAACAGCGATCCCTAGGATGACCTTAGGGTGACCATCCACCCCAATATTAATGGGGCAGTCCCTTGTCAAAGCCCTCCTGCAGGTTTCCCGACATTTTTTAATAGGCAAAGTGTCTCGTGTTTCCGAGCCCCTGCTGGTCAGTCGCGGTCAGTGCAGCCGCAGCAGCCTCCTGTGTGTGTCTGGCAGGTGACTGCAGCAAGCGGTGGCCAGCAGGTGGCGCTCTCAGGCAGGGCGCTAAGGCCGATAGGAGGAGGGGGTAGCCTGTGTGTGATAGAGGGGTCCGGCTGTGGGGGTGAGTCAGTGGTTTGTGTCACCCCTCCCCAGGGGCACAGTATAGCAGGGTTTCTCAAAGGGGGGGGGGCAGCCCTTTCTGTCTACAGGACTGAAGCCGCATCCCTGACAGCCCCTGGTGCTGCCACCCCCTGAATTCCCAGCACACACTAAGCTGAAGAGACGATCCCGCATCCTCCTATCCGCGAAGCTGTGAGTGGTGGGGCTCATGCTGGGAGTCCTGCATGCCCACTGCTCCCTTTGGGCAGAAGTCTGCAGAGCCCATGGCCAGAGTTGTGGGGCTCTCTAGCCAGCACAAGGCAGTCCCCAGGAGAGCTCCACAGCCCTTCCTCTCCCTGCCCCTGGCGGAGTCACAGGCAAGAGCCCGAGCCACGAAGCTCCATCCTCTGCTGCTGGAGCCGGTGCAGGGACTTGAAGCTGCCCCTCAGCTCTCAGCCCCCTTTTGCTCACAGAGCCGGTGAGAGTGGCCACTCGGTGTTCAGTCGGGAGAGCCTCAGGCTGGGTTTCCCATCCCTCCCTCTTTCTTTCTTTCTTTCTTTCCCACACACTATCTATCTATCTGTCTATCTATCCCCATATATCTCATTTCTCTCTCTCGCGCGCGCGCGCTCTCGCTCTCCCCACCCCCACTGCCGAGGTCGGTGTGAATGGTACAAACGAGCCGCCAGTTACATCAATGAGACATTCCTAGTCCATGACAATCTGGACAACGAGAATGGGAAGAATCTGTCGCAGGAGGGCTCGGGAAATGGCGGGTCGGGGCTGTGCTGTGGGAGCGGGTTTGGACTCCGGTTCCACAGGCTGGGGAGAAGCGCTGCGGGGCGGGATAAAAGTCCCGCGTCACGCTCAATAGATGGAGGGGCCCCGGGGGCGGCCCGTTTACAAAGGGATACATTTCACCCGTTCCGAATGGCCAGTCGGTGCCGGAGAACGTCACTTCTAGTCCCCAGCCCTCGCCCAGGGCTCGGCCTTCCCGCTTCTTTGCTACGGGCTTCGCCCTCCACTGCCTGCGCAGGGAGACAAAGGGAGATTTAAAGCAGAAGGGGGAGGCCCTGGGGTCACAGCGCGAGGATGGATGCACTGGCCCCTCCCTGCTCCGGTAAATGCACCCCAGGCACCTGCGCTCCACGGGCCGATGGAGCCAGCAGGATCACTCCGTTTGGGTCTGGTCTCGTTGCTGCGGAACTAGGGCGCCACGCCCAGGCCCTTTGGGGGCGGGTTTGGTCTCAGCTCAGACGGTTCCCCCGCCCTCTGTGTATCCGACTTAGTAACACCCGGCGGTGCCCTAGGGGCTCGTGTGACGGCGCGTCGGGGTTCCCCCAACTCCTGCACCCCCGTCGTGGTGTGACGTAGTGGGAGGTACGTTGCTGTGCTGGGCGGTGGGTTGTGAGTGACCTCCACTGGCTGCTGTCTGCAGCACGGCCCACCAGGGCAGGGGATGAGTCATTATGCAAGGGGGCTTCGAAACCCGTCAGACAGGTATCTCCCATGGAGCGGAACAATGGGAAGAAGGGGAGTGGAGCCCTGGCTGGGCGCAGGGCTGGAAGTGAGTGAGTTAGTTTCTGTCTGGGATCATGGAGGAACCAGCCTAAGCCAGGGGCTGGGATTTAGGGGCCCAGTCTCCCCCATCTCAAGGGGGCTGAGACATCCTAGGCCTGCCTGTAACCAGATTACATCTGAGCTGTACTGTATCCTGGAGAAGCAATAAACTCCCTCTATTCTACTGGCTGGTGGAGTCTGTTCATGCCATTACGGGGGGTGCAGGAGTCAGGGGACCCCGACGCATCGTCACAAGTGGCACAAACAGACTCCACCAGCCAGTAGAATAGAGGGAGTTTATTACTTCTCCAGGATACAACACAGCCCAGATGTAATCTGGTTACAGGGCAGGCCTAGGATGCCTCAGTCCCCCCCCCCCTTGAGATGTGGGAGACTGGGCCCCTAAATCCCAGCCCCTTCCCTAGGCTGTCTCCTCCATGATCCCAGACAGAAACTAAAGACTGTCCCTTCCAGCCCTGCCCCCCAACCAGGGCTGCATTCCACCTTCCTTTGTTCCTCTCCCCTGGGAGGTAACTGGTCAGACAGGTTACCTCCCTGTCACATCAGCTACTCTGCTGGGCCCTGGTACAGACAGTAACCAGTGGGGGGTCACCCACAGCCCAAGCGTAGCAACCGGCAAGGTACAAACACTACCTCACAGGTCGACAGCCGGTTTTCTGAGCGGCGTGCAGGGCTGGGCCAGCAGGGAGTCTGTGAAGCTCCCTGCAGCATTTGTGGTCCGGATCCTGTGGCTTGGGTGGGGGGGAGGGGGGACGGATTTGTCCAGCCAAGGATGTTTTGCCCAGGCCTGTGTTAAATGCTTCATGTGTTGCCTTTGACCTGCTGTGACAGCGCGTTAGGGTTTTCCCGTCCCCTGCACCCCGTAATGGCACGGACAGACTCCACCAGTCAGTAGAATAGAGGGGAGTTTATTGCTTCTCCAGGATACAGCACAGCACAGATGTCATCTGGTTACAGGAACCAGGCTTAGGATGCCTCAGCCCCCCTTGAGATGGGGGAGACTGGGCCCCTACATTACAGCCTCTTTCCCTAGGCTGTCTCCTCCATGATCCCAGACAGAAACTAACTCACTCACTTCCAGCCCTGTCCCCCAGCCAGGGCCCCACTCCCCTTCTTCCCATTGTTCCGCTCCATGGGAGATACCTGTCTGATGAGTTTTGAAGCCCCCTTGCATAATGACTCATCCCCTGCCCTGGTGGGCCGTGCTGCAGACAGCAGCCAGTGGAGGTCACTCACAGCCCACTACGTCACACCTGTCAAAGGGAGGCGAGAGCAAAGTAACTCTCCATTGCTGCCGGATCTGCTGAGGTTGCGCTCTGAGGGCGCTGATACCCCCAGAGAATCACAAGGGCGTGGCTTTGGCTCTCCTGTCCCAGCACTTGCAGTCAGAGCACCTGCTTTGCCAATGCCAGTCCTCCTGGTTTTATTATTTTCAACGCTCCTCTCCAACCAGCCTTTTCCTCAACAAGCCATTACTGGGGCAGTTTACGGCTTTTCTGTTTCCCAGAAAGACATTGGAAAAGGAGAGCAGGGGCCACAGAAAGGCACCACTCGGAGTTGAACCCAGGATCTCGTGTTTAGCCAGCTGAGCCACGGCGCCTTCCCGCAAAGCAATTTTAAAATATTCTACTTTACGGTGCCAGAGAAACCTTCAACTTCCACAGTGCGGCCCTTCCCCATTTGCCCCTTCCAGTGTCCCGCTCCCTGGGCACAGGAAGCTGCAGCTCAGTAACAGAGGCTCTGACATGCGCATCTCCCCCAGCCACTGTGGCTGTAGAGGGGCCAGTGATCTGTGTGTTGCCTTCAGCTGCCTTGGCTCAGCTCTGACCCCGGGAACCTTCCCATCGGCTCCTGACTTGGCGTTGGCCACTTGCCAAGACTTAGCCCCGGGGGAGGCTCTTTCTTCCCGGAACAGGCACGAACACGGTTGGGACGGCCGGGCCTTTTGTTTTCCTGATAAGAGATATTCAAACGGAGTCGAACAGACAAGCTGGGGGCTGCGAGGAGGAACTGGCCGGCCCAGGCAGGGTCTCCTGTGAGCAGGAAGGGTCTTTAGCCAGCTCTTCCCAAACACCCCGTGTGGAGGCCTTTTCACAGCCCTGCAGATCCGCCCAACAGCAGCGACACAAAGATGCCGAACGGGAGTTCTTCAGGGCCTGCAGCCATCAAACTGCCAGCAGCTCTGCGCACAGAGAGGCCCCCGCGGGGTCACAGGGTGTGGAGCTCTGGGGACACTTTTTTTTGTCTCCACATTTGTCAGGTGTCTCCTTTCAACGAGGGTCACCAAACAGCCCCGATTCTTTCCCAAAGATGCTCTAAATCCAAAGCCAGAAGATCGCTCCTTTCCGGACTCCACCAGCTGCACCTGGGACCGGGCACCTGGGAACCGGAACATGAATCACGCTGAGTTCAACAGCAATAACAGACTGTTCCCGGGTCCCGCCAGTGCTTTTGAGGGGAGAAAATACCTCCCAGAGCTGCTACAGTGACAACTACATGGAGCCAAAGTCCCATTGTCCCTGGTGCCGGCGGGGAAAGTTCTCAGGGGACTGGCTGGTTATTGCACAGACCCAGCGAGCTGCGGATTGTCCCTGCGGGTGCAGCCTGGGCAGGGACAGGGACCGATTTAACCGGGAACCTCTCTCCCCTATTTACAGGGCCCGCTGCTTATACCGGACCTAAGCACCTTCCCCCCAAGCTGAGAATTTCTGGCGGACGGCTCAGAGCGGAGTCAGCCCCTCCCTCTCTGTGTCTGTGCCCATCCAGGCTTCCTTATTAAAAGCACCTGCGGAGCGATCTTATTAACAGACTGAACCCATCGAGTCTGCTTAAATCAGTAACAGAAGCGTAAAGTGCACCAGATCCCCGCGGTCTGTGCAGCGCCCCGCTGTTCGCTCACGGGCTGGCGGCGGGGTTTTTGCAATGGGATGTCGCGCTGTGGTACTCTCTGGCACAGTGATAGCGGGCGGTGTCCTCGGGCCTCAGGCCGGTCATTTGCAGGTACAGCAGCTTGTTGGGGTTGTCCCTGGAGATGGTGAATCGGCCTTTCACGCTGTCGGCGTAGGACACAGAGCTCCCGTCATCGTAAATACGTGAGACCCACTCCAGCGTCTTCCCGGGGGGCTTCCGGAGCCAGTATATGGTGTAGCCACCGAAGTTGAAGCCGGAGCCTTTGCAGGAGAGGAGCAGAGAGTCTCCGGGCCTCTTCACCTCCCCTCCGGACTCCACCAGCCGCACCTGGGATCGGGCACCTGGGGATAAAGAGGCGGTAGAAATATTAGCGTGGAAACAGAACATGTACATTATGTTCTGCCTGCCCAGTGCATTTAGTGTAGGACCTACCTGCCAGGGCTGCCACCAAGAGAACTACATGGAGCCAAAGCCTCATTTCTCCTGGTGCCGAAGGGGCAATTTCTCAGGGGGCATTGGCTGGGAGCTGCACAGACTGGGCGGGGGCGGTTGGGGATTGTCTATCCCACTGCAGTCTGAGCAGAGAAAGGGGGAACTTTAAACAAGAACCCGTCTCTCCTATTTGCATTTCCCCTTCCTTGTAAGCGTCAGAAACCCCTTCTCTGCCCGGTGCCAATGGAAAGCCTTGCCCCGGCAGTCAGAGGGGGGCAGGGTGTTTGTCCAGCCCCCTCCCCCCCCGCGTCGCGCCGCGGCACCCTGATACCCCTTGTCAGTAATAAAGAAACGAAGAACCAGCCCGTGTGGGCTCCGCCCCTTCCTGGGTTCCAAAGCGCCGGGCACAGCGGATGCGCTGACAGGCCAGGGCCCGACTGGTTCCAACGGGCTTCGGGATCCGCCCGAGACCAGACCCTTTGGCTAGAGATTGAGGCCGATGAGGATTCGGCTCTCGGGGTCTGCGGGATCAGTGGTTTGTGGACACCGGTCTCCCGCTCTCGGGCCGCATTCGCCCCACAGGCAGAGGCTGGGACGGAGTCAAGGTACCCGGGAGCAGCGAGGCTGCGGAGCGGATTTGGGGGCCCAACTTCACTAGGCTCCTTTGAGAATTCCTGTCTCAGCCACTAAATCTGTCCGGATCGCCTCGGCCATGGAGCGCGCAATGCAGGGTCCGTGTCACTGCCGGAAGCCAGACCCTCCATGGTGGGCAAGAGGGGGAGTTGGCTTTGGGGTAGGAACCAGTGTGAGAAGGGTCGGGCCGCCCTCGCTAGAGACAGAGGCCCGGACCGGTCACCCCTAGGGACACTAAACTAGAAGGAGCAGCCCTGGGCAGGAGCCCTCATGCAAAACCCCATCCCCGCCCGATCCGCCCCAGTGGCCCCTGACCCCTCACCAATGGGATCGGATCCCAAGTGCCCAGGGGTCTCTCTGTGACTTTTTCCATCCCGCTCCACTGGTCTCTGCCTCTAGGTCCCACAACCGGCCTCGGGGTCAGCCCCGGAGAGACTCAAGTGAGGCAGGGCCACAGCTGGGCTGTTTATCCTTGTGCGAAGAATTTCGCATTGTGGGTTGTGGGCCGCGAGCTCAGCCTCCCCCCTCACACCAGTTGGAAGGCGCCTTGCCTGATGGGTCTGCTCGGAAATCCCAGCCCTGACCCATCTCTCCAGCTGTCGCTGACTGCGGTGTGGGCGGGAACGGGGCCGTGTCTGCGCGGTGCCCAGCCCGCAGCGAGAGGTGACACTGCCCGGGGGTTGCGGGGCTCCAGGCCCAGGGCAGAGGTTCCAGTCACAGAAGGTCCCGTGTCAAGGTTCCAAGAGCTTCTAGCACCGACCCCAGGAGCCTGTTTCAGGAGGGGGAGAGGGAAGGAAGGAGGAAACAGAAACTGCGCGCTGCCCCTTCACTCCCACCTAGTAACAATGCGGCGTCTGCTCCGCTATCCCTAGACATGTAAATTAGAGGCTGAAAAAGGCCCGAGAATCAGGGGAGGGGAGACGATGACCCGGCTCTGGAAGGAGGAACTGTAGTCTGCGTGCCGGGTGGATGGAATCGCCCTAATATCCCCGTCCCAATCACTGCACCCCTCTCCCGGGAGCTGTCGGTGTTTCTGTCGTTACACCGGCCCTGGACATAGGCTTCCCCGACTAAAAAGGACCCATCTTCCTATCTCATCCCTCACATTTTTCTTAGGGGCTACGCAATCTGGAGTTACACATTTGTATGAAATTGCGGTGAATATAAAACTGTCTGCAACATTTTACACAAAATATGAAAAAAAAAATGTTTACATTTTGCTGCAGGAGAACGGGCGGGGCCGGGCGTGTGAGACACTGAGTGTCCCAGAGGAAGCTAAAGCAGGATGGTTCACAATGGGAGCCCGGACATTTTGCAGTGAGCAGGTGCCTGAATTTGGACGGGGGGGGGGGGGGGGGGGCGCGGAGATTCACTGAAGGCGGATGGGAGTTTGGGGCTGCATTTTATTGCGTGGGAGCCGCATTCTGTCTTCTTCCTGCCCCGCCCCCCTCCAGCCCGGCTGTGCTTCGCCCTACGCACCAGCCCCTCCCAGAGCGATTCCAATGGCCCCGCCCTTCCCTAGAACCCTCAACATGGTGAGCGCCGCATTGGCCTGCGGGCCGGCGCTGGGCTAAGTGACGTCATAAAGGACTGAGGGGCGGGGCCTGTTATCTCCAATTGTTTTAATTGCTTGTTTCAATTCCGTCCCGGAGCTCTCCCCCTAGATCAGTGACTCCGCCCCGCCAGCCAGTCACCTGCATCCCGGGCTCAGCATCGCCCCTGGCCTGCCCTCGGGCTCCGCTTCTCCCTTCAGCGGGACACGGAGGGGGCCTGGCGCTGGGGAGAGCCCCGCTGAGCCCTGCGTAGAGCGAGGGGGACGCGCTGCCCTTGGAGGCTGTGAATCGGTCCTAGATGGTGGGATAATAATCCTCGCTCCCTGGTTTCCAGTACCCCACCAGCCATGTCGGCCCCTTTCCAGGCTCCCGTCTGACTCAAGTCATACAGTAGCTGGTAACAGTGAACCCGTTCACGGCGCATGACCTGACTGGGTCAGAACCACCTGGGACCGGGCCCCTGTGGGAAAGGCCACAGAAGAAGGCACCACTGGGAGTTGCACCCAGGATCTTCTGTTGACAAGACATGGGCTTTAGCCAGCTAAGCCATGGTGCCCTGCTCGAATATCCTTCAACTTATGATCCAAAGTACAGACATTCCCCATTTGTCTCTGGACTTCCACACCTCTTTTGAGATAAATCCTACAATATAGGGGAAACATTGAATTGAAGTCACTTCTCCACACAGGAAGCCAAAGCTGTGGCAGGAATGGGCTTTGAATCCAGGCCTCCCTTGGGAGAGCGGGACACCCAACTGAGCGACAGAACCCGAAATAAAAGGCTGCACAAACATAAGCCTGAGATTCTGATAATAACATATGGAGAGATAGTAATATGTTGTCCGATCTGTGACATGCCGTATTTAGCTCGAGCTCATCCGATTCCACCGTCAGAAGGGCAGGTGGGGGCTGTGTGGATCCATGTTGCTCACAGCAAATGTCACTTCCAAGTCCAAGTCTGTGAATCACACCCTGGGGCAGCCACAAAGGCTGACAGGGAGCCCGTCTAGCCCAACATGAGCCACCCAGCTCCCCCAAAATGGAGCGCTGGCTCACGCCCACTAGGACACGGCTTCGCTTGTTTTCCTTCCACCCAGAATCCCCTTCTTCTCCTGGGATGCGCTATGTCTGCCCCGCAGGTCCAGTGGGACCTTGTGAAGCAAAGGGGGAAGGGGGAGGACGTTGCTAGGCAACAAAAGGGTTAACTCTCCCAGCAGGTTTGTATTTCATCCGCCAAAGCTTATTTGCTTTTCTATGGCCAGCACTTTCTGCAGCCTGGGTTTTCTTCTAGAATAGTAATAGAGATGTAGCCATGTTAGTCTACTCTAGCTGAAACAAAAAACAGGACTATGTAGCACTTTAAAGACTAACAAGATGGTTTATTAGGTGATGAGCTTTCGTGGGCCAGACCCACTTCCTCAGATCAAATTGTGGAACAAAATAGGCATCAGGGACGTTGTCGGCACATGATGACATAAATTATATTTCTGGATGAGCAGGAATATGTGTTCTTGATCTTATAACTGAATTGGTTAGGTCCAATAATGGTGTCAGCAGAGTAAATATGTGGACAAAGCTGGCAACGGGGTTTGTTGCAAGGAAAATACCAACCCTGGAACTTGGGTAGCACCCATGGGGATGGGAGAATTGTCTCCCCTGTGGCCTAGGCAGGGAACCACCACAGAGATGCCCCAAGCAGCCACCAGCTGTGCATTGTGCATGGTTCAGGTTGGTGGCTTCACAACTGCTGAGGGGGGAAACTGCCACCCCAGGGATGGGTGACGGGGGTCTTGGGCCCATCCAACTCCACCACACTCCAGCCAAAAGCTCAGTCTGGGCAGAGAAGACTGTTGCTGGGTTGGCAGGGGTCCCACCACAACACGCAGTCCACATATGGGGGAGTCACCCATCAGACACCGTTCCTCTGCCCTGGGCTCCTTCCTGAAATCCCCCCACTGCTCATCTTTGATGTCTTGAGAGTTGTCAGTGAGGGGTGGTCCTGGCAGCTGCTTGGCTTTGGGTGTGTCTAGTGGTCCGAGACCCCAGGCATCCATCCCCGTGGGGTCGAGGTCCCTCACCACAGATGGCCCTCGTGGAGACCTGGAAGCATCCAGCCAGTTCTCTGGGGATGAAGTCCGTCTCCTGGCCCCGGCATGGCTAGGAGGTGTCTGCCCCCTGGTGACTGCCCCTGCACTCACCCATTGGCCCTGCATCTTGTATTTCCTGTTGCAGTGGAGGCTCCATCCTTCTGAATCCGTTGTGAGGGCTGAGGCTTTTCCAGCACCTGCCATCTCAGGCCTTCCACACTTTCACTCTGTCAGGGCTGTTGGAAGGCAGTCCCATGCCTTTGCTCACCCTATGGGGGAGGGTTTTAACCTGACCCAGCCATTGCACAGTTGTGTTATGGGAGACACTTGCCCCACACGGGAAATGAAGGTGTTAAGCTGGTGGTCTTGGCTGCAAATCTGCGCCCACCCACCTCTACTGGGCATGCTCCAAGTGCTGCTACAGTATAAAAGGGAGCCACGCACCTTAGACTGGTCTGGCAGCCAAGGAGGAAGGATGCGTGGTGCCAGTTCCAGCTGAGCAGCGGTTGGAATCCCAGCCCAACAGAACAAGAGGAGAGACACCGAGACCCAGAGAGGTGCCCAGGTACCTGCAGATGCCCAGGGAGGTTGCAGCAACCAGAAGCATCACTGCACAAGGACCCAGAGACTACTAATGTAGGGGTCACAATACGAAATAGCCCAGGGACTATCTATTGCCCCTACATTAGCAGGGCACTGGGCTGGGACCTGGTGGAGCAGGGAGGGTGTTGGGGCCCTGACTCCAGCACCCCCACCACTGCAGGTAGGCCCAGCAAACCACCCCTTGGCTTCAGCGACTGGGCCACACTGCTCTGCAGCCAGGGGTTGTGCCATTGATCCTGTTCTTTGGGCAAAGCCACCCTGAGGATAAGGGGAGCCATACTGACTTATCCATGGCACTACCACACCCTTAACTCACCCCAAAAGGTGACAGGGTGCACTTGCCCTGTGGCTAGTAGAAAAAATAGTGAAGAGAATACTAAGCCAAGTTGGGTGGAAAGAAAATTAAATGAAGACAGAACGGCTGGGTTGATTCTCTCTGGAACACACTAGATCTCACTTTCCTCCCATAGCTTGGAGCAGGACTAACCGAGTGTTTTGTCGTGTGATGGTTCATTTCTCTCATGTCCGCTGGCTTCTTCTTTTGGGCAGGAAATAGCCCCTCTTCTGGCAAACTCGTATTCCACCCTTGGTCAGGCATCTCTCCAGCCTGTGTGGGCATTGACAGAGTCAGAACAAACACCCATCATGCTACCACATATGACATTTGCATTACCAGTGAGATTACTGCAGGTGGCGTCACACCCACATTTCCTAGAGTTTAAACATTACAGACACTCTTGTCAATTTAACATCTGTATCAAGCAAAATTGACTCCCAGGTGCCCTGATCTAGTTGGCGCTATGAGGCTGCCAGTTCTTAGCTAACCCCTGCTGCTTAGGCAGGAGCTTTTAGCAGACCTGCCTGTGGCACAGGAGCTCTATAGTGTTAATCTGACTGTTATGAACTTGTACATCCACATTCCCTTGTCTAGGATTGTCTTGTATATCACCTGCCCCCATGGTATATTTCCAGCAGACAGAAAACTCTTTCTACACAGCCTGTACATACATCATGTGGTGATATCTATGGCCAGTGAGGTGCCAGTGTTTATATGGTATGTGATGCTGGTTGGCTCCATATTTTGATAAGTGACTCTAGTGAGCCCTTTCCCAAGTGACATACAAGGGCTGCTGAGAGAGCAAAGGGTGAAGGATGCAGATACTGGAGGAGGAGATGATGCAGAGGAACATAGGGAGGTTTCCCCTCCTTAATTAGCTGCCTTCTGAGTGGGCTTTGTCACCACCTTGTACATGCACCTCTGCAGCAGGCTGGGCTCTGTTTTTTGATCTTCTGTGAGTGTCCGAGGCTGAGAACTCTATGTGTCCATAGGCAACTTCTGAGCCCTGGTGGGGGAGGACAGAGAAACAGTGAGGGGGAGGGGTGGATGGACACTCAATGCTTGAATGATGGAGTGGAGAACACAGCTATGAAATCGGAGCTAACCGGGACAGAGGAGGACAGGAGTGGCATGAGCAGAGAAAAAATGGGAGAATTGCCCTGAAATCAGTGAACAAACCCCAGGCCACTTCCCTTTGGGGCTGTTCTATGCCTGCCTGGCCCAGATAGGAAGCTGCATCTCAGGACTGGGCACAAGATTCCGGATGTGCAGTTTCAAGGCAGTCGGACTGTGAAGGGGGTTTGAATCTGTAGATCCATTCTTGTTATCTGTTCCACGTGCTCTACTACAGCACCCGGGGCTTTGGGTCCCTCATTGTGATGACCAGGATTCGTATTTCTGGCGTGTTCCCTCGGTGCTTGTCAGAGGCTTTGCAACTATAATGGAACCAGAGGAGAATGGAGCTGAAGTGGGGAGCAGCAAGAGGGAATGACTCCACCAGTGTGTGACTCTGAGAAAGCAGAAGCCAAACTCAGCTTTGTGTCTGTTGATTTCAGTGCGTGTGTGAGTCTGCGGCTTCTACCAGGGCACAGGGTGAAAACAGTCAGAAATTGTCTCTGTATTTAAATACACATTGCTCCAGCAGAGAGTCATGAAGATACCTGAAAGTTTTAAATTATTTTACTCCTTCCTTTACCTTAACCCTAACCACAGCCAATGACCATAGCACTCATCTCTCACCACAGTGCTAGCCCTGTCTGTGGCCACAATCCCAATAACTCACCCAAACAGCCTGGAGAAGAAGTTGGGCCCAGAGACCAGAGTTCTTGCTTGGAACAAGGAGAAATTCAGATTCTCTGCTCCGCCCTCCACTTCCTGTGTGAGAATGGACACCAAGGGTGCATCTAGACTACATTCCTCTTTTGAAAGAGAAATGCAAATGAGGGCAATCAAAAATGCTGATTTACAAATCTTGCACTTCATTTGTATAATCTCTTCCAATCACTTTTTCAGATGAATTTTTTGAACTCCCCCTCCTAGACGGGTTCTTTGAAAGAAAACCCCTTTTTCAAAAGAAACCTTATTTGTGAGAAAATGAGGTTTACAGGGTTCTTTAAAAAGGGGTGTTTTTTTTAAAGAACTCTGTCTAGACTGCATTTTTTTTCTCGAAAAAATCTCTTCCAAAAAAGCAATTGGAAGAGATTATGCAAATAAAGCATGAGATTTGTAAATCAGTGCTTCAGTTGCATTTTTTATTTCCCTCATTTGCATTCCTCTTTCAAAAGAAGAATGTAGTCTAGACACACCCAAGGGAATTTGGCATAAAGGGGTTTAATTGGGAAAGCCAAAGTACAACTGAAGTTGCAGCTAGCAAAAGATGTGAGGGACAAGAAGGGTTTCTATAGGTATGTTAGCAACAAGGAGGAAGTCAGGGAAAATGTGGGTCCCCTACTGAATTGGGAAGGCAGCCTAGTGACAGATGATGTGGGAAAAGCTGAAATCCTAAATTTTTTTTGCCTTCGTCTTCACAGACAAGGTCGGCTTACGCTGAAATGAGATCTAGGGTGAGAAACTCTGATTTGTAACAACATCTCTGAGTAACAACAGGCCTCCTTTGTGTGTTTTTGTTATATTTTAGCTCAGTATCTTACTTGGATCTGCCTGGTATCAGCCACAATTACTTAAATCCCTCTTTTTATACTTAATAAAATCATTTTTGTTTACTATCAAAGTCAGTGTAAATAATTGTTCCCTAGGGGAAACAGCAGCTGTGAGTATGTCCCCTTCACTGATGAAAGAAGTCAACTTCATGAGTTTTCTTTGGGTAAAACAGATATACAGAGTCAGGCGGGTTTATGGTGGTGTGGTAGTTTGTGGTTGTTAATGGTTTAAAACTATTTACCCAGTGATTACTATAGTCTTAGGGGGGCTGCCATGTTAGTCTGAAACTTTAAAAACAAGGCCCAGTCCTGTAGCACCTTGGAGACTAACAAATGTATAAATAGTATCATGAGCTTTTGTGGGCAAAACCCACTTCCTCAAACTCTGCTCCCCTGAGGAAGTGGTTTGTGGCCATGAAAGCTCATGATGCGAAACGCATATTAGTTAGTCCCTAGGTGCGACAGAAGGACGTGTTGTTTTTAAAGAACAGTTATTGGCTTGACCACAGTGATGGAGCTGATGGGAGGTCACAGTCCCCAGCCACATTTCACCCTCCTCTTCTCT
The DNA here is from genome assembly GCA_019425775.1 of Rafetus swinhoei. Lineage (NCBI taxonomy): Eukaryota > Metazoa > Chordata > Testudines > Trionychidae > Rafetus > Rafetus swinhoei. The sequence continues at coordinate 3,045,081 of CM033433.1, read as the reverse complement.
TCCTACGGCCGTAGCAGAGCAGAGCAGCCAGGGCTCCAGCTGGAGGCAAGACGCTGCCTGTGGGCAGCAGGATATCCTGGGTGCTGAGTGGGGCTGTGCAGGCAAGAGACAAAGAAAAGGGAGGGAAGGGGACATGGGGACAGCTGACAGCCCTGGGACAAGCTCTGGGACCCAGCAGGATTCCACCCTTGCAACACATTTCCTGTGACCACCCTTTACTGTGGTGTCTAGGGCAGGTTCGCTCTGTACTAGCTGCTCCTCATCCCAAAGAGAGGAAGGAAGGTCCAGCTGTTGTTGGACTGGCCAGGAACCCTGGGGATGGGGGTTCAACTCCCTGCTGTACCGCAGGCCCCAAGGGCACTTTCCTCTCCTTGTTTCCATTCTCCATCTCCACAGTTGGGGGGCGTGATGGATAGGAGGAGTGTTGGCTAGCACCGGTGACTAAAGTGTTAAAATGAAGTAGCTAACAAGGGTGTTGGCAGGGGGCCAGGAGATCCAATGGGATACAGCGCTGAAATTGGAATTGTATATAGATACCTGGTCTGCTCTTCTTTTGTGTCTTCTAAGTTAAGGGCTACAGGGATCAACATGCAGTCATCAGAGTTACCATGCCTACCAGGAATTCGGGGCATGTAAGTGGACTGAACCAGGAAGGGATCATGAGTAAATAAAGGGAAAAGGTGTATTTAGTCATGATCAGGGCATTTTTCTTTGTTTTGGTTGTTTGGATAAAACTTCTCTGTGTGAATCCATGCCCTCCCTGGCCCATTCACTATCTAAGAGCTTTACCCAGAGATGTTCTTTGTGGTTTCAATTTGTTTTACTCAGTTGCTCTGTAACACCCAGCAACCAAATATGCATCATTAAGTATTTCTTTTTGTGTTGTTAACAAAATCACCTTTTTTAAGGGGATGATTTGATTCTTCTGTCCTGGGAGATAACAAGAGGTCTGTGTATGTGCCTGCTAGCCTGAGAGGTCAGCTATCAGAGATACAGTTTGTTTTCTCCACTTTTTGTTTCTTTTTTTCCCAAGCTCCCTTGTGGCAGAAGATCTTGGGGAACCTCTGGGAAGGGAAATCCAAATGCTTCCTTCCTGAGTTCAAGAAGAAAGGGGTTTCACTTGGTGGTGTCAGCTGCCCCCCAAAATCAGTGAATCTGTGACTCTGGGGAGTTATGGTGTAGGAGAAAGAAAGAGCCTGAGGCATGGGCCTGGTGCCTGAACCAAAGTAAGCAAGAGTTATACTACGAGTAATAGTCAGGCTGTGGCAAAAGTGGATGTTTGCCCTTAGAGGTAGAATGTTTCTTGTAAATCTAATCTAGATCACCCTCGCCACAGATTACACCCATTATGCCTTAACTTCAGTGGACATAGAGAACAGTGGATCACCATCCTCTTTATAATATTGGCTTAGAAGATGGCCATCATGTCCCCCTCAGCCATGTCATCTCCAGACTGCACATGCTCATCTGGACCCTCCCTAATTTGCCCACATGTTTCTACACAACTGGACACACCACTCCAGCTGTGGCCTCACCAGTGCAGAGTAGAGCAGGACAATTATCTCCCATGTCTCTTCTCATTCATATACCCAAGAATGCCAGTAACCTCCTTCTCAGCAGCAGCATCCATGCGCCCCTCCCTCCCACCATTTCTCTTTCCTCCCCCAGCAGGGCTCAGAAATCACCTCTGTGTTCTTCGCTCTCCCAGGCTCACAGGCCCACACGACCCAGTCGAAAAACAAAGCCAAGCCTGCTAAAGATGAACATGTGCAGTACAGCGAGGTGGTGACAACCTGCATTCAGAAAGCAGCTAAATAAGAGGGGAATTCCTCTCTCTGTTCCTCTGCATCTTCTCCCCTTCCTTAGACATTCACATCCTGAACCCTTTATACCCCAACAGCCCTTGTATGGCATGTACAAAGGGCTCACCCAAGTCACTACTGGTGGAATATTTAGTTAACCAGCATCTTGGCAGGTATTATGGAAAAACTGGCAACCTCCTGGTCATGAATATGACTGTGTGATGTGTGCATGGGTTGTGTAGAAAGGGCTATGCAAGTAGATGGAAATATGTTCTGAAGATTCTTGAGAGGCAAACCAGCCTGATTCACATGAATGTGGATTTATGAGTTTATGTGGATCAAGAGAACTGGCAGCTAAGAAATACAACATAGCTTGTGTGCTGCTTTCATTTCTGGGGCCAACTCTTGTCTAGGCTGCAGGGACTAGCTAAGAATTGACAGCCTCATAAATGGAGATTAGGCCAAGTCCCCTGGGTGTTAGTTTTGCTCTATATCAGTATTCAACTTATAAGAATGTGTTTAATGTTTAGAGTCTACAAAATGTGTGTATGTGGCTGCCTGCAATAAATTCATTAATCATGTCCATACCCCATGTTATCAGGCGATATTTAAGTGTTTGTTCTTTAACTGTAAACACCCACACAGTCCAGAGAGAAGCATGACCAAGTGAGAAATACGAGTTTGCCACAGGAAGTGCGGCCAGGTGTGAAAAACAAGTTTGCCACAGGAGGGGTTATTTCCTGCCCAGTGAAAGAAAGCCCCTAGACATCAGGCAAACAATTGCGAAACATCAGAGGACAAAACACTTTGCTGTTTGCTCTCCAGACCCATGAACTGGAGATGAGCCTGTAACTTGTCCCATCCTCCTGTCTCTGTGGAAAAGGAATACAAATCCCTGACAAGAAGAAACTAGTTTTAAGCTGTTTGAATTTTGAAGGGCTAGAGACTCTGAATTGAAACCAGAGATCACCAGAGCTGCCTCCTCTTTCTACCCAGAGAGAGTTTTGATTAGACAAAAGTCTCTGTCACTCCTCAGAGTCAGGTGATGACTCATTGTTGTATATTTGTTTGCTTTTTTTAACCTGTAGATAACTCGCTTATTCCTTTCTCCTAGTTAATAAACCATTAAAGGGTTTCTCACACCACTGGCTACTGGTGTGGTCTTTGTAGGATCTAGGAAACCAAAGGATCTGGGGTAAGTGACTGGTGTTTAGGACCTGGAAGCAACCAACAGGTGCTGTGATTTTTGGTGTCAGTGACCAATGTCCCTAGTTCCCGTGTGTCTGGGGGCAAGATGGACTAGAGAGCCAAAAGGGAATATCTATTACTCCATGATTAGGCTGTTACAATGACCTAGGAGTTCACATTTTGATACTGGCTTTGAGAAATCTCCTAGAACCCAACAGTAGTTCAGGCCAATGTCTGCCCTGGTTGTGACAGTCTGCTCTGAGGTTAGGACTCATGGTCATGGGCCGCTTCAGACAGTGTGAAACGCCCACAGTAGCACATTTGCATGTAAGGAAAAGGGACTGTGATGAATGGGAGGGACACTGCCCTGTTCTGGGCAACCCAGTCATTTGGTAACTTGAATTGCCTGTAAGGGTTAAACCTACACACAGTGGTGTAGCCGATTGAGTCAGCAGGAGGCCAGGCTGACTCACGGCAAGCCCCAAGTCTGCAGCCTGAATGGCTGGATGGCCGCTAATTAGCAGTTCAGGGCCAGGAAGTAAGCCAACCATTAACCAGTGCTCCGGTGGGCTGCCCCACAGTTTGGGAGCCCAGGCCCTGAGTCAGGCAAAACCACACCTAAACACTGAGACTGTGGTCTTAGGGCTTCACCACTGATCATAAGCCCAGGTCCACAGTCAGGGCAAGGGGGCAAACTCCCAGGGAAAGAGAAGGGTAATTCCCCCAGCACAGGCCTGTTCACAGGTTGAGAGAAGCATGATTAAGTGTGAACTATGAGTTTTTCAGGGGAAGGGCTGTTACCTGCCCAGAGGAAAAAGGCCACCAGAGATCAGACAAACAATTTTGAAATCATGTAGGAGAAAACACTTTGTTGATTGCTGCCCCACCCCATGAACTGGAGACAAGCATGTGAACTTTTCACCTCCTCTTCACCTCTGGAGGGAAGGGAATAAAAATAATAAGATAAGTAACCATGCCCAGGGACCACTAGACATCTTCCTTGAAGTGGGACCCTGGCATCATCTCAGGGGGTGAAATCTTTTTTTCCCCAGGTTTTCCACCTTCTTTGGAAATAACTCCCCTGTCCAAAGTCAATTCTGTCACCCCAACACACCTTTCTCCTCAGTTTGTTTGAGGTTTGCAGCTCTAGTTGCATCTAGAACTTCTTGAGGGATGTGATCAAGCTCCACTTTCACTGAGCCCCAGATGATGGTGTCACCCACGGACGTGTCCACCCCATTAAGATGTGGTGCTCTCCTGGTTCTCAAGCTCTGCCTGAGGGAAAGCCTGTGTTTTCCAAACAAGGGGTTAAATGTTCATTATCTTAAGCTCCCTTCAGTTAATTTTAGCTGCCAAAATTCTGACGATGGATCCAATGTGCTGAGATTTGGAGCTTTTGCAAACTAAGCTGTGATCTCTTCTCTGGTGGTGGTTTCAAATGTTCTCTTTTGAGAGCAGTAAGGAGGTTTCCTGGGGCTCAGGAGATGTGTGTCTGGCTGTTGTTTTCTCCGTGTTGATGAGGGAGCTCAGCTATTCCATCGGATCCTCACCACTCTGCATGACTTGCATCGCTCCATCCTCACAGGCTCAACCTGGAATGCATTGCAGAGTGCACTTTCCCCAGGGATGGACACTGGCTTATCTGAATTGCATGGTCACCCGGCAAGCAGCCCAGCACTTGAAACAGGGGATGATATTCTTGACTGAGAGCCTCAGAGAGCTCCAAGTAATCTTGTAGGGAGAGCACCTGCTGTCTAGATTGAGTTTCTCACATGCAGCCATGAATGGGAGCCAACACATGGGTATTTTTAAGGCTGATGCTAGTTACTAATGCCCCACCCTCACCACTGCTGTGTTTGTTCCACAATAACCACATACCTGTGTTTGCCTAGGGCCCCTTTAGGTTTTACTTTTGCTTTCTCTTCATCTGACTCAGGCATATTGTGAACCTGAGCTCCTGGGCCCACTGTCAATTGGAGAAATTTTCCAGTCTCTGCCCTGGGCCGTCTCCAGTCCCTCTCCTCAGGCCTGCTAGACTCCAGTGTGTCTGCAAGAAACCTCCCAGCTGGACTGTCTGCCACTGGGAGCACTTGACTTTCTGTGTTTGGGATCCGCAGCACTGAGCAAAGTTTTTGTTTTCCCGTTATTCATGACAGAATTTCCCAGGGGGAATGCACTGTTTGGGCCCAGGTGGTGATCCACACTCTCCACACCTGTTTTCTCAGAAAGTTTTAATTTTCAGAGGAAGTTGGACCCTCTTGCATTGGATCTATTCTAGCTACATTCACTGGTACGTAGCACACGGGAAACCCCTTCTGGTGAATCCAACTCTGGCTTGTGCTTTCAGAGTGTCTGCTGCCCTGCATGTCTGGGGAGCATGTTCTGCAGTGAAATCTCCTGCATGGAGCCTTTTCTCTTTTCACATATCGTTAATACCACACATGGGTCTGTCTCTGGCCAGAGGCTCCATCTGTTCACCAACAGTTTTCTTCACTCTATGCTTTATTGCTCCATGATGCCATCAGATGTTCACAGGCCTTTAGAAAAGGGTGTATCTCATGGGCTCATTACTTTTTGACTTGCTGTTTTCTTCAAATTTAGTCAATATCTGACTTCCTGCTTTTACTTTGATCACACTTAAAATTCTTGTAAATGTCCAAAGCTTTCTGCCCCCTCCCCCCCCGACATTTTGTCTCCTCTGTGCCTGTGAGTGATAAATTCAATTCAAATGCATGTAGGATTTGGTTTTTTTTTCCAGGTCTCTGCAGCATTGTCTGACAATGTCAGACTTGATGGAAGTTGCACATTTAGCTTTTTTGTGGTCAAACTATTTGTGCTCACACAGTACATGCACAAGTATGATGCATGGGAGCGATACTACCTTATTCTAGACATCCTAGACATGTGGTTAATGAAATTGCCTTCAGAGGGTTAAACGAAGAGACAGGGGATATCCAGGGAGCGAGGAGAGAGAATGGCAAGACAGTGAGAGATTTGAATAGAAAACCGTGTTCCTCCTGCTTTAGTTTTTATGTGAATTCAGAGCAGGAGCTGGGCAAGAAATGGACTACGCCAGGAGTTTTCTGCAATGTCAATGTCTAAGGAAAGGCTAAACCTTGGAACCGCAGATGTGAGTAGAAATGGGAATGTTTAGTTAGACACAACCATGTTACTTTTTAATTTTGTGGTATGGTTCAACTCCTCTGTGCTTAGCCCATGTGATCTCAGATACTAACTGATTTCCAGGGAAGCAATATCTGTGCTTTTAAACTGCCTTTTTTCAGTTGCCCTGTAACACATAGCAAACAAGTTGTCTTCTTTGTTTTGTTAATACAATCATCTTTTAAGGACTGTGATCTGATTCCTGTGTCCTAGAAGGCAGGGGGTTCTCTCTGAACATGCCTGAAATGGAAGGTCAGCTATTAAGAAATTACTCTTTGATTTCATGATCCCTTTTAGTTCTATACTTCTATGAGCTTATGAAACAGAATGGAGGTTTTAACACAAGACACTTGAGAGCATCTCTGGTGATCTGCTGGGCCTGGGTTCTCCACCCCAGCATGCAGGGCACATCTCTAAGCACCTCTATTCCTTTAGGAGGGACAGTCTTCATTTTAATCTTTATGAACATACTCAGTTACCCTCTGATGCAGCTCATGGCTTATTCTGGGTCTTGGAGCTGGCAGTGGGAGGCTCCTTCTTCCTCATCAATATCCTCATCTTCCTTATTGCCCACTGCTCCTCCTAGAGCCAGGGAACAGTCTAGTTCTGTGAAGGGCCCTTCATTCTGTGTTTTGGATTCTCCCCACAAGGTGACTCCTTTGGGCTAGAAACACCGGTCTCAGCCTGGAGGAGACCCAGGTCTGAGAAACATCCAAAGGGTCCGAAGGGGCTTTGGGCACCACTAACACTTCAGTGAACAACTAAAATGCAGCCGTGTCCTGGCAGGGTTACGGCCGCTGTGTCACAGCCCTGTGGTAATTGTGCTGTTGAAGATGGAGCTTTTGAGCTGGGTCACATTAAAGAATATCCCTGGTGGGGAACCACCCTCCTCCCCTGCACCAAAGGCCAGTAAACTAACCTCCGGTCAGCACAACTCTCCATCCCTCCCTGGGCTCCATAATCTGTAGCCACATTCACACTCGCCTGGGCTCTGCAGAGTCATGATCTGGTCCTGAACAGACCAATGAGTCCGAAGACTTTCTCCCAAACTCAGCAGCCCTTCTCCTCCATCTGTTGGAGGATCCCGTCCACCATTCCTAGGGGCGGACCCAGAGTACTGTGGTGAGAAGCTAAGATCTTAGTTCGAATTAGGGAGGCTAATGTAGGCATTCGAAGTTGCAAATGAAGCCCCGGGATTTAAATATCCCGGGCTTTATTTGCATCTTCCCTTCCGGGCGCCATTTTAAAATCCCCTTAGTCCGAACTAACTGCCCGCGGCTACACTAAGGACTAAGGACTTAGTTCAAGTTAACTGTTACACCACGTTAACTGTTACACCTCAAACTGTTACACTTTGAGTTAACGTTTGACTGCCGCGTGTAGCCGTGGGATTTAAAAATGGCGCCCGGACGGGGAAGATACAAATAAAGCCCGGGATATTTAAATCCCGGGCTTCATTTGAAACTTCGAATGCCTACATTAGCCTCCCTAGTTTGAACTAGGGGGATAGTGTAGACATACCTTTAGATGCCTCTGAGCGTTCTTTGATGCTTTTCTACCTTGGATTTCCTCTGGATTCTGACCCATGGCCCTCCCCAGGGCCCTGCACAGTGCTTCTCTCCTCAGCCCTTTCCCAGCCAGGCTCCATCTCCAGCTCGGCATGGCCCGGCCTCCAGCTCCTGTTTCTGAGTCAGGTCAGTCCCATCCCATGGGGTCAGGGTATGGGGACTGGAAACCCACCCCTGCCCCGTCACTCGCTGTCTGTGCCAAAGTTCCCTGCAGCCCAGCAGAGCTTCCCAATGTTATTTTTAACACACTGCAGGGCCCCAACTGGATCTGGGCCTGGCTGGAGCGTTGTCACAAATCCCCCACTGGGGTCAGTGTGTTGTGTCTCCTGCAGTCGATGGGGCCTAGCGTAAGCTAGAGTAACTCAGCTGAGTTTCCCTTACCCCAGCTGCATCCCTGGCCCAACCCCAGAGCTGTCAGTCACTAGGGGCTGTTGGTTTAGCTCCTCCCCCAGTATCAGCAGTGGGAAATTGGCAGCTGTCCCCCACACGTCCTGCGCAGCGAGCACCGAATTCGGTTACGCTGCCAAGCAGAGCGGTGACCACACCTGAGGCTGTGACTTCCTCTGCCTGCATCAGAGGCGAGGTCCCATCCCCCGCTCTGGCCAAACGGGGCCAGTAGCTGAGCTGAGAACCCAGCTCCCAGCCCAGAGCGACCGTCTCAGCATGGCACTGCCTTTTCTCCTGCCTCTGCTGGGTAAGTGCCCTGCCTTGGCCCCTGGCCCCCTATTCTGAGTCTGTCTGGAGTCTCCGCCTTCTCTGCCCACATCCCTCCCTTCTCCTGCTCCCCCAGCCCCTCTCCAGAGCTCTCACCCCCTCTCTTCTCTTCTCTTCCAGCCTCGCTCCAGAGTCTCCCCAGGTCGGTGACCCCTACAGGTAACGGCGCCTCCTGACCTTGCTGAGATGCTTGTGGTGGGTTGGGAGGACTCAGACAGTGGGGGTGGGGCTCCCCTGCCTCTCATATGGGGGTGTTTGAAATTGCAGGTAAGGGGGATTCCCAGGGGCTCCCATGTCACCCCCTGGGTGGGTCCAGCTGCCCGTTCACAGGTGTCTCCCATGGACCCTGCAGATGCAGCTCCAGTCCAGAGCCACGCCCATGGGGGAAGAAGAGCAACCCCAGATAATGGCTACTTGGGGCATCTCTTTGGTGGGACCCTGCACAGGACATAGGGGAGAAGATGCCCCAGCACCATGGCTGCTCCCCAACCCCTCACTGGCAACCTCAGCAGTGAGAGCGAGAGATGGACGGGCTCTGGAGACTGAGCTCCCAGCTCTCCATGACACTGAGTGCCACTGGTCAGGGCCCACTGGTGTGGGGCCATGTGTGTGGGGGGGTCTCTCTGCCCCATCTCCGGCTCCCACAGAGGGCTCAGGGCCAGGGGCACAGACCCAGCAGCACCAACCAGGACACTAAAAGTTGGTTTTGCAGAGACCCCAGAAGAGAGGCGGTGAGTGGAAAATCGCCCTCCCTTCCCCATGTCTGGCCAACCCTCCTCACTTCTCTGCAGCGCCTTCTAGCTACTGCTGGGGGGTCTGGGGTTGAAGCATTGGCAGAAACCACCCTGCCCCTTTGGCCTCCTGCTTCCCCCAGAGTGTGGGATCTGGAGCTGCACTGGTGGGTGAAGGACCCTCCCAACCTGCCCTCACCCCTCCCCTAGATGGAGAGGGGGCAGCCTGTGGATACAGAGACACGTGAAGGAACCTTCCTACGCTGCTCCACTCCTGACACTCCTTGTCTCTGCTGGGACAGGCCAATTGAGTCCTGATTGCTCCTCGGCACAATCCCCTTCCCAGCTCCTCTGTTCCCAGGAGGGGAGAGCAGCAGGTTGGAGGGCAGGGCAGGGACGTTGGGGATCACAGGCTGTGAGGTGCAGGAGTGATGATGCAGAGACTTGGGGGAGGAATTTGCCCAGCTGTGCAGAAGGCAGGTTCGTGTTCTAGGAGAGACTCCAGGAGCTGAGCCTGTTCAGTGTCACAAAGGGAAGTTTTTGTGGGGACTGAATCTTGGCCCAGAAGTTCCGAGGTGGGGAACAGCACAAATTCCAGCCGGGAATGAGCTTCAGGTTTTCATCACTGGGGAAGAGGTAATGGGACACAAGAGAGAGAGAGAATCAATCCGTGGTTCATTTGCCGTGGGGTATTTACCAGTCTGGGGGCAGGTGCTGGGCAGTGAGATGAGGCTGGTTTGTGTTTATATTTCTCCTCTTACTTCTCATTTTCTCCTGATTGTATTCTGGCCCCTTCCTCTCCACTGACCCCTCTGCCTCTGTTCTAGATCTCCTGCCACCTCCTACCCTCGTATGGAGAGCCACATACTAAGTGTTCCCCTGGGAGCTGGTTAGGCTCATCTGCTCCCTCCGCACAGTGAGCAGCCTGTGGATACAGATTCTCCTTTCGAAAAGGGAGCAGCGCCTCCTCATCCCCACAGCAGAGCCCAGGCTGGAATTCCCAGCTGAGAAGGGCTGGGTCCTACACCTGTGCATACTGGAGACATGATGCCAAAGGAGAAAAGTCATCTAGGAGCAGTGGCTCCATCTCCATCACAGTGACAGGTGAGCCTGTTTCCTTCTGTTTGGTGGGTGGGTCACTGGGAATCTCAGGCCCATCCCAACACATCAGCTTTGCCCCCTGACTGGGGTCAGGGCCCCTCCTTGTATCTCAAACACTCCCTAGTGGGCTTGGGTGCCAGCTCATTCTCAGAGAATGGGCACTGCTGCCGGGAAGCTCACAGCACTGGACTCTGAGCTGGGCACTGTCAGGGAGACCCTGAATGAACATTGAGCCCTGCAGCTGCCTGGATTCTCCATTGTGATTAGTGTCAGGAGAGGGATTGGTCACTGTCTTGTTACCCGTGCCACTTCTTGCTCCAGTGCCCCAGTGGGTGAATGGGTGAGATCCCAGCAGGGGTCAAGGGGCTGTAGCTTCCCTAGAGACACTGGGCCAGGCCCCAGCTGGAGTGTGGGGAGCTCCCCTGGGGCACCCAGGGCTCTGCGGCATATTGCCTCCTGCCCTTAGTGCCGGGTGTCCTGGTCTGTGCCTGCTGGAGGCAGCTCGACACCTGTGGCCTCGGCCACACAAGCCCTCTCTGCTCCTGCAGGCTGAGCTGGCCTGGGCAGGAGCTGCCCCTCAGGTACTCATCTGGGAGGCTGGTCCCACTGGGTTTCCAGCAGGAGATCTCTGCTTCTGAGAGTTTGCACATGGCCCAGTGGTGATGTGGTTCCTGGACATGGAGCTGGGCTGGGGTCTGTGCTCACGATCCCTCCCTGCTATGCCCTTCACTGGTTCTTCCTCTACCTACATGTCTCCAACCCCAAGTAGGAACCATCTCCTCCTCTGAGCCCCTTGTCTCTTCCAGCCCCTCAGCTCACTGTGTCCCCACCACAGCCTGTTTACATCACCAGGGAAGCCGCGACCCTGACGTGCTCAGCTGCCGGGGCAACTGCCATTTCTGGGATCCGGTTCTTTAGGGATGGCCGGGAAATCCACTCTAAGGAACTTCCCTTCCCTTGGGACAGTTACAACTATTCCCTCCCCTTGTCGGGTCTGTCTGGATCACAGACTGGAGTGTACAGCTGTGAATTCTGGAAGACAGACTCTGGGCGAGAGCTCCTATCAGAGACAAGCAGCCCCATCAACATCACAGTGACAGGTGAGGCCTCTTTCTCCTGCTGTTTGCTGACCCCAGGTCAGGGTATCGTCTCATGATGACACTCAGCTCCACACAGGGCCACACAGATTGGTTTGAACCCCCTGGAATATCACCCTGGTCCTGGTAGATTTGGAGTCCACCTGGAACTGGTTAATAGCCTCGACCTTAGTCAGTTTAGTGGTGCAGCAGGAACAGTGGATGGAACATACACTGGTTCAGAACAGGAACTGAACCGGGAGGGAAACCTGCAGGTCCAGATGCAAGGGGTAAGGAGATCCCTGCCTAGGGAATGGTCCCGTCACTTTCTGAGGGGAGCCAATCAGACAGGAAGAGATAAAGCTCAATTTCCCACTGCCCTGACCTGTGAATTTAGGAGCTTTCACATTGTGTCTGATGGAGCAATTCCCATCCCAAATCCATCACTGGCTCATTTCTTTGGAGAGCCTCCCAGCATCCTGATCTGAAGCAAGAGCTCTGGAGAGAGAGTCCAAGTCAGCGCTGAATTCTGGGCATCATCTTCGCTTTCTCTTCTTCCATGTTCCTGGTGACTCCTCCCCTTTGCTGCTCCCCACAGATCCCCCTTCCGAGCCAGCGCTGAGTGTGGATCCCCCGTCTGGAGCGGTGAGCAAAGGGCTCCCCCTGCTCCTCACCTGCACAGCCCCAGAGGACACCAGCGAGAGGAGGTTTCATTTCTACAAGGACAGAGTTGAGATTCTCCCAGGGACACAGAGTCTGAGATCGGCACCATGGAGCCCGGCTCCCACTCTGTGAAGGGCTCTGTGCTCAGCATCCCACAGGCCAGTTCCAATGACAGCGGGGAATTCACCTGTGGGTACGAGGACAACGTGAGTGGGAGGTGGGTCTCGTCCCTCCAGAGCCAGGCTGTGAACGTCACTGTGAATGTCACCAGCACAGGTGAGACATCCCTAATTCCTTCATTCATCTCCTTTTGTTGCTTCCAGGGGAGGAGACCCATCCTTGGGAGCTCTGCTGGGAAAGGGAAGATGGATCAGGTGGCAGATGCCATGTGGAGATAGAAAGCCAAGAGGAGATTAAAATCTCCATATCCCCTTCACACCCTTTCTAGCCATGGATTTATCCTTCCCATGTCCATTGTAGAGATGGGGAATGGAGGCAAGGAGAGGGAATGTGCCCCAGGGGACCTGCAGTTCAGCAAGGAATTGAACCCCCATAGCCCATGCCCCAGGGCAGGCCCATAACCACTGGACCTTCCTTCCCCTTTTCTGGCATGAGGAGCAGGCTGCTACAGATGGATTGTGCCATGGGCAGCTGTGAAGGGTTGTCACAGGATAGTTGTTGCCAGGGCAGATTCCTGCAGGGTCTCAGACTTGTTCCATGTGGTCCGGCTGTTCTCATTTGTCCTTCCCCCTGTTTTCTTTGTCTGCTGCATGAACAACCTCACCTGAAGCCCAGGGTAATCTCCTGTTAACAGGCAGCATCTTGCTTCCAGCTGGAGCTCTGGCTGCTCTGATCTGCTACTGCCATAGGAAGAAAAGAGGTGGGTGAAAGGTGGCCAGGGGCTGTGATCTCCCATCTGCTCCCTCAATGGGGTCTAGCCTGTAAGTCCTCTTTCATGATATTATTAAGCCACCAACATCCACAAACTACGGTACCACGAGGTGGGTACGGAAACCAAGTCTCAACCTGCCTGGCCCAACATATTTCTAGCTCTGACTAAAGAGCTGGTGTAGAAAAAGAAGATTGAGCTCTAAAGCTCTTAGTAGCTGTTCAGACACGTATTGGTCCCTGTTTGGCTTCCATTACACACAATGCCCAATAACCAGCTCAGTAGCTGTTTGATTTAAGACATTTAAATAACCCTTCACACAGCACTAGTCAGAGGGAAAAGAAAGGAAACCCTGCAACCTCTGTGAGCTGAGGAAACTGTTGCACCTTCCTTCACTCCCCAAATCCATCTCTTAGATGCAACTTGAAAGACAGAAAATCATTTATTGTGTCCTGAGTTTACATTAAATTGCAAAGGGCCAGGCATTGCCACAGCATCTGAGCATCCCTGCAAGCAACTGGCTCCATGTCACGGGAGCAGAGTGAGGTGTGAAATCCACAATATTAACAGGACTGAGGTGGCCAATTCCCATGGGGTCCAAGCTCACACGGGAAGCGGGTGGGGGGAAGAGGAGCAGAGAATCTGAGTTTCTCTTTGTCCCAAGCAAGAACTCTGGCCCAACTTCTTCTGGGGTTGTTTGGGTGAGTGGTTGGGATTGTGTCCATGGGGCTGGGTCATGGCTTCCCAATAGCACGGAGGTTAGAGATGAGCATTAAATTCATTGGCTGTGGTTGGGGTTAAGGTTAAGGAGGAGTAAAATAATTTAAGGGAGGAGTCAAATAATTTCAAACAATCAGGAATCTTCATGGCTCTGCACTGTAGAAATACACACATCTATACATACATACAGAGACGTTTTTTAAGTGTTTTCACCCTGTGCCCTGGTAGAAGCCACAGACTCACACATGGACTCAAATCAACAGACACAAAGCTGAGTTTGGCTTCTGCTTTCTCAGGGTCACACACTGGAGGAGTCATTTCCTCTTGCTATCCTCCGCTTTAGCTTTATTCTCCACTGATTCCATTTTAGTTCCAAAGCCTCTGAAAAGCACCAAGGGAACTGTGCCCAGGGAACACGCCAGAAACAGGAATCCCGGTCATCACAATAAGCGACTCCAAGCCCCGGGTGCTGGCGTGGAGCAGGTGGAACAGGTAATGGGAACGGATTTAGAGTGTCAAACCCCCAGTGCAGTCCAGCTGCCTTGAAACTGCACAGCCAGAATCTTGTGCCAAGTCCTGAGATGCAGCTTCCTGTCTGAGAACAGCCCCAAAGGGAAGCTGCCCGGGGTTTGTTCAGGCAGGAAAAAGAGCTGAGATTTGGTCATCCCTTCCCCATCACTCCAACTGCCACAGACTCCCAGAAACGTAGGGCAGGGCCGAGACAGCAAGTCTTCTAGACTGGCCCATTGTGCCAAGATAGGATTAATTAAACATTCCGTTGATACTGAGAGCAGCCAGTGGCCTCCTGTTTGTAACATTGTCTCTGGTTATTCTGTTCTCCGCTTTCTCATCTCCTGACTAAACAGGCCCCTTTTGTGCACCTGCCCTGTGGGTCATATTGTACAAACATCTGATCAGTTCGGTTGCTTTCCTCTGGGCTCTTTGGAGTTTGTCCCCATCTTTCTTCAAGTGCAATGCCCAGGCCTGGACAGGGAGCTCCACCTGAATCCTCACCAGTTTCAAATTGTGATAGAATTCTCTCAGCTGCCTCACACACAACACTCCCGTGCATAGAGCCCAGAGAGATGTGATATTGTCTCTCAGCAACATCGTTCTGTTGACCCAAAGGCCATTTCTTCTCTTTTTCCGCAGTGCTCCTCCCATGCCAGCAAAACTCAATTTTACAGCCGCTTTAATTTTTCCTTCCGACAGGACTTCTTTGCCCCTCCCTGAATTCCACCTCACTGATTTCAAGATCTCATCTCCAGTATTTAAAGATCATTCTCATTCTCTCCTCCAATGTCCTTGTAAACCCAATTTCATAGAGATCCTTCTCAATGCATCATTCAAGCACTGAGTGCCCAGGCATCCCTCCCCTCACTGTTTCTCTGTCCCCACCAGGGCTCAGAATTCACCTATTCACACATAAAGTTCTCAGCCTCAGACGCTCACAGAAGTCATTCAAAAAACAGAGCCCAGGCTGCAGCAGAGGCACATGTGCTGTACAGCGAGGTGGTGACAAAGCCCACCCAGAAAGCAGCCAGATAGGGAAGGAGACACTGTCTGCATCTCCCTGCAACTCTTCCCCCTCCCACGGGCACCGATATCCTTAACCCTTTACACCCCAACAGCCCTTGTGAGCCATGTGGCAGGGGCGAGCCCAAGTCACTGCTGTTAGAATATGGAGCGGTCATGTCAGAGATCATATATAAACTGCCGACCCCGGTGCTGACTGTCCTTGTGTGCTGTGTGTGTGCCCTGGGAATGTCCTCTGGGTGTAACTGATACACAAGATGGCTCCAGACAAGGCAATGTGGATTGTCAAGTGTATGTAGGTCGAGCAATTTCCTGCCCAGTGTAAGAAGGTCCCCAGAATTCAGCCAAAAAATTGTGCACCATCAGAGGAGAAAACACATCGCTGACTCCCGCCCTCCCCCCACACATGACCCATGAAGTGCAGACAAACATGTGAACTTGTCACCTCCTCATGCCCCTGGGGGGAAGGGATTCTCACAGGCAGCCAGGCCTGAAATTGGCATTGGCTCCTTTGACACTACCTGGGACTGGTGTCTTCAGGGGGTAGCCAGGTTACTCTGTACAGGATAAACTTAAAAAACAACAGATGGTCTGGCAGCTCTTTATAGACTAACACAACATGTCGATGGGCTCATGAGCTTTTGTGGGCACGTGTGTTTTTTAAAGGCTGCTGTTAGTTACCAGTGCCCCACCCCCATCACTGCTGTGTTTGTTCCACAATAACCCTGTTACTGTGCTTGGCTGGGGCCCCTTTAGATTTTACTTTCACTTTCTCATCTCGCTCAGACTGAATGGGAACCTGATCTCCTGGGGCCAGTGTCCATGGGAGAAATGTTCCAGTCCTTGCCCAGGGCCAGGTCCAATCCCACTCCTCAGTCCTGCTAGCACCCAGTGTGTCTGTGAAACACTCCTCACCAGATTGTCTGTCACTGAGAGCACTTGAATTACTCATGTTTGGGATCTGCAGCACTGAGCAAAATGTTTATTTTCCTGTTATCTGTGATAGAATTTCCCAAAGGGAACACAGAGTTTGGGGCCCAGGCAGTGATCCAAAACTTTCTCATAACTATCTGCACTTGGTTTCACTGAGAGTGTTAGATTTCATAGCAAGTGGGACCCTCTTGGATTGGATCTATTCTACCTGCATTCACTGGCACATAGCACATGGAAAACCCCTTCTGGTGAATCCAGCTCTTTGGCTTGTGCTGTCACAGTGTCTGCTGCCCTGCATGTCTGCGGAGCATGATCTGATGTGAAATCTCCTGCATGGAGCTGTTTCTGTTTTCACACATTGTCTTTAATACCACATGAGTCTGTCTCTGACCAGAAGCTCTGTCTGGGAGCCATACTATCCTAGTCTAGACATCCGAGACATTCAGATTATTAAATTGCTTCTAAGGGGTTACCCAAGAGACATGGGTATCCAGAAGTGTTGACAGGAGCCAGGGAGACAATGGCAAGACAGTGAAAGATTTAAATTGAAAACCGTGTTCCTCCTGCTTTAGTTTTTGTGTGAGTTCAGAGCAGGAGCTGGGCAAGAGATGGACTAAGCCAGGATTTTTCAGCTATGTCCATGCCTAAGGAAAGTTTAAACCTGGGAACAATAGATGTGAGTAGAACACGGAATGTTCAGTTAGATGTGATCAGGTTATTTTTTTATTATGGGTTTTGGTTAAACTTCTCTGTGCTTAGCCCATGTGCCTCCCGCCACACTGTAACTGAATCCCAGGAAGAAATGATCTGTGTTTTTACTCTTCCTTTTTTATTTGCTCTGTAACACCTCATACGCAAATATACTTTACCAAGTTTGTCTTTGTTTTGTTAATAAAATCACCTTTAAAGGACTATGATCTGATTCCTGTGTCCTAGAAGGCAAGGGGTTCTGAGTGAATGCGCCTGAAATGAAAGGTCAGCCATTAAGAAATTACACTTTGATTTCATGCTCTGTCCTGAGGAAGATTTAAAGAGCTCAGGGTCACCCCACAGGAAGAAGTTTTCAAGTGAGTCATCCTGGGTCTCAAGGGGTTTTGCATTTGGGTGGTAGCAACTTCCCACCCAAGGCCAGGGAATGTACAACCTTACAGTGTTTTTGTAAACAGAATCATTAGTGGCCGGGGATTTCAGGTTTCTTGTGGGCCCCCATCTTCTGCACTTAAGTGCCAGAGTGGGGAGCAGCCTGTGCAAGAATCCTTTGCTCTTCCCTGCTTGCAGTTCCTCTTTCAGTTGCAAGCACTGGGGTTATATTCACGGTGATGTCAGTTCCTTTCTCATTCATCACCTCTGACACCGTGTCATGATCTTGGGGTTCATTAAATGACAAACCAGCCAATTAATAAATTGCCTAGGGAGGTTTTGGAGTCTACGCCACTGGAGATATTTAACAGCAGGTTAGACAGACAACTGTCAGGGGTGATCTAGACAAGGGCTACTCAACTTTGGAAGCCCTGGGAACGACAGTGATACTCACAGCACATGCGAAGGGCCAACTTAAGTGTGGTTGCATATACATGTAAATATATATGCAAATAAATGCAAATAGGTTCTTTCACACTCACGGGAATTAATACAAAGATTAAGGCAAGATTACACAACACGCAGGCCCCATTTAAGTCAGTTCTGCTATTAATAACATGCAATATTTACCTAATTCTACCCGTATGACAGCACTTTTAATGAGCCATGACTGTCCAGGAATTTAACTATTAGAATGCGTATCAACAGAAAACCATTCTATTGACTCTCCATTGTGGAGCATGTTCCCAGTGGACGCCATGTTCAAAGGAGCCCACCTATGGGCCAGGTGTTGAGTCCTGTGTGAGACCAAACTGCACTGTGGGCCACAAACAAAGTGGGCTGCGTATTCAGTAGACCTGATATAGATAGTGCTTGGTCCTGCAGTGAGGGCAGGGGATGGGACCTGATGACCTCTTGATGTCCCTTTCAGTTCTAGGATTCTATGAGTGTATGAAATGGAATGGAGTTTGTAACACAAGACACTAGAGAGCATCTGTGGTGATCTGCTGGGCAGAGCTACCCTGGGTTCTCCACCCCTGCATCCAGGGCACATCTCTAAACTCCCCAGCTCCCTTAGGAGGATCGACTCTACATTTTATTCTTCCACAAACACATTGAATTACCCTCTGTTGCAACTTGTTGCTTATTCTGGGTCTTGGAGTTGCAGTGGGTGGCTCCTTCTTCCACATCAATATCCTCCTCTTCCTCATTGCCCACCGCTGCTCCTAGAGCCAGGGAACTGTCTAGTTCTGTGAAGGGCCCTTCATTCTGTGCTTTGGATTCTCCCCACAACGGGACTCCTTTGGGCTAGAAACACCGGTCTCAGGGGAGGAGGAGACTCAGGTCTGAGAAAAACCTATAAGGGTCTGAAGGGGCTTTGGGCACCACAAACATTTCAGTGAGCAACTAAAATGGACTTGGGTGCTGGGAGGGTTACGGCCCTTGTGTCACAGCCCTGTGGTAATTGTGCTGCTGAAGATGGAGCTTTTGAGCTGGGTCACATTAAAGAATGTCCCTGGTGGGGAACCACCCTCCTCCCCTGCACCCAAAGGCCAGTAAATTAACCTCCAGTCAGCACATCCATCCCCCACTGGGCTCCATAATTGTAGCCCCATTCACACTCGCCTGGGCTCTGCAGGGTCATCATCTGATCCTGAACAGACAAATTACTCTGAAGACTTTCTCCCAAATTCAGCAGCATTTCTCCTCCACCTGTTGGAGGATCCGTCCACCATTCCTAGGGGCGAACCCAGGGTACTGTGGTGAGACGCTAAGATCTTAGATGCCTCCAAGCTTCCTTAGATGCTTTTCTACCTTGGATTTCCTCTGGATACTTACCCATGGCCCTCCCCAGGGCCCTGCACAGTGTTTCTCTCAGCCCTTTCCCAGCCAGGCTCCATCTCCAGCTGGGCATGGCCCGGCCTCCAGCTCCTGTTTCTCAGAGTGGGGTCAGCCCCATCTCACGGGGTCAGGGTTTGGGGACTGGAAACCCTCCCCAGCCCCGTCACTCGCTGTCTGTGCCAAAGTTCCCTGCAGCCCAGCAGAACTTCCCAATGTTATTTTTAAACACACTGCAGGACCCCAACTCGATCTGAGCCTGGCTGGAGAGTTGTCACCAATCGCCCACTGGGGTCAGTGTGTTGCGTCTCCTGCAGTCGATGGGGCTTATAGAAGCTAGAGTAACTCAGCTGAGTTTCCTTTACCCCAGCTGCATTCCTGGCCCAACTCCAGAGCTGTCAGTCACTAGGGGCTGCTGGTTTAGCTCCTCCCCCAGTATCAGCAGAGGAAAATTGGCAGCTGTCCCCCCCATGCTCTGCGCAGCGAGCACCAAATTCGGTTACGCTGCCGAGCTGAGCGGTGACCACACCTGAGGCTGTGACTTCCTCTGCCTGCATCAGAGGCGAGGGTCCCATCCCCACCCCCCACAGCCAGACGGGGCTAGTAGCTGAGCTGAGAACTCAGCTCCCAGCCCAGAGTGACCAGCTCAGCATGGTGCTGCCTCTGCTTCCGCCTCTGCTGGGTAAGTGCCCCCCTCGGCTCCCGGCCCTTCTGTATGTCTATCTGAAGACTCCCCTTCTCTGCCCACATCCCTCCCCTCTCCTGCACCCCCCTCCCCTCCCCAGAGCTCTCACCCCCTCTCTGCTCTTCTCCTCCAGCCTTGCTCCAGAGTCTCCCCAGGCCGGTGACCCCCGCAGGTAATGACGTCTCCTGACCCTGCTGAGATGCTCACGGTGGGCTGGGAGGACTCAGTCCATGGCGGGTGGGGATCCTGCCCTACACATGGATCTGTTTACATGGTAGGGAAGGGGATTCCCAGGTGCCCCATGTCATCCCCTGGGTGGGTCCAGCAGCCCGTTCACAGGTGTCGCCCATTGAAACTGCAGCTGCAGCTCCAGTCCAGAGCCACGTCCATGGGGCAGAAGAGCAACCACAGGTGATGGCTACTTGGGGCACCAGTTTGTGTGTGGGGATCCTCTGCCCCAGCTCGGCTCCCACAGAGGGCTCAGGGCCAGGAGCACAGACCCAGCACCACAACCCAGGACACGAAAAGCAGGTTTTGCTGAGACCCCAGAGGAGAGGTGGTGAGTGGAACAACTCACCCTTCGTACCCCATGTCAGGCCAACCATTCTCACTTCTCTGCAGCACCTTCTAGCTACTGCTGGGTGGCCTGGGGTTGAAGCATTGGCAGAAACCACCCTGCTCCTTTTGGCCTCCTGCTTCCCCCAGAGTGTGGGATCTGGAGCTGCA
Source organism: Rafetus swinhoei (assembly GCA_019425775.1). Taxonomy (NCBI): domain Eukaryota; kingdom Metazoa; phylum Chordata; order Testudines; family Trionychidae; genus Rafetus; species Rafetus swinhoei. The sequence continues at coordinate 3,024,668 of CM033433.1, read as the reverse complement.
TTGGTGGATGAAGGACCCTCCCAAACTGCCCTCACCCCTCCCCTGGATGGAGAGGGGGCAGCCTGTGGATACTGAGACACATGAAGGAAACTTCCCAGCCAGGTCCTCTCAGCCGCTCCTTGTCTCTGCTGGGACAGGCCGATTGTGTCCTGATTGCTCCTTGGCTCAATCCTCTTCACAGCTCATCTGTCCCCGGGAGGGGAGAGCAGCAGGTTGGGGGCAGGGCAGTGACATTGGGAGTTGCAGGATGTGGGGTGCAGGAGTGATGATGCAGAGACTTGAGGGAGGAATTTGCCCAGCTGTGCAGAAGGCAGGTGCATGTTCTAGGAGAGACTCCAGGAGCTGAGCCTGTTCAGTGTCACAAAGGGAAGGTTTTGGGAGGACTGAATCCTTGCCCAGAAGTTCCAATGGGGGGAACAGACACATGACAATGGAGGGTTCTTCAGGTGACGAGACAGTGATTCTACACCACTCGGTTTCTGGGAGCGGGATCTCCACAAATTCCAGCTGGGAATGAACTTCGGGTTTTCATCATTGGGGGAGAAGTAATGGTACATGAGAGAGAGAGACAGAATCAGGCTGTAGTTTATTTGCCATGGGGAATTTCCCAGCATGGGGGAAGGTGCTGGGCAGTGAGCTGCGGCTGGTTTGTGTTTATATTTCTCCTCTCATTTCTCATTTTCTCTTGATTGCATCCTGGCCTCTCCCTCTCCACTGACCCCTCTGCCTCTGTTCTAGATCTCCTGCCACCTCCTACCCTCGTGAGAAGAGCCACATACTGCCGCATCCCCGGGAGCTGGTTAGGCTCATGTGCTCCCCTCCGCATGGTGAGCAGCCTGGGGGATACAGATTCTCCTTTCGAAAAGGGCAGCAGGGCCGCCTCATCCCCACTGCAGAGCCCAGGCTGGAATTCCCAGCTGAGAGGGGACGGGCTGGGTCCTACACCTGTGCATACTGGAGACATGATCCCAAAGGAGCAAAGTCATCTCAGAGCAGCAACTCCATCTCCATCAGAGTGACAGGTGAGCCCATTTCTGCTGTTTGGTGGGTGGGTCACTGGGAATCTCAGGCCCATCCCAACAAATCAGCTTTGGCCCTGCTTGGATCAGGGCCCCTCCTTGCCAGGGGGGCACTGCTGCAGGGAAGCTCACTGCACTGGACGCTGAGCTGGGCACTGTCAGGGAGACTCCGAATGAACATTGAGCTGCCTGGATTTTCCATTGTGATTAGTGTCAGGAGAGGGATTGGTCACTGTCCTGTTACCCACCCCACTGCTGGCACCAACACCCCAGCTGGTGAATGGGCGAGATCCCAGCAGTGGTAAAGAGGATGGAGCTTCCCTGGAGTCACTGGGCCAGGTCCCAGCTGGAGTGTGGGAAGCTGCCATGGGGGTCACACAGGGATCTGCAACGTATGGCTGCCTTCTAACCTTAGTGCTGGGTATCCTGTCCTTTGCCTTCTGGGGGCAGCTCCCTCACACCTCCAAACCCCTCTGCCCCGGCCCCTGCAGGCTGAGCTGGCCTGAGCAGGAGATGCCCCCTCAGTTACCAAGCAGGGAAGGTTGGTCCCACTGGATTCCCAGCAGGGAGATCTCTGCTGCACAGTGTTTGCATGGCCCAGCAGGGATGTGGTTCCTGGGCCCAGGTCTGGGTCTGGCTCGGTCTGTGTCCAGGATCCCTCCTTCCTCTTTTGGCCTTCATTGGTCCTTCCCCGGCCTCTGTGTCCCCAGCCTCCCAAGTAGGAACCATCTCCTTCCCTGACCCCCTTCTCTTTTCCAGCCCCCGAGCTCACAGTGTCCCCACAACAACCTGTCTACATCACTGGGGAAGCCGTGACCCTGACGTGCTCAGCTGCTGGGGCACCTGCTGTTTCTGGGATCCGGTTCTTCAGGGATGGCCAGGAAATGCACTGCAAGGAGCTCCTCCTCGGGACAGTTACAACCACTCCTCCCGCTGTCGGGTCCGTCTGGATCACAGGTCGGAGTGTACAGGTGTGAATTCTGGAAGACAGTGTCTGGGCGAGAGCTCCTATCAGAGACAAGCAGCCCCATCTCCATCACAGTGACAGGTGAGTCCCCCTTTCTCCTGCTGTTCGCTGGCCCCAGGGCAGGGTATCTTCTCATGATGCCCAGGGTGAGACACTCAACTCCACACAGGTCCACACAGGTCACTTTCAACCTCCTGGATTATCGGCCCCTTGTTCCTGGTGATTTGGGGTTCACCTGGAACCGGTTAACAGGCTCCTGTTTAGTCGGTTCAGTGGTGCACCAGGTACAGTGGAAGGAACATTCACTGGTTCAGAACAGGAACTCTAGAGACACTGTCAGGTGTGGGAGGAAACCTGCAGGTCCAGATGCGAGGGGCAGGAAAGCCCTGCCTGGGAATGGTCCCTTCACCTTCTGAGGAGCCAATCGGACAGGAGTTGCCGTTTCCCCAGACAGGAAGATGAAGCTCAGTGTCCCGCTTCCTGAAGTGCAGGACCTCTGTGCCAAATGAGGAGCTTTGTCAAAATTCCTACATCCCAGCAGCCCACATTGTGTCTAAAGGAGCAATTCCCATCCCTAGCCCAGCCCTCGCTCATGTCTGTGGGGAGCCCCCCAGCATCCTGATCTAAAGAAAGAGGTCTGGAGTGAGAGCCCAGGTCAGCTCTGAGTACACTGAATTCTGGGCACCATCTTCACTTTCTCTCCTGCCCTGTCCCTGCTGACTCCTCCCTTTTGCTGCTCCCCACAGATCCCCCTTCCCAGCCAGTGCTGAGCATGGATCCCCCATCTGGAGCGGTGAGGGAAGGGCTCCCCCTGCTCCTCACCTGCATGGCCCCAGGGGACACCGGCGAGAGGAGGTTTCATTTCTACAAGGACGGAGTTGAGTTTCTCCCCAGGGATGCAGGGTCTGAGATCAGCGCCATGGAGTCCGGCTCAGCTCTGTGAATGGCTCTGTGCTCAGCATCCCACGGGCCAGTCCCAAAGACAGCGGGAATTCACCTGCGTACGAGGACAATGTGAATGGGAGGTGGGTCCTGTCCTCCAGAGCCAGGCTGTGAATATCACCGTGAATGACACCAGGACTGGTGAGACATCCGTAATTCCTTCATTCAGCTCCCTGTGTTTCTCCCATGGGAGGAGATCCATCCCCGGGAGCTTTGCCGGGAGAAGGAGGTTGGATCTGGTGGCAGATGCCACATGAGGATAGAAAACAAATCTCCAAATCCACTTCACACCCTTTCTAATTATGGTACTACGATGGTTCAAGTTCCCGAGGGGCTGTTGTTAATGGATTTATCCTTCCTATGTCATTGTAGAGACAGGGAATGGAGGCAAGGAGAGGAATGTGCACCAGGGGGCCTGCAGTTCAGCAAAGAATTGAACCCCCATAGCTCATGCCCCAATACTGGCCCATAACCACTGGACCTTCCTTCCCCTTTTTGGCATGAGGAACAGGCTGCTACAGATGGATCGTGCCATGGGCAGCAGTGAAGGGTTAT